>CM038228.1:40669873-41106621 GCA_021442155.1 Cymbidium sinense
ACTAATATGAATTATATAAGATCTCTTCTTTCTTTTCTCCACGATTTGAAAGGCTTAATTTTATAAGAGATTTATTCACCAGATTTTTGGCGACTGGGATGGTTCCTCTCTCTCCATCTTTGGTAAATGATCATTGTCTTTGAGTATCGATAGTGGTTTGTACTTTGGTATGAATCCAAGACTATCCTTCTTCCGTTGGCACTTAGCTCATTTCATTCTTGAGTTGAGTTAGCCAACATCTTTAGGTTTTATCACATTCCTTGTTGGTCTTAAAACCCCATTGGTTCTCCAATGGGTAAAATGAAAAGATCTAAAATAAAAGAAAACATCTTTAAAGACTTCCTCCTTATCATTTTCATGATAAGGAAAGGTTCATCCTAAAATAATAAATCTTCCATAAAGAACTTTGCTTTTTCAAAAGCACCTTTTCAAAAAATGCACTTAATAAAATATCTTCTACAAAATTTTGTCACCTTCATTTAACAATTCACATAATTGTTACATGTAGGAATTTTCAAAAATAAAACTAATAACATTTTCTAAAAGCACAAATGAACATCTTCTTTCAATTAACTTTGATGAAGATTTCATTTTCAAAATAAAATGAACAATCATGTTTTCCAAAAATCACAATCATAATCATAAAGTTTTCAAAAGCACATATGAATTTCTATTCAATACATTCACACTTATTGAATAGAAAGTTCATTTGTAAACAAAAATTAAACTTTTCAAAAGCATGAATTTTTCTATTCAATACACTCACACTTATTGAATAAAAAGTTCATTTGTAAACAAAATTAAAATTTTCAAAAAGGACATGTGAACATCTTCATTTAATATACTTAGGTTTATTAAATGAAGATTTCATTCCTAACCAAAAAATAAAATATCATTTAGGAAATCCCACTTAAACATATCCCACATATGTTTTAAGTTGGAATTCCTCTCTTTCAAAAAAAGCAACAATCACACACAAAAATTTCACATTTCAAAAATAAAATTGATCTCCATCCTACATACTTAAATTTGTTGAATGGATGTCCTCTTTTCAAAACATTAAAACCAATAATCATAACTCAAAATTTCAAACAACATTTGGAACTTCATTTAACATACCCAAATTTGTTAAGTGATTTCCAAATTTAAAATCAAAAAATTTTCAAACATATATATTTGGAATTTCATTTAGCATAATCAAATTTGTATGAAGTTCCAAATTCAAAATCAAAATCAAATCACATTTCAAAATCACATTTGGAACTTCATTTAACATGCCCAAATTTGTTAAGTGAAGTCTCCAAATCAAAATTCAAAATTTTCAAACACATTTTGAACTTCATTTAGCATAATCAAATTTGCTAAGTGAAGTTTCCAAATCCAAAATCAAAATCAACAATCATATTTCAAAATTTTCAAACACATTTGGAATTTCATTTAGCATAATACCCAAAGAAAGTTTCCAAATTCAAAATTCAAAATCAAAATTTTCAAAATTTTCTAAACTTTGGAACCTCATAACATACTCAAATTTATTAAGTGAAGTCCAAATCAAAATCAAAATTTTCAAACACCTTTTGGAACTTCTTCCCTTAGCATACCAAATTTGCTAAAGAGAAGTTTCCATTTATCAGAATAAAAAATGAAATCAAAATTTTAAACACACCATTTGTAATTTCATTTAGCATATTCAAATTTGCTATGTGAAATTTCCATTTCACAAAACAAAGTAGGACTTCATCTTTAGCATACCAAATTTGCTAAAGTTGAATCTTCACTTTCAATCACCTCAAAAATAAAACAAAACATTTAAGATTCCCTTAGCATACCAAATTTGCTAAGGATCCTACCCTTTTCAAAAATCAAAACATTCCAAACAAATGAAACACTTAGGATTTTCTTAGCATACCTAAATTTGCTAAGAATCCTATTTTCAAAATCAAACAAAACACACTTGATTCTTTCTTAGCATACCTAAATTTGCTAAGTAAGAATTCCAAAATTTTCAAAATCAAAATAAAAAACAAAATTCACAAAGAAACAATCTTACTTCACTTAGCATACCTAAATTTGCTAAGTAAGTAAAATTCCAAAACATTCAAACAAAATAAAAATCATTTGACCCTTACTTTAACATACCCAAATTTGTTAAAGGAAAGGGTCCTCAAAATCACAAAATTCAAATTCAAAACAATGAACCTATGGAAGCATCTAAAAAAATTTTGAATCCATATTTCAACATACCTAAATTTGTTGAAGTTTGGATTCATATTCAAATTCCTCTTCAATCAATCTTTCAAATTCATTTGAACCCCACTTAACATTTCCAAGTTGTTGGATATGGGTTCAAATTTTCAAAATTCAAAAATTCAAAATCTACAAAGATAAAAAAACTAATGCAAGTTCATTTCTCATTGTAGATTCTTTTCAAGTAAGTAATAATTTCATTTAATTACTGAAAATGGAAGGTTCTCAAAATTTGTCTTTACCTTTCCTCACATGGTATGGATCTAGCCTTAGATTGACTTCCCTCTAGACCATACCCACTGATCCACTTTGAGGATTTGAGGGGCCAAGATCACTTGTGAGGGCATTCCCTACCACTATGAAGAAGTGGCAAGGTGTCATCATCGTGGTAGACTTACTCTGATTGATGCTCCTCACTAAAGAGGAAAGTTATGGTACATACTTGTATTTGAGACGGTAGTTGCGTTCATCCTAGAGTTGCACATGTTGCCCCTGGGCTAGCACCTACCATCTATACCCTCCAAGGGTAAGGCTCCCTGGTTTGTGGCTTGCCTCCCCACATTTGAGTATGGGTCTAGCTCACACTCCTCCCATCCTACACCAGATAGGAACAAGAACCAGATGGTCAAATCAGCACACCGAGAGCTGGGGAGTTGCCGATCACCATGGATGAGTCTCCCATCATCACTTCACCACTTATAGAAAACCAATTTCATCCTCTCTCTGGATTAGATAGAGGATGCAGGATCCGTTCATCACCTCCTCCAGTGGTGCACTTACATCCAATTGTTTCTAGGAGTAGGAGGTTGTCGTGCCTCTGCCTATTCTATGTAGGGAGCATACGGACGCTGAGTTCGATAGTTTGATCTTTTTGTTATCCCATGAGGGGAGGTAGATTCATCAGGAGAGGGCCCGAGGCCCATACATCACACATTACTAGCAGAGAGGGATGGAGGTTCAGCCACAGCTCGCTTTGGTTGATTTTCTAGCTCGCGCTACCCACCGACCATATACAAGATTCTTCTCATGGGGACCACCACCACAGGAGGCGTCTATACAGAGTTGGTGTCTCCACCCCACCGCTCTACCCCATGTCGCCATCACGGTAAGTTTCAGCATCTCCATTCCATCTAAGGCCATGAAGGCGCATCGGGGAAAATATACCCGGTGATCGTGGCACCAAGGGATCCTACTCCTCCTACACCACCCATTGTGGTAGCTCTCTGCCGACCTTCGCCGTGGTGCGGAAGGAGTGGTGACCACAAAGCATCATGGTTGTTCCTTCGCCAACTCCACCCATACTAATGTGAGATGGTGATGCTATCATGATATTCTAGATGATAGTTTAGCATTATGGCAAAGGATCAGGATTGTACCCCCTTATACATATGAGTATCATTCATCTAGTGAGTACAGCCCACATAGATTGACTCTCTGTGAGAGGTCAGTCTCTGCATGATAGTGATCACCGGCCAAGCTATTTGTACTTGAGTTAGATCGATTCGATGAGATAGATAGTTGCACATTTTATGGAGAAGAAGGAGATCTTAGGTATGGTCTGATGAAGAAAGAGTTGATCCCAATGAAGATGACTTGATGGGGGATTCACGATATGCATGGTTGATAGAGATCTCTTCTTGGAGAACCATGGGAAGGTGATGAGGTTGATCAAGGAGACACCAGAATGAACCCATCACCCATAGTTTAAGGTAAAGATGAACAAATTGATAGGATGGCACTTGCATGACTTGTTAGTAGGTCAATGGTTCAAAAGCAAGCCCTCCAGTTCATCCTAGACATGTGTTAGCTGAGTGCATGTCTTACCAGTTAAGACTCTACCTCCCATTGAGCAAGCACTAGATGTATAGGAAGGTAGTGGAAAGTACCTCCATACATGAAAAGATTTAAAATCCATGGTTGAGCAAGAGTGAAGGAAGCTTTGGCTCAAGCTCAGGGAAAAGGATCATCGTTCAAAGGGTAGACCCTACCCAGAGGAATTTGATATTTAGTATCCCAAGGGTTTTGTGCCTCCTTCCTTCAAAAGCTTTGATGGCATGGGAATGAGGCACATATAGCTCACTTTTTAGTGTTGCAATGGTGGCGTGATGCTTTACTCTTTAGACTCTTTGTCAAGAGCCTAGGTATCACTTTTGATATATGAACTTCCCAATGGTTGAAAGATATTTGTTGAGTTAGAGCAACTCTTCATCAAGAGATTTGGGCTCGAAAAGGGTTATAGTGATCTCATTATAGCACACAAAGTGAGTCACTTGTTGATTATATTCTTAATGGCATAACAGTATGAAGTGTGAACCACTATCAACAACATGCCATTGAGATTCTCTTGAAGAATATCCATCGTCACCTTCATGCTTAAGGGCTTCACCATAAAGACATTTGAGAAGCTAATCAACAAGGCTGACTCAAGAGAGGCCAAACAATTGCCTTTTCAATGTTACCAAAGAAGAAATCCCAAAAAGGTTTATGAGAAGAAACGAGCAGTAGTGGTTGACAAGGGAACCATCCTTAGAGATCGCCTGACCACAACTCAGACCTCCACCTCCTTTTCACCACAAGTAGCCATACCCCTCACTAGCCTCCACGGCAAAGACACACCACCTCAACCATACACGGTGACATGCATATCACCGCCATATGGTCCACCTACTCTTTAGATAAGTTAAACAAACCTTATTCTTTTAAGAGGGAGGTAATCAAGAAAATCTTTAAGAACCTCTTAAAGAAACTGATTTTCAGCTACCCGAGCCTAGAGAGAGGAAGTAGGCAAAAGTCATGATCCAAACTTTTTCTTACCACCGTATGCTAGGCCACATTTTGGAGGATTGCTTTACATTCAAGGACTGCTTGAACATAGTTTCAAGATGTAGTTATCCCAAAGGAATACCTTGTGGAACAACCTTCCAGTTTTATTAGGGTAATCCTTGGGGATACAAGTGATCCTACCAAAACCAAAGAAGGTTGGGACATTTCTTTGTCTAAAACCTCTAAGAAAATAATTCAAGATCAAGAAGCTTTCTGTCAGTCACTCACCTCCAACACCAAGGAAGGTTTGCAAGTTGCTGCCAACTCTAGGAAAGTGGAGCTCAGAGTAACAAGATGTGTCACCGGGATATCCCCTTAGCACCACCAACCGTGTCCACTCCTTCAATGAGCTTCCACATGGTGACTTCTTCCATTTCGCCTAGCTCTTCTATTTCTTCTACTAGTAGAACTCTTGTATGGATAAGGGCATCAAATCCCACTCACTCTACTTGACTTCTACTTTGTACCTCAAATACTTCAAGAAATTGAAGAATAAAGCTAATTTGAATTACATTGTGTCTTCGATGAGTTATCTTCTTCTATTCTAATGATAACTCTTCAAGTCAAATAACTATAACATTTTGATCTTCCTTCTTGATTGAGTTGGACTTTCCAACTCAATACAGTTCACCTCTTGAGATAGACTTGGAATCATCCACTGAGAGTCCCATAGAGAAGCTGTAGGTGAGCAAGTGCGGTAGAACTTCCACCACCTTGCCTCAAGAGATTACCAAAGTCAACCTCCAGTGGCAAGGTTCTACCTCCTAGGCACCACCTCAGATAGAGGGAAACAAGTCATTGGTATAAGATGAGAAGCCCTTCCACGGATGCTCCACCCTTGGATATGCTTGTGGAAGACTGAAGGTGGACTACATCCTTTCTCATCTAAGAAAGTTCCATCTAAGCTAAGCATATATGATGCCCTTATCTTATCCAAAGAGATGAGGGAATCACTAATCAAGGCCCTTTTTATCTTGAAATATGCTTAGCTTAATAGCTATAAGTGAGGAAGCACATTATGTAAAAAGAAGCTGGGATCACCTTCATAGATGAAGACCTTCTGGGGACTTGGAGCAAAACGCCCCTATACATTACAGTGACATGGAGGTTCAAACTGGGGTTCTCATGGATTGTGCATCAATAAACATTATGAGTCTAAAGACCCTTGCCTATTTGAAGATCGACATCTTTACTCTCCGAGGAGATAGGATGATGTTGAGAGGATTCAATGATCAAGGTGAGTGCTTTAGTTCTATAGTGTTACCTTGGAGATCGAGGACTGGAAGATTGAAGCCAAGTTCTACATCATTGATTCAAATACTTCATTCACTTTGTTTGGTAGGCCTTGGATACATCAACAAGATTGTTCCATCCTCCCTTCATCGTGCATCAAAAAGATGGAATTGAGTGTCAAGGATGAAAAGCCATTTTAGAGAGGTTGAGATTTATGAGGATGCACCTACTATCTTCCTCAAAACACCCTTTCTCATGAACTTGGACAAAATTCAAATGCAAATGCAAAAGTAAAAGAAAATGAAGCAAAAGAAAAGATAAAAGAAAATAAAAAGGAAAAGAAAATTCCAAGTGAGCAAGAAAGGGGAATTGAAGAAGAAGTGGATCCACATATCACATTCCACCCACAATTCATTCCATCATATGGACATGTGGGTAGGATGGCTCAACCTCCACTGTAGAGGCGAGAAATAGAGGTAATGGTGGAGACCCCTAGTTGGCCTTGCCAATGAGTGTTCCAGTTCATAGAGTACCCTTACTTCACATAGACTTGGAATCCAACTCGAGGATGAGTCCAATGTGATTAGTATACACCAACCCCTCTGGGTTCCATTGAGGTGACTTTTGATCGAGAGAAGATGGGCCTCCAAGCAAAGCAAAGTATTCAATCTAGGTTTATGTGAAACTATTGGCAGTTGGGAACCTTAGCTTACCTCACTTACATCAGAAAGTTGAAGGTTTAGTAGTTAAGGAAGTCCCTAAGTCTTCAGTGACATGAAGCATAGAAGAGGTTCTTTTGGGTTCATCATCCTCAAGTCCGAGTGTAGGACTTGAGAAGATACTTTAAAGAATTAATGGAATTACCTTTTGACTTTACTCACCTTGTGTTCAAAATCTTATACAAAAAAGGTTTAGTTCCTCACACTGGTCAAGCATGTCAAATTTTGAAAAGCTATGGAACAATACAGAGGAAGCACAATCAAGAGCGTGACTAGATTCGATGTGGTGGGTCGATGATGAAGATTATTTCCTAGTTGTTACCAACCATTTGGAGTCGATAGGTTCTTCTCACACATCCCCAACTCTTGAGAATGTGTTTTAGAAACTTGATGATCGATGATCTCCAAGTCAAAGAGGCATAATTTGAAGAGGAGATTCATTCAATAATCGACAAGCTTAAAGAAATCAACCTCGGACGTAAGAAAATCCTCACATACATTAGCTTCTTTGAATGAAGAAGAAACCAATGACTTAGTTAGCTATTGATGAGTTTAAAGATTGCCACATGGAGTTATGAAGAAATTCCTGATTATCTCTAGCGTACCCATAAGCTAGCAATAATCCTAACGTTACCCCTATTAAAGCTCCTAGACGCATGGATTAGAAATTGAACAACATGTCATTTTGAAGTCAAGAAATTGATCAATGCCGGTTTCATCGTGGAAGAAAAATATCCTACCGGGTTAGCTGTCATCCCGTTAAGAAGAAGAATGGCCAAATTCGCATTTGTAATTTTAGGGACTTAAATAAGGCATGTCCTAAGGATGAGTTTCCTCTTCCTATACCAAAATTAATGGTGGACATTGCCTCATCTCATGCGTCTTCTTTCATGGATGGTCATTTGCTATAACCAAATCAAGATGTCGAAGATGAAAGAAACACTACTTTTGAACCTCAATCAATCTTATAGTAGGTCATGCCTTTCGCCTTAAAATGTGGTGCTACATACCAATGCCATGACTCACTATATTTGATGAACTCATCCATCATAAGGTTGAGTGCTATGTTGATGATCTAGTGTAAAAGAAAAGGAAGACCACCTCTTTGACTTGAGAGTAGTTTTCAATGATTAAGATAATATAACCTCAAAATGAATCCAAAGTGTGCATTGAGTAGTCAAGAAAATTCCTTGGGTTTGTTGTTTGACATCGGGAATAGAAATAGATCCCAAAAAGATTAAAGCTATCTTAGAAATGCCACCTCTAAGAGTTTAACTCAACTGATCCTTTCAAGGATGGTCAGTATCTAAGATGCTTTATCTCAAACTTATCGGAGAGATGCAAGCCATTCTCAACTTGTCAAAAGGATGCCAAGTTCAAGTGGGATGATATGACATGCTTTCAAAGACATCAAAGAATACTGGTGAAGTCGCCAATTCTAATACCTATCCGGGCCTCATCCTTTCCACTGCATTGGATGACTCTCTTGGTGCTCTCCCAAGCCAATGATGAGGGAAGGAAAGTGCTCTCTACTACCTCACCATCATCTCGATCCTAAAGAAACTATCCACCTATTGAGAACATTACCTAGCTTTGATCTTTGCATCTCGAAGCTACGACATTACATGCTTTCTCATAAGGTGAACTTGATCTCTAGAACCAATCCACTACAGTACCTCATGACACGGCCAACACTTTCTGGATGTTTGGCTCATTGGTCTATGATACTTTCATAGTTTGATATCACATTTGTAACCCTCCATGTGGTAAAAGGTCAAGCACTAGCAAATTTCTTAGACACACCCACTTCTGTTGATTCTCACAAGTGATGATCCCCGATGAACAAATCATGAACTTAGGGAGGCAGCCAGATGGGAGATGTATTTTGATGGTGCCGCTTCTTTTCTTAAAGGTGAAGCACCATGATCTATTCTCGAAAGAAAGGTAGAATAGTTCTTCTAACTAAATCGATGTGATGAGATTCTCATACTATCTTTCCAACCCGCACCAAAAAATAAAGCAGTATGAGGCTTTGATTGATTGGAGTTAGCCATTACTATCAGTGACAAGAGCATCAACTTCTTTGGGAATTATCAGTTGGTCATCAACTAGATTACAGGGTCCTACCAGGTTCTCAAATCCAAGCTTCGTCATTACTACGAGTATACCATGAAGTCTTGGCCCAAATTCTAAAGTCACCATCTGTTCCCAAGGAGAACGCAAGTAGATGCCTTGGCCAAACTTGCCAAAGAGTTGGCATGTCCGGAAGATGAGTCCATTTCAATAAGGGTCCAAAATAGACAAGTCCTATCCCTTATTGATTCTGAACTCATCGAGAGACTTTCTCTTGAAGGGGAGGTTGCCAAAATGGACAAGGAGATTGGAGGCAACCATTCATATATTACTTGAACACCGAAAAACTACCTCAAAAGAAATCTCAAGCCTATTAGGTGAAACAAAGAGCTCTCTCCTATGCTCTTGTTGATGTCACCCTATACTGCAGGTCCTTTGACAAAATGTGGTTACATTATTTAGATAAACATGAAGCCCGTGTTATTATAACTGAGGTACACTCTCTCTATGTGAGCATCAATTGGTCCAAGATGAAGATGAAGATCAAAAGACTTGGATACTACGCCTTCTATGATCATAGATTGTATGGAAGTAGCTAGGAGATCCATCGTCAAGTGCACTGTGGTCCTCCACCAACCACCCAACATTCTACACCCTACATTGGCTTCATGGCCATTTGAGTGTTGGGGTACACATTGTAGGTCTGATCCTCCTTCTAAGGGGCATCGATTCATCTTAGCCGCCACCAACTATTTTTTCCAAGTGGGCAAAGCCATCCCACTCAGAGGTCACTCACCATGTGCTTTTTTGAACCATATCATATAGGTTCGGGTGCCTCAATGAATTATATCCGATAATGGTACTACATTCAAAAGCATGAAGATCAATAGCACCAAGACACATAGATTGGAGATACTCCACCATCTACTACCCTAGAGCTAATGGTTTAGCAGAAGCATTCAACAAAACTCTCATCCAGATACTGAAGAAGACTCTTGATGATAACAAATGATAGTGGAATGAGCAGTTGGTTGAAGCCTTGTGGGCCTACCACACCACATACCAAACTCCAACTCAATCTACCCCATTTTCCTTAGTGTATGGGTCCAAAGCTATTCTTCCTTTAGAGGTTCAACTGAGAATAGCATTGGGTAACAAGATCACTACAGAGCAGAATGCAAAGTTGTGGTTAGAAGAGCTCGAAGATTTGGAGGAGAGTCACCTATGCATCCCTCGACAAAGCCAAAATGATTCAAGCTCACAACAAGCAGTCCGCCTAGGTCTTTCAAGTAGGAGAACTTGTGTTACCTAAGGAGACCAATTATTTCCCATCAAAGATGGGAGGCAAGTTCGAACCCACTTGGGAAGCCCACTATGTCATAGAGAAGGCCTACCATGGAGGATCTTATCAGCTTATTGATTATAAGGGGAATACCCAATGCTTCCAATTAATGGGCTCTATCTAAAAAATATTACCCATGAAATAAAACTTGTTTTGAAAATAATCATTAATAAAAGAACAAAATCGATTCCATTCATCAAATCTTCTCTTCTTTCAAAGTGTTGTTTGTTTTATCTTAAAATTCAATGCGTGTTTGTAGGTGTGTAAGAGTCCCCTAATGGCATCTTATCCCTCTTTCATGGAACAAACATTAGAATAGGTGTAAGAGAACTAGAGAGGCATCCTATTTTGATTAGCATAACTAAGTTAGGAGTGAGAGAACCCAAGCGACATTCTTTCTTAGTGGGAATTCTTATTGCCATCATGGCATCATTTCAAATTCCCCATGTTTTAAGGTGTAAGAGTCCTGTGAGCATATTATTCCTTTAACACATGCATAACACAACACAAATCTTTTGTCTCGAAGCTATTTTGATGTGGGAGCAAGCCCCATGGCACTCACTCATTCTTCTAGTGGTCTACATGTTACCTCACTAGTATGTCACCCCAATGATCATTTGTTGGAGGATGTGAGTCCCTGAAATTTCTTCCTAACTTGTTCACTACAAACCAATGAGCACCTTGTTAGTATGATATGTTTCTGCTCCAGAAGCTACCTATGTTGACTTTGTTTAAGAATATGTGAGTCCCATGCTTTCTTGAACTAGCATCATGCTTTAACTAGGTCAAGTATATTTGAGGTTAGGATAAGTCCCCAGGCTCTTTCCTCTTGACTACTTTTGAGTTGATGTAAGTCCCCGTTGCATTCACTAGTCCTAGGTGATAACACTGAGTAAGACAAACATCCATAGTCACTTATGAGGATGTGAGTCAGCTTTCTCATGATTGTGCAAACCACATACACCTTGGTTGATGTTCGCTATGCTGACAGCGACTCACCCCATGAGTACACCACTCTTGGCAGATATGAGTCCCCATGCTTTCTCCTTGAGTTGGACACCAAATACCTATTAAATTTATGATTAGCCATGTCATCTTTTCCAGGGTGTTGGATTAAGCCAGCATCCCCTCACACTCTATTTGGATCATGTGCAACCCCATTTAAACACTGGGTTACTTTTGGAACACCCCATTCCTAGTCCTGGTTGGAAAATTTGTTCGATGCTAAATTTTTCCTTGGTTCATGAGATGTCTACCGATATAAGCTCCTTCTTAGTTTGATCCTCACAACCCAGGGTCCGATCAAACAAACAACTAAACTAAACTTTCTTGTGGATTAGAATTTAAGCCCCCATTCTCAAGCACACATCTTATCTTTAGGGCGTGTGATAACTCTATAGAATTGCACTACGAGTTGATAAATCTGTACTCATAATCACTTAGGTATTCAAATTTTCCACAAGCATGTTATCACATTACGCTTTGAAAGAGATAAATTAAGATGCATTCTTTCTAGCATGATTATCAATAAGCCCCAGTCCCCTTTATTTCCAAAGCAATCAATCATTAACTTTTGGAAGATGTGAGTCAGCTTTCTTCCTTCAATTGATCATTGTGACATACACTCCTTGGTTGGATAAATCCCATCAAAGCTACTTCCTGGTTCTGAATCTAGATAGGTCTAGCTTCTATAAGCCCTTCTCGCAGATCCATGCAAACCAACGGAATCCATCAAAATAAATTAAAAAATGAAATCTCTGACATTCTTGCGATGTAGTGGCATTCACCAATAGTGCCCAGGTTAGTTCATTGTTGCCCAAAGCAACCGATCACCCAAGTGATCTTTAGGAAGATGTGAGTCAAGCTTTCTTCCCTTAAATTGATCATTACAAATCAAAAAGTCACTCTGGATAGTTCTCCCATCGCCGAAGCTACTCCCTTTAGTTGAAATCAGATGGTCTAGGCTTCATAAGCTCTTCTGATCCATCACAAACCAAGAATCCATCAAAATAAATTAAAAATGAAATTAATCACTATTCTTGAGTGATCTAAGTCCCCAAAGGGCATTCACTCAATAGTCCCTATGTTGATTTTTTGTCCAAAGTAACCGATCACCCCAATGGTTTCTTTCTAAGATGTGAGTCCTCATGCTTTCTTCTTAAGACTTGACCATTGTATACCAAAATATATTTCTCCTTGGTTGGATAGTCCTACCTTATGGTTGGTAGGCTACTCCCTTTGAATTGGTAAATCTGAGCTAAGTCTAGGCTTCCATGGCCCCTACTCAGTGCGGTTCATCGCAAACCTATGGAATCCATTATAATCAAAACAAACAACCAAAACTAAAAAAAATGAAATCAACCTCGACTATCTTTGAGTCGATCTAAGTCCCCCATTGGCATTCACTCAATAGTCAGTCCTAGGTTGGGTTCAATCTGTTACCTTACCAATAGATTACCCCAACAACTGGTCCTTACTTGGAGAATGTGTGTCTACTACGCTTTCTTCCTAGTACTGTGCATACCAAAAGGCATCCCTTTGGTTGGTTAGTCCTACTATGTGCTTAGTAGACTACCCTTTGGATTGGTAAATCTTAGGTCTTAGCCTCCATGGCTCCTACGTCCCATTGCAAAACCAATAGGGTTCATCTAAAATTCAAACCTAACAAAATTAAAACAAATTCAACCCTCTTCCTAGTGAATAAATCAAATCTTTCTCCTCGTGAGAATCAAATCAAACCTCTCATCTCTTGTAGATGACTTGAACGCTTCCCTAGTGGAAGGTTCACACTCTATCCCTTAGTGGATTTCTTCCTCTCTCTTATGTCTTGGACATAAGTGAGACACATTGCACTAAGCTCTGGATTCTTCTTTCTTTAAATATATAGTTTCTGTTAGTGCTTGTGATCTTCTGGTGTTGTTGATCATTTGGCCAATCAACGCATGTTCCTTGTCACACCACACCTATTGTTGACCTCATTTTTAGAATGAGCTCTCAACACCTCCATCTTAGGCTTTAAGAGCTCCTTAGTCTTAAGACACATCTAGTGATTAGGTGGACACTCCCCTAGCCTCAGGGGACTTAGAAGAGTTAGCCATAGGAATAGGTCATGCCTTGGGTGTTAGAAAATTCCTACCCTTAGCTTAAACCATTCCTCACTTTCCTTCAAGTCAAACTCCAAATCAATTCTATTTTATTTTCTCAAAACTCAAATCCATGATTGAAATCCATGATTGAAATTATGATTGAAACTCATGACCAAAATCCAAAAGTTCTAAGTCCTTAACCCTTAAGGACTTAGCCAAAATCATGATCAAAACTTATTCAAATCTTTAAGATTTTCTAATGATCAATTTAATTCTCATTTATATTCCCATATATAAATGAAATCTAAATTCAAACCCATCAAATCAAATTCAAAATTCAAAATCAATTCATGAAAATTTTCTTAAATCCCTATAATTTTCCATTAAAGGACTTAGCAAAATCAACTCTAAACCTTGATCAAATCATTCAAATTCATGGAATTTTCAAAACTTATTTATATTCTCATTTATATTCTTATATATAAATGAAATATAAATATAAATCAATCAAATCCTCAAATTAAATTCCAAATTTAAAATTGAAATTCCCTTAAATCCTTAATTTTCCATTAATGGATTTAACCTAAACTTTGATCAAACCAATTCAAATTAATGGGATTTTCTCAAAACTTATTTGTATTCTCATATATAAATGAAATATAAATATAAAGCAATCAAATCAATTCAAAAATTAAAATTAAATTTTTTTCTTAAATCCTTTAAATTCCTTTAATGGATTTAACCTAAATCATGATTAAACTCTTCAAATTCTTGAAATTTTCTCATGATAAATTTATATTCTCATTTATATTCACATATATAAATGAAATATAAAACAATCAAAACCAATTCCAAAATCAAACTCAAATCAACTCAAAATCAAATCTAAGCCTTTCAAGTCAAAATCTTGAACTTAGCAAATCTTTTCAAATCAAGCCAAATCCTTGATTTTCTCTCATGGTTCAATCAACCTACAATCATGAGCTCATATATAAATCAAACTTCAATCAAACAATCAAAACCAATTCAAAATCAAACCCAAAACCCTTCATATTCTTCCTTTGAATATGAAATTTTCAAATGGATCAAAACCCATTTGACTTCAAACCACTTATAAAAGGATTTCTATTTCGATCATGAGTCCATATACAAGATCAACCAACTTCAAGTCAAGCTTTGACCAAGCCATTTGACTAATTTAGGCTCACTTGACCCAAAGTGACCTAAAGTACCCTTATGAGCCAAATTTTGTTCCTAACTAAATTGGATTGAACCAAACTCATATATCCTCTCATCATGATCAACAATCATCATGGGATGATCAATCAATCAAATTGGGTCAAACCAAGTCAAACCTAAGGGTTGACCAAGTCAACAACACTTAACAAAATGAAACCTAACATAGCCAAATTACACCATATGACAAATTGATTAAAACCATTGATCTAAGTTCACTCATGACTTATGTTTGAACTTGACCAAGCCAACATTTGAACCTAACCTAGCCCAATTGACTTGTTGACCCATTTTGACCTAAAGGGTCAAAATGTGTCAAAACTTGATCTAAGCCAAATTGATTGAAAACCAATAGGTCAAGTCCATCCTAAATCACTTGTGAAACTTGACAAAAGCCTCAATTGGCCAACTAGACCCAACCTAACACAATTGACCTTAGACCCAACATGACCTAAAGGGGTCATATTAAGCCAGAAAATGAACTTAACCCAAATTGATTGGAAACAAAGATAACAATATACCAATCCACTCCATATGACTAACCAAACCTAAACCTACCCTTGACCTACCTCAAATAGGTCAAATGGGTCAAATAGGTCAACTTGACCCATTTGACCTAAATGAAGTCATATGAGCCAAACCAAATATATACCAAATTGAACCAAACCAAAGCCACCAAAACATTTCAAATGGTCATATGAACTTGACCCAACCCTTGGTTTGACCCAATTTGACTATTGGTCAACTTGACCCAAGTTGACCCATTTTGACCTAAATGGGTCAACATGAGCCAAACCCTATCAAATGAATTCCAAATCAATGAAACTTGGCCAAACCTAGTTTCTACATACCCAACATGTCCAAAGTGGAAAAATAGTAAAATGACCATTTACCCTAGGCCATAGAACAAATTTTGGCAGCCCATGGGTATTTTGGTCATACCCTCTTCACAATCACTTGAGGCTTTCCTAAAAGCTCAAGGGGACTTAGTGATGAGTGGTGCACCCAACCCAATGGGTTTGGGTCAGCCCATTTGACCCATAGACCAAACCCGACCACATAGCTTGAAATTGAGTTTTCAAATTCCCTCTTAAGCTCAAATTCAAGCACATGGGGAGTTGGAAATCCACTCAAGGGATCAAACTGACCATGTGCACACTCAAAACCATCAAAACAACCTCTCTAATATCAGTAATTGGATCAAAATGGTATGGAATGGTTCAGCCATCCGATTGCCATAGGGGGAGATATACTCCCCCTAATTCAATGAATTTTCAATTCACTCACTATCAATTGAATCCTAGGAACCCTTAACAATCATCAAAGAGCATTCCAAAGATCTTGAGAGAGGATTAGAATTCTTCCTTCTATTTTTTGCAAAATAGGAGGAATTGCTTCTTCCACACTTGATTTCCTCCAAATTCCTTCACACTCTTCATCTAACTAGCAATCAACTCACCTGCTCATTTGAAGTTCCCATAGAAAGGAGAGGATCAATTCAATCAAAGCCGAAGCTCAAGTGAAGTGGTGTTGGTCTACCCATTGATCCACTCAACCAAGTGGAATTTTAAGGCTTCTCCACCATGAAGCTACCTCATCGATCTCGAGCAGTGATCACCTCGAGGTATGGAATTTTTTTACCACTTAAATTTAGTGTTGGTCCTTGTGAAAGAAATTCATGGAATGTGAAATCAACCGTTGGATGGTTTAATTGCTTAGATGGTGTTGATTTTTGTATGATTCCATGCTGAGGCTCAAATCTCCCTGATCATGGATAGTCTCCATTGATCAAGGAAGAACTTGGCTCATCTCAACCATCCATCCACCCATTTTAGATGGACAACTGAGATTATTTAGGACATTTAGTAAATCATTTATCTTTTTAAAATCACGGGTGAATCCTTAGCCATCCGATTTTTGATCGGACGACCAAGGATATTAAAGCGTGCACCGCCACTGCCATTTGGGATGTGATGTTTAAGTCACACCTCATGCGACATGTAAAGCATCTCGCCACGCCGCGCCATGAGGATTAAGTAGGATTAGTGCTTAATTAATTCCTAATTAATTCTAGAACTTCTAAAATTTATAACTCTTCATAAAAATGAAAATAAAAGGAAAAATGGAAAGATAATTCATCTAGAATATTTTAAAATAATTTCAATGGATTTTGAATGACCTTTTCTGAATTTGGGTTTCTTGGAAATATTAATTGCTAATTATCCTTTAATTAGGTCATCAATGATCTCAAATTTTTGGGTTCATTTTAGGGGATGACTTATACCTCTAATTTTCAGATTTATTGAAGCTAAATTGAAAATTGATTTCATTCCTAATTACCTCTTTCATGTAATTAAGGGTATTAAGGTGTGATTAGTGGATTTACCTATGATTAAGTTTGATTAATATCGATCTAGTAGTAGGTGTTTTATGGAATAATTTTGGGGCATTTCCTAAGCTTCCCTAAACCCCTTTTCTCTCCTTAATCCCTCTTAATTAAGGGTTAATCATTAATCACCCTTAATCAATTTTTAAAATTCTAAAAGTTCAAGAACTTAATTAATCTATTTTGGGTAGATGCTTAGGTGTTTAATAGCCTAAGTTTAATTAAGAAATCAAAACCCCTTTCATAAGTATGAAAGGGTGTTTTGAAATTACTTAAGCTAAACCCTTAGCTTAATTAACTTTTAATTGTGAGCCAAATTGCATTATGATTTTTCATTATTAGTGCATTGCAAATTTAAATTCCTTGGGTTTTATGTCATCTCATTGGCTCATAATTAGTTAATTTTTTCTAAGGTGGTGTAGGTAAGGGTTAATTAAGCCACTTAATTTATACCTTAACCTAATTCAATACTTAAAATGGATCTAATTATCTAAAAATTAAAAAAATTACAAAACACATGTGGAAATGGGTTAACAACAAACTCATCTCACCTTTCAAAATTAAATCAAACTTCAAACTAAACAAAATCATTTTGAAATTCACTTTGATTTATTCTAAATTTTCTTATTCCATAAGAATGTCTTTAGGATTTAAGTAAAGTGAGTTTGTTTACATGATTTCATTGCTTTGTATCTTTCCCAACATGTTAAGTTGTATGTCATGTGATTCATGCATTCATAATTTCATGTTTCAAATTTCAAAATGAAATTGTTTACTTTATGTCAAATGCATGTGTTGGCTAAAGTAAAATATGAGTGGCTATTATCACTACTAAATCCAAATTATTTCAAAACTTTTAAATGAAATAACAAATCTGAAAGTATGCTACTTATACTTTAGTTATAAGTTTGCATGTGAAATATTATAAAGGTATGCTTAGTATAGGTTTTCTTTCTTTCCTTTTGTTGGTATAGTTTTGAATAGGAATTTTGGTGAGATATAAGGTTCATTTGAAAAGGACCTAATGCTCACTTAATTTCATATCCTATTCATCCCTATGCTATCACCGAGAAGGGTTCTACACTTGCATACATAAATTGCATAAACAAAAAAATCCATTAAACAACTTTTGCATATTCCTTTCCATTTCATTTCTTTTATATATGTTTGTATTTAAGGAAAGTGGTATATTAGTCTGACAACCTTGTGAGGCTTTAAGTAGCCCTAAGTAGGTCTTGTACTTACACCTCCGGTTAACAATGGCATACTCACTTATGCCTTTCTTACTTTCATGTATATATGTGAAATTTTGGATAAGGAAAACCTTTTCTACTTAAGAAAAAAAATCATGCATATTCAACTTCTAAATTTCTTAAATGGATTACTTAGTATCATAAAGTGTGTTAACTACTCTCATTTGCATATATAGATATGCTTAGGGTCAATCCATATGCATGTTATTATGTTGGGAAATAAATGAAGTAACGTGTGTTATGTGAATTTTGATTCATTTTATTTAATCTTAAAATGCCTTTCTTTTGAATAGATTTGTTTAGAGTTTGTCTAAACTTAGGATTGATTAAAAGATGTAATCAAAATATTCACCTAAATGAAACTAAAATATGAACTTACTTCAAAAAATTACTTAAGGTTAAGGAAGGAACCCTCTCTTTATAACTTAGTAATTAATTGTAGGTTTCACTTAAACTAAATTGAAACATGAAATAAAACCAATCCAAAACACTTAAACAACTTAAATGAAACCCTTCTACAAGTTGAACATGTTATTCATACTTAGAAAATTTGAACCTAAAGTCTTAAGCTAAGCATACCACACAAACCTTCAAAGCACACACATTAGCCTAAGTCACCACTTCTAGCCTTAGGTTAGGTCGGTGCATGGTTTGATGTTATGTTTTATTTTATGATATATGTTTTAGACTGGATGTTAGGGTGTATGCTCATAGAATGAATGGTATGACATTCTTAGTCTAACTATTCTTTTATGTAGGGGATTGTGCTTAAGGGGCACTATCATAAATAAAAATATAAATGCTTTGCTTGGTTTTATACCCTAAGCATAATCCATAGGACTTAGTCACCCATGTGTGGTGTGATTTAACTAAATGGATTTAGCCAATAATCTGATTTCTCATGCATTAGTCATAAAACTCATATTAGCCTGAGTCAAAATGATTATCCAAAAATGAAAATAAAATAAATTTTGAATTGATTAGATGGTCATTTGAAGATCCCTTTACATGATCTAGTCTCTTAGGAGTGAGTTTAAGGACATCTCTTTCAAATAATAAAGCCAACTAAGAAAGAAAAGAGAAGTATTTAAAAAAGAGGAGTTAATAGTTCCCATTCCAAACATGTGATTTATCCTCACTTGTGGTGGCAAACCAATTACCCATTTTATTAAATTTAGGTTGGTTAAAGCTCCCTAGATTTATTTAGTTTTTTTTGTAATAAGCATAATTCCTCAACTCTAGGCATTTCTTAACCTTGTGTTAAGGAATCTTAAGTAAATTTCTAATGAAAAATGTAACTCAAATAAACTAAATCAATTTCCAAAATGTAAAGCCTATTTTTTAGATTGAGATGCTACTTTCTAGCATCATGAGCATTTACTTATTTCCCATTTTAGTTTTGATAATAACTCTCTTTGATCAAACTATTTTGATCTTCAAAAACATAAACTAATCAATTTATAGTCCTTCTCTATTGAAATATTCAGAGACAATGATCATTTACCTTAATCGAGAGTTTTCAATATCTATGATGTTTAACTATGGGGCTTGTGAGAAACTTAACCAATGGTTAAAATAAATACTTTTTTCATGTAAAGTAAAGAATATCTCTACATATGCACTCCATCTTCTAGTCCCATTAGGTGATTGGTTCCATTAAAGGGTAGTGACTTCTATCTTTCGAGATAGTACACTATACCTTGATGACATATTCGATCACTTGAATAAGTACATCTACGGATCTGCATGTCATCTTACTAAAATGAATTTCTATATGGTCTCTTCTTTCTTTTCTCCACAGATTTGAAAGGTGACTCCCTTATAAGAATTTTTCTACCAACAAGGAATTATTCTCTTTTTAAAATAAACAACAACATAGCTATCTTGCATAAAGCATATGGCTTGTCTACTTGAATTTAAAATCATAGGAGGAGTTAGTTGGCGGCCACCCCTAGGCTGTTGTAAGTCCAAGCAGTCGGGTAGTTTGTCCTCTCTTATGGAGGCAAATCAAACACCCATTTTTGCCTTAGATTTAGGTCATACTATTGGCCCTCGCCAATGCTCCCTAGATTTAGGTTCTAAGGTTGCTTCTTCCTTCTATGGGCCATAAGCATAAACCCTCTCTACTTAGGCATTTTCATAACCTTGTATTGTGGTATTATAAGCCCTAAACTTCAAATAAAAATTGAACTCAAATAAATATTACAATCTGAAAAATGTAAAACCCAACCATAGGATAGTTCAGGATGCTTACTAGGCTTCCTAGTATCTTTAGCATCCCCTACTCATTTCCATTTGCCTTTGATAAGAACTCCCTCCTCTTGATCGATCCCACTTGATTTGTTAAAATAAACTAATCAATTGATAGTCCTACCTATTAAAATCTTTAGAGAAAATGATCATTTATCTTAATCGAGAGTATTCCTAAGGAATCCCCTTCCTTAGGATGTAATTAACTATGGGGGTTTACCTCCATAGGAAACTTAATGAACCCAGTTTAAAATAAACCCTACTTTACTTTTGCATATAAAGTAGGGGAAAAATCTCTAGTACATATGCATACCCATTATTCTTAGGAGTCCTTATTGAGGTGATTATGTCCATTGTAGATTGGTGACTTCTATCTTTCAAGATAGTACACCTCTCATGAATGTCGTACCCGATCACAATCAATAAGAACATCTACAGATATACATGGTGTCCAAAATGCATAAAAAAGTATATTTATATCTTCATTTTATTCCGCATAGATTGAAGATGGAAGTATACATTTTCTTAGAACTCATAAAAATTTCACCACAACCACTTAAATGAAACCACCCTCTAATTGAACCTTTAATACTTAGAAAATTTTAACCTTAAAGCTTAGCTAAGAGATACCACACAAAAAATTTACATGTCACACACATTGGCTAAGTCATCACTTCTAGTCCATGTTAGATGATGGTTTGATGTTTGCTTTATTTTGTAAAGTAATATTTTAGGATGCTTGTATGGGTAAACCAATGGTAGGATGATTTTACCTAACCATTATCTTATCAGGGGATTGTGCTTAATTGTAATAAAATATAAATGCTTTTCATTTACTTATACCAATTAAGCATGATCAATAGGCCAATGTGGACTTGGACCAATGTGTGAAAGGTTCAATACATGCTTGATTAGGTGTGTTTATTAATCTCTATCTTACATGTGTTTAGTTAGAATTACTTTCCCTTTTCATGTAATTTTGTAATTAGGATTTGAAATGATTGTTATGGGGGATTAGGATGAATATTGGTCATAAGACTATGTCTTATGTACCATGTGAAGCCTTTGGAGTATCCACCTTCCAACCAAGTCAAAAAGAAGGAAGAACCAAATGAAGAAAGAACCAAAATGAAGAAAAGAAGAATGAAGAATGAAGACCCCCATAATAATGAATTTTTTCTTGATTGTAATTTATTCATTTGTAATCCGGGTTGTATAAGAGTAGAGCTCACCACCAATTTGTTCTGGGTTTGTGGAGTCTCACCATACTTGGCCACTTATTCTTGCGCTAGTTTTATAAATGGTTTGATGTTTGTTTAGCTTGTGCATTAAGATGGCATGTTTCCCTAGTTTCTTCCTTACTTTGATGCATGGCCTGAATGATGATTAGAATCTTAGGGAAAAATAAATTTTCTATCCAATTAATTAACTCAAAACTAAAAATTAAACAACTCATAACTTCACCTAAAGCTTAAGTTAAAAAATCAAGATAAAAGAATTAGCAACCCCTTGGTTGGATGTTATACTTTCTTTCTCATATCATGCATAAAAGCATATATTCTCACTTGATTTGGAGGGTTTCCATGTGAGAATCTTGACCTTTGAGAGCCATGGTGAAAATACACCTTCTTTCTTACTGATTTTGGCCCATAATCAAATTTCTCATGCATTTGACATATGAATCCTATAAGCCTATATTAAATGAATAGTTTAAAATGAAAATAAAAATATAATAAAATTTAGAAGATGTCATTTAATCATGCCTACATGATCTAGTCTCTAGAGTGTGTTTAAAGATTTGGTTTCTTCTAAATAAGCAACTTTTAGCTATCTTGCAAAACATATGACTTGCCTACATGTATTTTAAATCTAGAGGAGTTAGTTGGAAGCCACCCCAAATACCCAAATGGGTGGTTTATCCTCTCTATGGAGGTAAACCAAATACCCATTTTGCCTTAGATTTAGTCTGCTTTGGCCATGAAAGCTCCCAGATTTAGTATTTGAGGTTGCTTCTCTATGCTATAAGTATAAATTCTATGTCCACATCTTGTGTCATGTAATTGTAAGAGATTTTGATAAAAATTCAACTCAAATAAATAAATCACTAATTTCAAAAAATATAAAGCCCAACCATATGTAGTGGATATTACTAGGCTTCCTAGTATCATAAGCATTATTTATTCATTTTGGATTCAATAATAACTCTCCTCTTAATCAATACTGATATTCCAAAAATAAACTAATGATTGAAGTATCTTTAAATCTTTGGAGACAACGATCATTTACTTTAATTGAGAGTATTCCTAAGGAATCTTATTCCTTAGGATGTAATTAACTATGGGGGCCTGCCTCCATAGGAAACTTAACGAACTTAGTTTAAAATAAACCCTGCTTTACTTTTCTATGTAAAGTAGAAGAAGAATCTTTGGTACATATGAAGACCCATAGTCCTTAGGAGCCTTATTCAGGTGATTAGGTCCATTATAGGGTGGTGACTTCTATCTTTCAAGATAGTACACCTTTTCTCAATATCCTACTCGATCACCCTAATAAGAATATCTGCGGATCTACATGGTGTCCTGATAAGGTGTTATATTTTTATTTTCATTTATCCTCTTTTTAAAAGGGTTGGATGAAGGTAGGAATATATAATTTTCATCACAGTAGGTCTTATACCTTGCGCCACTGGTCTAAAAAATAATGGAGCCATACTCACTTATGTATTTTATACATGTGAATGTGCATTATGTTAATGGATAAAGAATCTCTCTTTTCTACATAATAAAGACATGCATTCATGGAATATCTAAATTTCTAAATCATATCTCTTAGCATTCATCATCAAGGTGTGCTAAAATTTGCATTGCATGTATATGTATGCTTAGGATTATTCATATGCATGATATACATTGTGGAAATAAATAAATGGTTGTGTGTTATGTGATAGTTATTCACCTAAACTAATCCTAAGATGCCTTTCTTATTGAATAGGACTATTTAGAGCAAATCTAAACTTAGGGTTAATTAAAACACATAATAAAACATTAACTAAAAAATATTAATAAATCTACCTTAGAGATTACTCAAGGTAGGGATGAACTCTTCTCTTTTCTTCTCTTCATAACATTTAGTAACTAAGTGTAGGTTCATTCAAACCAAATTAAATCATCAACTAAAATTGACAAATCAACCAATTCACTTAAAATAAAACCACCCTTTAAATTAAACCTCTCACACTTAGGAAATCTCAACCTTAAAGCCTAGCTAAGACATACTACACAAGCCTTAAATGACACACAAGCTGTCACCATTTCGCTTTATGTTAGGGCATAATGGTTTGATGCGATTTTATTTTGTGATGTAATATTTTTAGATTGAATGTTAGGGTGCATATGTGTAGAATGGATGATATGATGATCTTAGTCTAATCATGTGTTCTGCAAGGGATTATCCTCAAGGGGTGCTATAATGAAAAAAAAATATAAATGCTTTTGCTATGCAGGTTTCTTATACCCCTAAACATGATCCAAATCAGGATAAGTGGACTTGGTTACCCATGTTTGGGGTGCTAATTCCAAATTATTCATATAATTGCTTGGGTTGTGTGGTATTTTAACTATTCTCTATTTTGCATGCTTAGTTAGATTTATTATTCCCATTTTAATGTAAATTTTACAATTAAGATTTGAAATGAATGTTATGGGGGATTAGGATGAACATTCGATATAAGACCATGTCTTATGTACCATGTGAATCCTTGGAGCAAATTACATCCTAAGTCAAATGAAGAAAGAAACAAAGAAAGAAAGAAAGAAGGGAAGAAAGAAAGAAATGAAGAATGAAGACCCCCATAACTTGAATTCCTTTTTGATTGTAATTATTCATTTGTAATCCGGGTTGTATAAGGGTAGAGCTCGGCTAGCCACATTTTTTTTTCAGGTTGTGTGGTGGTATCCGACCATATCAGCCTCTTATTCTTTTGCACTAGCTTTCTAAAATTGTTTAATGTTTGTTTAGCTTGTGCATTAGAAATGACATAATTTTCCTAATTTCTTAATTGCTTGATGGTTGTTGAATGGTCTGTATGTGATTGGGCTCTTAGGAAAAAATAATTTTTTTATCCAATTAATCAACCCAAAATTAAAATTAATAACTCATAACCTCACCTAAAGCCTAGGACATAAATCAAGATAATAAAAGATTTAGCAACCCTTTAGCTGGATGTTGTAGGTTTCACATCATGCATAAAATCATCTTACTTCACTCTTGCTAATGGAGGGCATCCACCTTTGCTAGAGAAAATGGCTTGACCTTTGAGAGCTATGGTGGAAACACACCTTCTTCTTGCTGATTTTGGCCCATAACCAATTTCTCATGCATTAGGCATATGAAATCATCTGTGACAAATAAATTGTCCAAAATAAAATAAAACTTAACAAAATTTGCATTAGATTAAGTCATTTATTCATGCCCTTCATGATCTAGTCTCTTAGGAGTGTGTTTAAGGACTTAGTCTCCTTTCTAAATAAATAACAACCTAGCTATCTTGTAAAGCATAAGACTTGCCTACATGTATTTAAAATCATAGGAGGAGTTAGTTGGCGGCCACCCCTAAGCAGTTGTGAATTCAACAGTCGGGTAGTTTATCCTCTCTTGTGGAGATAAATCATACACCCATTTTCTCCTTAGATTTAGGTCATGCCTTGGCCCTCGCCAAAGCTCCATAAATTTAGGATATGAGGTTGTAGTTTCCCTTTGCGGGCTACAAGCATAAATCCCCACCTCTTAGCCATTTCAACGATCTTGCGTTATGGAATTATAAGCCCTAGATTTGTAATAAAAATTTAACTCAAACATATAATTATCTTCAAATTTCATAAATATAAAACCCAACCATAGGTTAGTTTGGGATGCTCACTATGTTTCCTAGTATCATGAGCATCTACTCATCTCCCTTTTGGTTTTGATAATAACTCTCCTTTGATCAATCCCACTTGATTTTCCAAAAAACCAATTTGTTGATTGTCCTTCTTTGAAATCTTTGGAGACAATGATCATTTACCATGAGAGTATTAAGGAATCTCATTCCTTAAGATGTAATTAACTATGGGGCTTGCCTCCATAGGGAACTTAATGAACTCGTTTAAAATAAACCCTACTTTACTTTTCATGTAAAGGGGAATAATCTAATACATTCAAGACCCATCCTTAGAGTACTTATTGATGGTCTATTGTAGGATGGTGACTTCTGTCTCTCGAAATAATACACCATTTCTCAATGTTATACCTGATCACCCTAATAAGAACATCTACAAATCTACATGGTGTTCAACACATACCAAAATTTTTATTTTTTCAAATTATCCCAAGAGTTTGAGAAATAAACACCATAAAGTTTTCTAGCAACTCCATTGTGGATGGTTCCTCTCTCCATCTTTGGTAAATGATTGTTATCTCCAAGTATCGATAGTAGATTTGTACTTTGTATGAATCTGAGACTATCCTTCTTTCCATTGGCACTTAGTTTATTTCATCCTCTAAGCTAGCAACATCCATAGTTTTAGGACCTCACCCGTGGGTCTTAAAACCCTGGGTCCCCCAATAAGTGAAAATAAAAATTTAATAAAAAGAGATCATTAAAGACCTTCCTCCTTACCATTTCTATGGTAAGGAAAGGTTCACTCCAAAAATAAAGAAAAACAATAAATCGTTTATAAAAACATGACTTTTCAAAAAGCACTTTTCCAAAATGCACATAATAAAATACTTGCACAAAATTTTTTATAACTCAACCTCATCTAACAACCTTCATGATTGTTACATGTAGGATCTTTTCAAAAATCAAAATAAAAAATCATCTTTTTAAAAAGCTCAAATGAACATCCTCATTCAATTAATTGAATGAAGATTTCATTTCAAAAATAAAATCAACAATCATCTTTTCAGAATAAAATGAACATCATTCAATATACCCAAATTTATTGAATGAAGATTTCATTTCTAAATAAAATCAAAAATTATCTATTCAAAAACCAAAAATGAACATCTTTATTCAATAAACCCAAATTTATTGAATGAAGATTTCATTTCAAAAAATAAAATAAAAAAATCATCTTTTCAAAAAGCACATATTTGAAAATGAATACCCTCATCTAATATACTAAAATTTATTGAATGTAGAGTTGATTTCCAAATAGAATAAAAAAATAGCATTGAAATTCTATTTCAACATATCTCACATATGTTGAAGTTGAAAATTCTCTCTTTTCAAGAAAAAAGAGAGTACAAATTTGAAAATAAGCCTCTTCATTCAGTATATCCAAATACATTGGATGGGGGTTTTATTTTTAAATAAAATTACACCATTTTAAAATTCCACTCATCACATTCCCCATGTGTTAAGCTAGAATTTCCTTCTTTTCAAAAAGCAATAATCACACACAAAATTTCATCTCTGAAAAATAAAACATAATTGAGTCCCATTTGACATATCCAAATTTGTCAAATGAGAGTTTCATTTTTCGAAATAAATTTGGATCCTTTATTTAGCATACCGAAATTTACTAAGTAAAGATCCTCTTTTCAAAATCAAAATCTCAAAAATCAAAACACATTTGGATTCTTCATTTAGCATACCAAAATTTGCTAAGTAAAGATCCTCTTTTCAAAATCAAAATCTCAAAAATCAAAACACATTTGGAATCTTCATTTAACATACCCAAATTTGCTAAGTAAAGATCCTCTTTTCAAACTCAAAATCTCAAAAATCAAAACACATTTGGATCCTTTATTTAGCATACCCAAATTTGCTAAGTGAAGATCCTATTTTCAAACAAATAAAATAAATAAATAATAATAATAAAATAAAAAGAAAACACATTTGGATCCTTTATTTAGCATGCCCAAATTTGCTAAGTAAAGATCCTCTTTTCAAAACCAAAATCTCAAAAATCAAATCACATTTGGATTATTCGTTTAGCATACCCAAATTTACTAAGTGAGGATCCTCTTTTCAAAAACATAAAAATCAAACACACTTGGGATCCTTTATTTAGCATACCCAAATTTGCAAAGTAAAGATCCTCTTTTCAAAATCATAAAAATCAAATACATTTGGATCCTTTATTTAGCATACCCACATTTGCTAAGTAAAGATCCTCTTTTGAAAATCAAATCACAAAAATAAAAAACATTTCAATATTTTATTTAGCATACCCAAATTTGTTAAGTAAAGATCCTTTTTTCAAAATCATAAAATTCAAACACATTTAGATCCTTTATTTAGCATACCCAAATTTGCTAAGTAAAGATCCTCTTTTCAAAATCACAAAAATCAAACAGACTTGGATTCTTTACTTAGCATACCCAAATTTGCTAAGTAAATATCCTCTTTTCAAAAATCAAAAATCAAACACATTTGGATATTTTATTTAGCATACCTAAATTTGCTAAAGTAAATATCCACTTTTCAAAAACATAAAAAACAAACACATTTGGATTCTTCATTTAGCATACCCAAATTTTTTAAGTAAAGATCTTCTTTTCAAAAATCAGAATAAAAGAAAACCTTTGGACTTTATTTAACATACATAAATTTGCTAAGTAAAGATTCCATTTTCAAACTCATGCATAATTCACTCATGATTCACAAACATGCAAAATAAGAAAATTATTTTCAAATAACTCATTTAGCATACCCAAATTTGCTAAATGAGTAATCCCCAAATAAAATCAATTGACCCTTTATTTTAACATACTCAAATTTATTAAATAAAGGGTCTCCAAACATAAAAATCAAATTCAAATATGAACCAATGAAAGTATCAAAAATCTCTTCAAAATATTTGAACCCATTTCCAACATACACAAATTTGTTGAAAATGGATTCTAAATTCAAAAATCTATTCTCCAATTCTAAATTCAAAAATCTCTCCTAAATCAATTAGCCCCACTTAACATATTCAAATTATTGAGTGTGGGTTCAAATTCTAAAGTAAATTAAAATAGAAAAATTTGATATGAGTTTTTTATCAAAAATTAAAGAATTTCAACTTAATTTCAGTCAGTTTTTCTAAAGCTCAGTTTAGTACTAATGGATGCCGGTGGTGAAAATTTTTTAAAACTTTTCTTCTAAAATGTATACTTCCATCTTCACTCTATGCGGAATAAAATGAAGATAGAAATATACTCTTTATGTGCATTTAGATACCACATAGATCTGTAGATATTCTTATTGAGAGTGATCGGGTATGACATTGAGGAGAGATGTACTATCTAGAAAGATAGAAGTCACCATAATACAACAGACCTAATCACCTCAATAAGGACTCCTAAGGACAATGGGTATGCATATGTACCAGAGATTCTTCCCCTACTTTACATGGAAAAGAAAAGTAGAGTTTATTTTAAATTGGGTTTGTTAAGTTCCATACAAGGGCAAGCCCCCATAGTTGATTACATCCTTAGGAATACTCTCGATTAAGGTAAATGATCGTTGTCTCCAAATACTTCAATAGGTAGGACTATCAATCGATTAGTTTATTTTTAGCAAATCAAGTGGGATCGATCAAGAGGAGGGAGTTCTTATCGAAGCCAAATAAAGATGAGTTGGGGATGTTTAGGATACTAGGAAGACTAGTAAACATCCTAAATTATCTTATGGTTGGTCTTTATATTTTTTAAATTGAATTATTTATTTGAGTTAAATTTTTATTAGAAGTTTAAGGCTTATAATTCCATGATACAAGGTTATGGAAATGCCTAAGAGATGAGGATTTATGCTTATGGCCTATAGGGAGAAGTAACCTCAGAACCTAAATCTAGGGAGCTTTGGCGAGGGCCAAAAGCATGACCTAAATCTAAGATGAAAATGGGTATTTGGTTTGCCTCCACAAGAGAGGGCAAATGATCTGACTGCTTGGACTTACAATCACCTAGGGGTGGCCTCCAACTAACTCCTCCTATGATTTTAAATTCATGTAGGTAAGTCATATGCTTTATGCAAGATAGCTAGGCTGTTGTTTATTTTAGAAAGAGACTAAGTCTTTAAACTTAGTCCCTAAGAGACTAGATCATGTAAGGGCATGAAAAATGACCTAGATCTAATGCAAAAGATATTACATTTTACTTTCATTTTTGGACAATTATTTGACTTAGGCTTATAGGATTCAAATGCTTAATGCTTGAGAAATAAGATTATGGGCCAAAATCAGCGAGAGAGGGAGGTGTGTTTCCACCATGGCTCTCAACGGTGGAAGCCCTCCAATCAAGAGTGAAATAATATGCTTTTATGCATGATGTTAGATCAGAAATACTCATCCAGCAAAAGGGTTGCTAATTATTTTATCTTGATTTTTAGCCTAAGCTTTAGGTGAGATTATGAGTTTCTTATTTTAAATTTTGAGTTGATTAATTTGGTAGAAGATTTATTTTTACCTAAGATCCTAATCATCATCCAGGCCATACATCAAAGTAAGGAAGAAACTATGAAAATATGCCATCTTAATGCACAAGCTAAACAAAACATCAAACATTTTATAAAGCTAACACAAAAGAATAAAATGTCAGGGCACCACCGCACAAGAAAATAAATTGCTCTACCCTTATACAACTCAGATTACAAATGAATTATATTATAATCAAATAAGGAAATTCATGTTATGTGGGTCTTCATTTCTTCTTTCTTCTTTTGGTTCCTTCTTTTGGATGGTTGGAAGGTGGTTGCTCTGAAGGCTTCACATGGTACATAAGATGTAATCTTATGACCAATTTTTATCCTAATACCCCATAACATTCATTCCAAAATCCTAATTACAAAAATTACATGAAGAGGAAAAGTAAAACTAACTAATACCTACAAAGTAGAGATTAGCTAAATAAACCATACAAATCCTAAGCATGTATATTGGACTTAGCATCCCACACATAGGTAACCAAGTCCACCTGACATATTGGATTATTCTTAGGGGTATAAGCTCCTGCACAACAAAAGTATTTATATTTTTTATTACAGCGCCCTTTAAGCACAATCCCCTGCAAAAAATAATGATTAGACTAAATCATCTTACCATTCATTCTACATACATTCACCCTAACATCCATAATAAAAATAGTACATCACAAAACAAAAGCAAACATCAAGCCATGCACCGCCCTAACCTAAGGCTATAAGTGGTGACTTAACCTAATGTGTGTGTTTTAAAAGGTTTGTGTGGTATGCTTAGCTATGGCTTTAAGGCTTAGATTTTCTAAGTGTGAAGATGTTCAACTTTAGATGGGTGGTTTTTTTAAGTGTTTAGTTGATTTGGGTGGGTTTTATTTGATGATTTATTTTGGTTTAAGTGAATCCTACAATTAATTATTAAGTTATCGAGAGAGGGAAAAGAGAAGAGAACTTCTCTTTCCTTCCCTACCTTAAGTAATTTCTAAAGTGGATTCATATTTGATTTTATTTAGTGATGTATTATTATAGGTTTTAATTAATCCTAAGTTTAGATTTTCCCTAAACAAACCTATTCAAAAAGAAAGGCATTTTAAGATTATGTAAAGTGAATTAATATCACAAAACACACATCACTTCATTTCTTTCCCAACATGTACAACATGCATATAGATGCATCCTAAGCATATCTACACATACAAATGGAAGTGTTTAGGACACTTTATGATGAATGCTAAGAAATATTACTTAAGAAAATTGGAATGCTTTATGATGCATGATTTTCATTTAAGTAGAAAAGAGGGGTTTCTTTTATCCATTATTCATATGCACATGCATATGTATGAAAGACATAAGTGAGTAATAACACCATTTTAGCAGGGGTGTAAGGTAGAAGACCTACTTAGTGCTTTTTAAAGCCTCATAACCTGGATTGTCCACTAATATACCACTTTCCTTAAATACAAACACATGTATAAAAGAAATGAATGGACAAAAGAAAGATGGAAAAAATTTGTATTTGTTTGTTTGTTTTATTTATGCAATTTATATGTACAAGTGTGGATGAACTTCTTAGGTAAGAGCATAGGAATGGATAGGAATGGGGTTAGGCAAGTGTTGTGTTTTTTTCAAATGAACTATACACTTTTCCCAATCCTATTCAAAACTATACTAAAAGAAAAGAGAAGGAAAACTACACTATGCACATCATCATATTTATATCCACATACAAGCTTATAAATAATTATAAGTAGCACACTTTCAATTTTAGGTGTTTGATTTATATATTTTGGAAATAATTTTAGATTTAATAGTGATAATAACCATTCATATATTTACTTTAGCCAAAACATACAATTTGACATAAAGAAAATATTTCATTTTGATTTTGATTTTTAAAAGATATGAATGCATGAATTTCATATGACATACAAATTTAGCATGCAGGAAGAAATAAAGTTATGAAAGCAATGCAAATTCATTCACTCTAATTAATTCCTAAAGAAAATCCTATGAAATAAGAAAGTTTAAAGTGAATCAATGTTTGTTTAATGTGATTTTTGTTTTGAATTTGTTTTATGTTTGATTTAGGAAATGTGAAAGAATGTTTTCTGGTCCTAACCCATTTCTCCCATCTGTATGGCATTTTAGTTTAATCTTTAGATGATTAGATGATTTTTATATTTTTATTAGGTTAATGTATGAATTAAGTATGTTAATTACCCCTTACCTATACCACCTTAGCATATTTAATCAAATAATTTTGAGCCAATGATATGACATAAAACCATATAAGAAATTCAAATCAGCAATGCACCTATGAAGAAAAGGGCCTAATGCATTTGACTCATGATTAATGATTAATTAAGCTAAGGGGTTTAAGTCATGGCAGCACTACGCGCTTTCTCCTTGTCCGTCCGATCAAGGATTGGATGGCTGAGGTTAGATCCACAATTTTAAAGGATTAAATGATAGATCCTACATGTTTTAATCATGGCCGTCCATCCAAAAGGCATTGATGGATGGCCCGTGATTCACCCCTGATCTTCCCTACAGGAGATGGACACCGTCCAACTTTTAACGGAAGATCTGAGCTCGATTGAGCTCAAATCGAATCCCAATTCAACTCACACCTTCACCATGCAAAGGAGATCACATCTAACAGCTAGAATCTCATGAGATAAAACTTCACTTCAGAAAGGACTAGACCATGGCTAGATTGAGTTCATTTTAATGGCTTACCTCGTCGGAGGCTATCACCGGAACTCGATTCCCTTGGATAAGCTCCATCTAGTGGAGATGAAGCTTTGTTGAAGTTTGGAGGTGTTGAAATTGGGTAGATCCTTCTAGAGGCCAACTCCACCTTCACTTGAAAGGTCAAGTAGCACCTCCTTGCCTTTGGAGCTTGGGAAAAGCTTTGGTGAATTTGATTGATTTCGATGAAGCTTATAAAGTGAATTGTGAATTGAGTGTGGGTGAGATTAAATTTCATGGAGCTCCTATTTTCAGGAAAATCGAGAAGATGGAAATTTAACTCACTCTATGGCTGGGAACACCAAGAATGGCTTGTAGTTCCTATGCTTCAATCGAATAGGGCCGAATCAAATTTAAGTGAAATTAGGGGGATTATATATCCCCCTAGAGCAATCAGATGATCAAGCCTTCTCTTGCCATTTTGATCCAATTGAGCTCCTTGAGTGGGTTTGTTAGGCTGTTTGATGTGTCATTACATTCAGTTTGGCCAAAGGGAGATAGTGGAAGAGTGCTATGTGCTTGAAATGGGTAGAGGAATGATTCCCATGTGACCATGTTCAAGCAAGTGGTTAATTTTGACCTTAGGCTTGGTTTGGGCTGGCCCAAACCCATTGGGTTAGGTGCACCACACTCACTAGTGTCCACTTGGTCCACTAGGAGGGTGCCAAGTGGTCATGAAGAGGATTTGACAAAATTCCAAGTGAATTTGGCCAAAATTTACCGTATGGCCTAGGGGTAAAATGGTCATTTGACCTTAATTTCAGTTTGAATATGTTTGAAAAATATATTAGGCCAAGTTTCATTGAAGTTGGAATTGGTCTGATGTGTTTGGCTCATGTTGAACCATTTAGGTCAAAATGGGTCAACTTGAGTCAAGTTGACCAATTGGTCAAATCAGGTCAAACCAAGGGTTGGGTCAAGTTCATATGACCATTTGAAATGTTTTGGTGGCTTTGGTTTGATTCAATTTGGTTTATATTTGGTTTTGGTTCAATTGAGTTCATTTAGGTCAAATGGGTCAAGTTGATCAAATTGTCCCATTTTACCTATTTGGGGTCATGGGTTGATTTATGTTTGGTTAGTCATATGAAATGGATTGGTACCTTTATTTCCAATCAATTTGTTTTATATTTGAGTTTGGCTAAATTTGACCTTTTAGGTCAAGTTGGGTTCATGGTTAATTGAAGTTGGGTACAATGAGGCTTTGGTCAAGTTCAACAAGTGATTTGGAATGAACTTGACCCATTGGTTTCAATCAATTTGGCTTAGATCAAGTTTTGACATTTTGCCTTTTAGGTCGGCCAATGCTAGTTGGCTCAAATGTTGACTTGGTCAAGGTCAAACATTGATTATGAATGAGTTTTGATCAATGGTTTCAATCAATTTGGACTATAGTGGATTTTAGCTAGTTTAGATTTCATTTTGACTAAGTGTTGACTTGGTCAACCCTTAGGTTAGACTTGGTTTGACCTAATTTGAGTGATTGATCATCTTATGATGATTGTTGATCATGATGAGAGGCTTATGTGGGCTTAGTTTAATCCAATTTGGTTAGGAACAGAATTTGGCTTATAAGAGGTACTTTAGGACACTTTGGGTTAAGTGAGCCTAAGTAGGTCAAATGGCTTAATCAAAGCTTGATTTGAGTTTGATTGAACTGACATATGGACTTATGATTGAAATATAAATCCATTTTGCAAGTGGTATGAAGTCAAATGGGTTTTGATTCATTTGATAATTTCAAGTTCAAGGGGGTGAGCATGAGTTTGATGTGGGTTTGATTTTTGGATTTAGTTTTGGTTTGGTGATTGAATTTTATGTTTATATTTGGATTCATGATTGAAGGATTGATTGAATCATGAAGAAAAATCAAGAGTTTGGCTTGATTTGGCTAAGTTCAAGATTTTGACTTGAAATGCTTAGGTTGGATTTTGATTGAGTTTGAGTTTGATTTTTGGAGTTGGTTTTGGTTGTTTGAATTTATATTTCATTTATATATGTAAATATAAATGAAAATATAAATGGGTCATAAGAAAATTTCATGAATTTGAAGTGATTCAAACTTGATTTAGGCTAAGTCCTTAAGAGGGAATCAAAGTGACTTAGGAAAGATTTTTGATTTGGGATTGAATTTTAGATTTAGTTTGATTGATTTGAATTTATATTTCATTTATATATGTGAATATAAATGAGGATATAAATGGGTTGTGAGAGAATTTCATGAATTTGAAGTGATTTGGATTTGATTTAGGCTAAGTCCTTAATAGGGAATCAAAGGACTTAGGAAGTATTTTGAACTTGGAATTTCAATCATGGGCTTCAATCATAAGTTTCAATCATGGGTTTCAATCATTTGGCATTGATTTGGGTTTGGAGAAAAACAATTAAGCTGGAATTGATTTAGGTTTGATGTTGATTTGATTTGGAGTTTGACTTGAAGTAAGGAAGTGAGGAATGTGGTTCAAGCTATAATGACAGTAAATTTTCCTAACACCCCAAGGCATGACCTATTCTTATGGATAACTCTTCTAAGTCTCTAGGGCTAGGTTGAATGTCTAGCTAATCACTAGATGTTTCTTAAGACTAAGGATCTATTAAAGTCTAAGATGAGTTCTATGTCTAAGATGGAGGGGTTGAGAGCTCATCCTAAAAATAAGGTCAACAAAGGGCGCCCAATAGGTGTGGTGTTACTGACAAGGAACACTGCACATATTAGTGTTGATTGAAATGATTAACAACATCAAATCATCACAAGTACTAACAGAAATCGTCTACTCCTAACCCAAGGTGTTGAAGGAATCCAGAGCTCAATGCAATGTGGCTCTACTTATGTCAGTGACATAAGAGAGGGAAGGAGGTATCTACTAGGGATAGAGTACGTGAACCTTCCATTAGAGAAGCAGGTTCAAGTCATCCACAAGGGGATGAGATGTTTGATTTGGTTTCAGTCTCACTGAGGAGAAACTTGATTTGCTCAATTAAGTTTTGTTAGGGAAGAGGGTTGAATTTGTTTCAATTTGTTTTTTGTTTAATTGCATTTGTTTTTTTCACTGGGGATAGACAAGTGAATTCTCCACTAGGGAGGAAAGTTCAAGTCATCCACAAGGGAGGAAAGGTTATAAAATCTACTGAGGGATTAGAATTCTAGATCCGCTGGGGAACTAGAAAGACTTTCATCTCACAAAGGAGAAGCAAAAGATTTGATTTGGATTGATTGATTATTTTTTTGTTTTATTTGTTTCACTCCACTAAGGGAGGTGGGTTGAATGTATTTTAGATTTTTAATTTTGGATCTTGAAATGGACTCTATTGGTTTGTGATGGATTGTACTGAGTAAGAGCCATGGAGGCCTAGATAACTTGACAATAACCAAAGGGGTAGTCTACTAAACACATAGTAGGATTAACCAACCAAAGGGGATGCCTTTCAGTGTGCAACAACTGTACTAGGAAGAAAGCATAGTAGACTTACATCCTCCAAAGTAGGGACCAATTGCTGGGGTGATCTATTGGTAAGGCAACTATGGTGAAAAATTTCTATATAGTCGCCTTCATCTGTGGTGAAAAGCAAGAATATAAAAATTCATCTTTTTAGGATGCCATGCAGATCCGTAGATGTGCTTATTCAGCTGATCAGGTACATCATCAAAGAATAGTATACTATCTCAGGAGATAAAAGTCACTATCCTTTAATAGACCTAATCACCTCAATAAGGACTCATAAGGATAATGGGTCTACATATGTACCAAAGATTCTTCCCCTACTTTACATGAAAAAAGAAAGCAGAGTTTATTTTAAATCGGATTCGTTAAGTTCCCTACAAGGGCAAGCCCCCATAGTTAATTACATCCTAAAGGACGAGATCCCTTAGGAATACCCTCGATTAAGGAAAATGATCGTTGTCTTCAAAGATTTCAATAGGAAAGGACTATCAATTGATTAGTTCATTTTTGAAGATCAAATGAGATTGATCAAAGAGAGGGAGTTATTATTGAAGCCAAAAGAAAGATAATTAAGAGATGTCCACGATGCTAGGAAACCTAGTGACCATCTCAAACTATCCTATGATTGGGCTTTACATTTTTGAAATTGATTTAATTTGTTTGAGTTACATTTTATATTAGAAATTTAGGACTCATGATTCCACAAGACAAGATTATGGAAATGCCTAAGTGGTGAGGATTTAAGCTTATGACCCATAAAAAGGAGAAGCAATCTCTGAACCTAAATCTAGGGAGCTTTTGGTGAGGGTCAAAACAACCTAAATCTAAGGTGAAAATATGTATCTGGTTTGCCTCCACAAGAGAGGATAAACCACCCAATTGCTTGAACTTACAACTGCCTGGGGGTGGTCGCCAACTAACTCCTCCTATGATTTTAAATACATGTAGGCAAGTCATATGCTTATGCAAGATAGCTAGCTGTTATTTATTTAGAAAGAGACTAAGTCCTTAAACTCACTCCCTAAAGAGACTAGATCATGTAAAGGGACAAGCTTCAAATGACCTAAATCTAATGCAATTCAAATTTTATTTTTGGACAATTATTTTGACTCAGGATAATAAGATTCATATGCCTAATGCTTGAGAAATAAAGTTGTTGGCCAAAATCGAGAAGGGAGGAGGTGTGTTTCCACCATCTCAAAGGTCAAGCCAAGTTTCTGCAAAGGTGAAGCCCTCCATCAAGAGTGAAATAAGATGCATTTGTGCATGATGTTATAAAGAAATACTCATCAAGCTAGGGGTTGCTAATTCTTTTATCTTGATTTTAAACCTAAACTTTAGATGAGGTTATGAATTATTTATTTTTAGTTTTGAATTGTTAAGTTTGGTAAAAGATTTATTTTTTCCTAAGAGCCTAATCCACATCCAGGCCATACATAAAGAAAGAAATAAACTAGGAAAAAGATGCCACTTAATACACAAGCTAAACAAATCATCAGTCAATTTATAAAGCTAATCGTAAAAGAATAAGAGACCATTGTATTCCACGACAAAACCCAAAAAACAAATTGGGTAGTCGATACCCTTATACAACCGGATTATAAAATGAATTAAACACAATTAAGCAAGGAATTCATTGTTATGGGGGTCTTCAAGATTCATTTATTCATTCTTCTTTTCTTCATTCTTCTTTGGTTCCTTCTTTTGGATGGTTGGAAGGTGGATGTTCCAAGGATTCACATGGTACATAAGATGAGATCTTGTGACCAATGCACATCCTAATTCCCATAATAATCATTCCAAAATCCTAATTGCAAAATTTATAGGAAAAGAAAAAGTAAATTTAGCTAACACCTGCCAAATAAAGGTTAGCTAAACAAGCCACGCAAAATTCTAAGCATGTATATTGGACTTATCACCCCACACATGGGTGACTAAGTCTACCTGGCATATTGGATTATGCTTAGGGGTATAAGCACAAAAAAAAAAGAATTTTATATTTTTATTTATTACTACTCTTAAGCACAATCCTCAGAAAATAATGGTTAGACTAAGATCGCCTACCATTCATTCTACACATACATCCTAACATCCAAAATAAAGCAAGCATCAAACCATGCACCACCCTAACCTAAAGCTAGAAGTGGTGACTTAGCATAATGTGTGTGCTTTGGAGGTTTGTGTGGTATGCTTAGCTATGGCTTTAAGTTAGAATTTTCTAAGTGTGAAGCATGTTCAACTTAGAGGAGGGTTTCATTTAAGTGATTTAATTATTTTGGATTAATTTTATTTCATATTTTGATTAGGTTCAAGTGAATCCTACAATAAATTCCTATATTATAAAGAGAGGGAAAGAGAAGAGAACTTCTCTTTCCTTCCCTAACCTAAGTAATTTCTAAAGTGGATTCATATTTTTAATTTTGTTTAGTGAATGTTTTAATTAAGTGTTTTAATTAATCCTAAGTTTAGATGAACTCTAAACAAACCCATTCAAAAAAGAAAGGCATTTTAAGATTAAATAAAATGAACCAAATTCACAAAAATATACATCACTTCATTTTTTCCAACATGTATAACATGCATATGAATGAGTCCTAAGCATATCTATACATACAAATGAGAATGTTTAACACACTTTATGATGCATGCTAAGTAATTCATTTAAGAAATTTGAAAGTTTATGATGCATGATTTTCATTAAGTAGAAAAGGGATTTCTTATCCAATTTTCACATGCACATATGAAAGTAAGAAAGGCATAAGTGAGTATAACACCATTGTTAACTAGAGGTGTAAGGTACAAGACCTACTTAGGGCTACTTAAAGCCTCACAACCTCGGGTTGTCCAGAATATACCACTTTCTTAAATACAAACATGTGTACAAAAGAAATGAATGGAAAAGAAAAGAATGCAAAAAATTTGTATTAGTTGATTCATTTTGTTTATGCAATTTATATGTGCAAGCATATGTATCCTTCTTAAGTGATAGTATAGAATGAATAGGATATGGAATTAGGCAAGTGTTAGGTTCTTTTCAAATGAACCATACATCTTACCAAATCCTATTCAAAATTATACTAAAAGAGAAGAGAAGGAGAACCTACACTAAGCACATCCTTATATCTTACTCACATGCAAGCTTATAATTAAAATATAAGTAACACACTTTCAGTTTTGATAATTGATTCATATATTTTGAAAATAATTTGAATTTAATAGTGATAATAGCCACTCACATTTCTACTTTAAACAACACATGAAAAGTTGACATAAAGTAAACATTTTCATTTTAAATTTGAATTTTGAAAAGCATGAATGCATGAAATCACATGAAACACATATTTAACATGTTGGGGGGAAAGAACTAAAGTAATGAAAGCTTGTAAAAACATTCACTTTAATTAAATCATAAAGTCAATCTTATGAAATAAGAAAGCTTAAAGTAAATCAAACTTCATTTAATATGAGTTTTGTTTGATTTAGAATTTGATTGAATTTTGAAAATGTGAGTTGAGTTTGGTGTTCCTAACCCATTCCCATATGTGTTTGATATTTTTTTAATTTTTAGATGATTAGATTCATTTTATATTCTGATTAGGATAAGGTGTGAATTAAGCATGTTAATTAACCCTTACCTACACCACCATAGCATAGTTAACCATGTAATTATGAGCCAATGAGTTGACATAAAATCTCACAAGGAATTTAAATTTGTAATGCACCTAGGAAGAAAAGGCCTAATGCAATTTGGCTCATGATTAATGGTTAATTAAGCTAAGGGTTTAACTTAAGTAATTTCAAAACACCCTCACACATATGAGTTGAGTTTTGATTTCCTTAATTGAAGTTAGGCTCTTGAACACCTAAGCATATACCCAAAGTAGATTAATTAAGTTATCAAATATTTTTAGAATTTTTAAAACTTTAATTAAGAGCGTAATTAATGAATTAACCTTAATTAAGAGAGATTAAGGAAAGAAAAGGGGTTTAGGAATAGCTTAGGGAAATACCCCAAAATTATTCCCTAAACCCTTATTCACTGGATCAAACTTAATCAACTTCAATAAAGGATTAAAATACTAATCACACTTTTAATTATCCTTAATTATCTAAAGAGAGTAATTAGGAAATGTATTTGCAATTTCCCTAATTAAGGCTTCAATAAATCCCAAGAAAATTAGGGGATGCATAAGTTATCCCACAAAACATACCCAAAAAATTTGGGATTAATAAGAAGATTAATTAAGGAGTAATTAGCAAATTAATATTTCCATTAAAACCCAAAATTAAGGAAATATATAATTTAAAATCTATTAAAATTAATTTTAGAATATTCTAGATTGAATTATCTCTGAGTAGAAATTTACCTCATATTTTTTTAATTTTTATTAAGGGAGATATGAATTTTTAAAGCTTAGAGATTAATTAGAATTAATTAAAACCTACTAATTAACCCCTAGCTCAACATGCACGCTGGTGGTCACGCTTTTGTGCGCTATGACGCCACTTAAACATCACATCATGACATGTGGTGGCGGATGCGCTTATATCCCATTCGATCAAAGATCGAATGGCCAGGAATCACCTCGTGCTTTTAAAAGGATAAATCAATTTTTAAAACAATTTAATCTCGATCGTCCATCCAAAATGCGTGGATGGACGGCTGTGATTATCCATGTTCTTCCCTGAGGATCATTGGAACCGTCCATGATCTAAGCCATGATCTGAGCTCGATTGAGCTTGAAGATAAAATTTCACACCATCATACATGCACACATACAATGGTTAAATTTTCATGTGATGATACTTTCTTTCACAGGTGTCAAAAATGCCATACCTCAGGTGATCACCGCACTCGATTCCTTGGAGGAGCTTCTGTGAGACAAGCGAAAGTTAGCTCTGATTTGAGTAATTTCTCTATGGACCAACTCCTCTCTTCTTTGCGCTTTGATCAAATTGAACTCTCCTTGCTAACTTGAGAAGAGCTAGAAAGCTTGATTTGGTCCCGAGGGAGTGTAAAGGAAATTGATCAATTTGTGAGAAAAGTTTTGATTCAATGGAGCTCCCTATTTTCTTGAAGAAATCGGGAAATGCAAGATTCAAATCCTCTAAAAAAGCTTAGATCACTCCATGGCTAACACTCTCTACACTCAATCGACAATGAGGAAGTGAAATTGAAGTGAATTAGGGGAGTATATCTCCCCATGGAAATCGACATCAAGCATGGTTTGCCATTTTGATCTAATTGTCCATATGGAAAGAGTTGTTTGAGCTATTTGGAGTTGACACATGGTCGATTTGAGCTTAGGAGTGGATTGGTAACCTCCCATGTGCTTCAAATTGAGTGGAGGGAGGTTTTCAAATTGGCCAATTTGAGCTATGGGGTCGGTTTTGGCCTTGGGTCCATTTGGGCTGACCCAAACCCATTGGGTGCACCACCCTCCATAGGGTTCACTTGACCTATTAGAAGGTATCAGATATGAAGAGGGCTTGACCAAATTCCTCATGGATTTGACCAAAATTTGTTCTATGGCCTAGGGTAGAATGGTCATTTGGCTAATTTTTTGAATTTGAATATGTTGGGTATGGAGAAAATAGGTTTGGCCAAGTTTCATTGATTTGGAGTTCATTTGATATGGTTTGGCTCATGTTGACCCATTTAGGTCAAAATGGGTCAACTTGTCAAGTTGACCAATTGGTCAAATTGGGTCAAACCAAGGGTCAAGTTCATATGACCATTTGAAATATTTTTTGGTGGCTTTGGTTTGATTCAATTTGGTTTAGTTTGAATTTGGCATATGACTTCATTTAGGTCAAATGGGTCAAGTTGACCAATGACCCATTTGACCTATTTGTATTAGGGGTAGGTTTAGGTTTGGTTAGTCATATGAAGTGGATTGGTATCTTTTTTTTCCAATCAATTTTGGTTAAATTTGAATTTGGCTCAACACCCTTTAGGTCAAGTTGGGTTCAAGGTCAATTAAAGGTTAGTCTAGTTGGCCAATTGAGGCTTTGGTCAAGTTCAACAAGTGATTTGGAATGAACTTGACCCATTGGTTTCAATCAATTTAGCTTAGATCAAGTTTTGACACATTTTGACTTTTAGGTCAAGTTGGGTCAACTTGGGTCAAGTGGCCAATTGGGCTAGGTTAGGCTCAAATGTTGACAAATGTTCAAAAGTTCAAACATAGTTCGCTGAATGAACTTAGATCAATGGTTTCAATCAATTTGGCCTATGTGGATTTTATATGTTAGGTTTCATTTTGGCTAAGTGTTGACTTGGTCAACCCTTAGGTTTGACTTGGTTTGACCCAATTTTGATTGATTGATCATCATGATGATTGTTGATCATGATGAGAGGCATAGGTGAGTTTGATTCAATCCAATTTGGTTAGGATTAAAATTTGGCTCATAAGTACTTTAGGTCACTTTGGGTCAAGTGAGCCTAAGTGGGTCAAATGGCTCAAAGCTTGATTTGAGTTTGATTGAACTTGTATATGGACTTATGATTGAAATATAAATCCATTTTGCAAGTGGTTTGAAGTCAAATGGGTTTTGATTCATTTGACAATTTCATATTCAAAGGAAGAATATGAATGGATTTGGGTTTGATTTTTGAATTGATTTTGATTTAGTGATTGAAGTTTGTATTTATATTTGGATTCATGTAGGGTTGATTGAATTGATGATGAAGGAAAATCAAGAGTTTGGCTTGATTTGAAGTTGATTTAAGTTCAAGATTTTGACTTGAAAGGCTTAGGTTGGATTTTGAGTGAATTTGAGTTTGATTTTTAAAATTTTTTTTGATTATTTGAATTTATATTTCATTTATATATGTGAATATATATGAGGATATAAATGGGTCATGAGAAAATTTGATGAATTTGAAGTGATTTGATCATGATTTAGGCTAAGTCCATTAAGAGGGAATTTAAAGGACTTAGGAAAATTGTTTTGGAGCTTGAATTTTGAATTTGGTTTGATTGATTTATATTTATATTTCATTTATATATTGAATATAAATGAGAATATAAATGAGTTATGAGAAATCTCATGAATTTTATTGATTTGATTATGATTTAATAAGTCCATGAAGGAAAATTAAAGGACTTAGAAAATTAATTGATTTTAATTTTGAGTTTAGTTTGATTGGTTTGAATTTATATTTCATTTATATATGTGAATATAAGAATATAAATGAGTTATGTGAAAAACTCATGAGTTTGAAATGGTTTAGATCATGATTTAGGCTAAGTCCTTAAAAGAAGATTAAGGACTTAGGAAATATTTGGACTTAAGAATTTCATTCATGGGTTTAAATCATGGATTTCAATCACATAAAGTTGATTTGAGTTTGAAGAAAATAAAATAAGATTGATTTCGAGTTTGACTTGAAGGAAGGTAGGTGTGGAATCGTTCAAGCTAAGGGTAGACAAATTTTCCTAACATCCCTAAGGCATGACCTATTCCTATGGCTAACTCTTCTAAGTCTCTGAGGGTGTGTCCACCTAATCACTAGATGTGTCTTAAGACTAAGGAACTCTTAAAGTCTAAGAGAGTCCTATGTCTAAGATGGAGGGGTTGAGAGCTCATCTAAAAAGAGAGGTCAACAAAGGGCCAATAGGTGTGTGGTGTGACTGAACACATTACATATTGGTGTTGACCAAAACAATCAACAACACCAAGAAATCACAAGCACTTAAACAATAATCTATCCCGGTATAGAAAGAATCCAGCTTAGTGCAATGTGGCTCTACTTATGTCAAGGACATAAGAGAGGGAAGAAATCCACTAAGGGATAGAGTGTGAACCTTCCACTAAGGAAGCAAGTTCAATCCACAAGGGGATGAGAGGTTTGATTTGATTTAGGTCTCACTGAGGAGAAATTTCCACTAGGGAAAAAGGTTGAATTTTTTTCAATTTTTTTGATTTGGATTTTTGAGATAAACCCTATTGGTTTGCGATGGACTGCACTAAGTAAGGGCTATAGAGGCCGAGACCTAACTCAGATTTACCAATCCAAAGGGGTAGTCTACTAAACACGTAGTAGGACTAACCAACCAAAGGGATGCCTTTCAATATGTAGTAGTTGCACTAGGAAGAAAGCATAGTAGACTTACATCCTCCAAAGTAGGGACTAGCTGCTGGGGTAATATATTGGCAAGGTAACAGATTGAACCCAACCTAGAGTTGACTATTGAGTGAATGCTGATGGGAGACTTAAATCAACTCAAAAGATAGTAAAAATTAATTTCATTTTTTTAGTTTGGTTTATTTTGATGGATTATGTTGGTTTGCGATGGATCACACTGAGAAGGAGCTTATATCAGTCTAGACCTATCTCATTTATTGAACCAAAGTAGCTTCTACCAATGGGAGAACTATCCAACCAAAGGAGTGCCTTTGGTTTGCAATGATCAATTCAAGGAAGAAAGCGGGACTCATCTTCCACTACAAGACCACGGGTGATGGTTCTTTGGGCAACAAATCAAACTGACTATTGGTTTTCAATCATCTAGAAAGAATGCATCATAGTCTTATATCTTTCAAAGTGGAATGATTATTGGGGTAACCTGCTTATAACAAAATAGATTGAACTCCTAAGGACTGATTGAGTGCAAGGGGGATCTCAACTCGTAGTCGATTCTATGGGAGTTCTTGTCGCCTAAAGATAGGATGCTTGCTTGCTTGGGAAAAGGGGCCCTTTGGGGCTTGAATTACTAATCCACAAGTGAATTAATTTTGTTTGTTTTATTTATTTTGTTTTATTTAGTTTAAATTTATCATGGATCCTATTATTTTGCGAGGGATCAAACTGAGAAGGAGCTTATATCAACCTAGACCTATCTGATTTAAATGGAGAATCATCATCTCAAGATATTCTCCAATCATAGGGTGGCTACTAGGAAAGGGGAACTCAATCAAAAGTAACACATGTAGTATCTAAATGGGGTCACAAAGGGGTGATCCAAATAGAGTGCCCATAGGGATGGGGTACAAGGGCTTAATCCAACACGAGAAGATGACATGGCTAGTCATATATCAATAGGTATTCAATGTCCAACTCAAGGAAAACATAGGGACTCATATCTTGAGTGGTGTATCCCGGGTGAGTCACGACATAGCGACATCAACCAACCTAAGGTGCCCATCGGTTTGCCTCAAGGAAGAAAGCTCAAGGACTCACATCCTCCTATAAGATGATAGTTTGTCTTGGACGATAAGTGCTATCCGACTAGGGGTGATTACTTAGTGAATGGGACTTATCAACTCAAATGTAGTCAAGAGGAAAGGAGCCTCTGGGGGAGTTATCCTAAAGCCTCAAATATGCTTGAACTAGTTAGAGCATGATGGCTAGTTCAAGAAGAAAGCACGGGGACTCACATCTTCTTAAACAAAGTCAACATGAGGTAGCTTACTGGTTGGGCAGTGAAGATTACTATACTAACAAGGCGATCATTAGTTTGTAATGGTAAAGTTAGGAAGAAATCTCAAGGACTCACATCTTCTAAACAAGTGACCACTGGGGTACCATACTAGCGAGGTAGTATGTAGACCCGACGTAGAGCAGCTAATGAGTGAGTACCACAGGGGGCTTGCTCCCACATCAATATAACTCAAGATAAAAGATTTGTGATTATTGTTGTGCATGTGTTAAAAGGAATATGACGTCTCTGGGGGATTCTTACACCTACCTTAAACACATTAGGGGTTTTGATGAAATGGTACCACGGATGGAAACCAAGATTCTCACTAAGAAAGGATGCCGCTTGGGTTCTCTCACACCTGACTTAGTTATGCTAATCAAAATAGGATGCCTCTCGGGTTCTCTTACACCTATTCTAAAAACATCATGGTATTGTGTTTGTGTGTTGTGAAAGAGGGATAGGATGTGGAACTCTTACACCTACCCTAAACACGTCACGATGAATTTGCAAGATAAGCAAACAATGCTTCGAAAGAAGAGAATATTTGATGAATGGAATCAGATTTTTGTTTTTTTATTAATATTTATTTTCAAACATGATTTATTTTATGGGTAATATTTCTTTAGATAGAGCCCATTAATTGGAAGCATCGGGTGTTCCCCATTATAATCAATAAGTCGATAAGATCCTCCTGGTAACCTTCTCTATGACATAGGCCTTCCAAGTGGGTTCAAACTTGCCTCCTATCTTTTGACGGGCAATAATTGGTCTCTTTAGGACTAACACAAGTTCTCCTACTCAAAAACACCTAGGGCAGACCATCTTATTGTGAGCTTGAATCATTTTGACCTTACACAACTCAAGGTTCTAGCTCGCCCTTAGGCGACTCTCCTCCAAACCTTTGAGCTCTTCTAACTGCAACTTTGCATTATGCTCTATAGTGATCTTGCTACCCAATTCTATCCTTAGTGACAGGAGTTGAACTTCTAAAGGTAGAACGACTTCTGATCCATACACTAAGGAAAATGGGGTGGACTGAGTTGGAGTTCGGTATGTGGTTCGGTAGGCCCATAAGGCTTCAACCAACTGCTCGTTCCACTATCATTTGTTGTCATCAAGAGACTTATTTAGTATTTGAATAATAGTTTTGTTGAATGCTTCCACTAATTCATTTGCTCTAGAGTAGTAGATGGTGGAGTATCTCCAATCTATCATGTCTTCAAAACTGATCTTAGTGCTTTTGAATGCATACCATTATCAAATATAATTCATCGAGGCACCCAACCTATATATGATATGGTTCTCAAGCATCTTTGTGACCTCTTTGAGTGGGATGGCTTTCGCCCACTTGGAAAAGTAGTCGGTAGCAGTTGAGATGAATTGATGTCCCTTAGAAGAAGGAGGATTGATCAGACCCATAATGTCGGTACCCCAACACTCAAATGGCCATGAGGTCCATGTAGGGTGTAGAATATTGGGTGGTTGGTGGAGGACCACACCCGTGCCGATGACATCTTTAGCTACATCCATGTGTCTGTGATCATCAAGGGCGTAGTATCTAGTCTCTTGATCTTCATCTTCATCTTGGACCAGATTGATGCGACATAGACCATGTACCTGAGATACAATTCCAGGCTTCATGTTTGTCTAACAAATGTAACATTTGGTTAAAGGACCATGATGCATGCCATCAACGAGCATAGAGAGCTCTCTTTCACGATGGGCTTGTGACTTTTCTTGAGGTAGTTTGCAGGTTCAAATAGTCTATGAAGGTTGCCTCCAATCAGCTCCTTGTCCATTTTGGCAATGGCAACCTCCCTTGAGAAAGTCTCGATGAGTTTAACATCAATAAGGGATAAGACTTGTCTATTTTGGACCCTTATTGAAATGGACTCATCTTGGATGCCAATTCTTTGAAGTTTGGCCAAAGCATCTCTTGTTCTACTGGAACCTTGTAGATGGTGACTTTAGGGATTTGGGTCAACAACTTCATGGCTTTAAGAACCTGGTAGGACCCAAAAATTTGATTGATGATCAACTGAGAATCCCCAAAGATGTTGATGCACTTGACACTGATAGCGATGGCTAACTCCAGACCGACAATCAAATCCTCATACTCAGCTTCATTGTTGGTGCAGCGGTTGGAAAGATAGTATAAAAATCTCATCACATCATCTAGAGTTAGAGAACTATTCTACCCACTTTCTCGAGAATAGATCATGGTGCTTCCCTTTAAGAAGAAGCTACACCATCAAAATACATCTCCCATTGGCGATTGTCCCCTAAGTTCATGATTTGTTCATCGGGAGATCATCACTAGCGAGAATCGCAGAAGTGGGTGTGGTTAAGAAATCTGCTAGTGCTATCCTTTTTTTATAGGAGGGAACAAATGTGATATCAACTGAAAGTATCATGGACCATGCCAAACATCCGGATAGCATTGGCCGTGTCATGAGATCAGTGGATTGTTCTAGATCAAGTTCACCTTATGAGAAAGCATATAATGTCATAGCTTTTGGAAAGCAAAGATCAAAGCTAGGCAATGTTTCTTAATAGGTGGATAGTTCACTTCAGTATGGATCAAATGATGGCTGAGGAGGTAGAGAGATTCTCCTTCCTTCCCATGTTGTCTTGGGCCGCAAGAAGTCATCCAATGTAGCAGTGTAGAGGCTGCTGGAACTAGTAGTTTCACCAAATATTGGTTGATATCTTCGAAAGCATGTTGGCACTTTTCATCCCACTTGAACTTTGACAAGTGCTGAGAATGGCTTGCATCTCCCCGATAAGTTGGAGATAAAGCTTCTTAGATACGCCAACCATCCTCAAAAGGATTTGAGTTGAGTTAAACTCTTAGTTGGTGGCATTTCTAAGATAGCTTTAATATTTTCAGGATCTATTTCTATTCCCGGTGTCGAACAACAACAAACCTAGGAATTTTTGAAGCCACTCAATGCACACTTGAGATTCCTTTTAAGGTTATATTATCTTAATCGTTCGAAAACTACTCTCAAGTCAAAGAGGTGGTCTTCCTTTTCTTTGATCTTGACTATTAGATCATCAACATACCACTCAACTTGATGATGGATGAGTTCATTGAAGATCTAAGTCGTGGCCCGTTGGTATGTAGCACTAGTATTTTAAGGAAAGGCATGACCTATAAAGATTGATCGGGGTTGAAAAGTGTTTCTTTCATCTTGAGATATCTTGATTTGGTTATAGATGACCCATCTATGAAAGAGAAGACTGCATGAGATGAGGTGATGTCCACCATTAATTATGATATAGGAAGAGGAAACTTATCCTTAGGACATACCTTATTTAAGTCCCTAAAATTAGCGCATATATGAATTTGGCCATTCTTCTTGTTAATTGGGATGACACTAGCTAACCAGGTAGGATATTTTTTCTTCCCTTATGAAACCAACATCGATCAGTTTTTTGACTTCAAAAATAACCAAATCTATGTGAATAGTAGGGGTACTCCTATGAATTAGAACACGACCTCTATTGGCTGATGGCCAACTAGGGGATCTCCCACCTCTAGAACAACCTCTGTTTTTGCCTATGCCTCTACCTGATGGAGGTTGAGCCATCCTACCCACATGTGCATATGATGGAATGAATTGTGGGTGGAATGTAATATGCGCATCTATTTCTTCATAATTTCCCCTTTCTTGTTCACTTGGACTTTCATTTTTGGTTTCATTTTCTTTTATCTTTTCTTTTTCTTCATTTTATTTTTCTTTTAATTTTTAGTTTGAATTTTGTCCAAGTTCATGAGAAAGGGTGTTTTGAGGAAGATAGTAGGTCGATCTTCATAAATCTCAACCTCTAACTAAAATGGCTTTTGTCTCCATTGACACAACATTCAATCCCATCTTTTTCTAAACTTGATGCCGATGGAGGGAGGATGGAATGATCTTGTTCTAATGTATCCAAGGCCTACCAAGCAAAGCTGAATGAAGTATTCAAATTAATGATGTAAAACTTCTTATCTTGAACCACCTATCTCAAAGATAACACTATAGGCTAAAACTCACCTTGTTCATTGAATCCTCTTAAAATCATTCATCTCTGGAATGTAAGATGTGATCTAAATAGGAAGGGTCTTTAGACTCATAATATTCACATGCACCTAGATCCATGTGAACTCGCAAGTCTAAAGTCCTTTTGCTTGATGTAGGATGGTTGTGCTCCAAGTCCCAGAAGAAGGTCTTCATGAAAGTGATCCTGAGCTTCTTTGGTATAATGTGCCTCCTCACTATAGCGGTCAAGCTAAGCATATTTGGGATCAAGGAGAGCCTTGATTAGTGATTCCCTCATCTCTTTGGATAAGGGGGCATCTATGCTTAGCAGATGTCAACTTTCTTAGATGAGAAAGGACATTGTAGTACCTTGGTCATCCTCCACAAGCATATCAAAGGGTGGAGCATCTTGTGGACTTCTATCTCACATACCAAACTTGTTTCCTCATCTTGAGGTGTTCCACAGGAGTAAATTCTGAGGTTGACAATGATTTCTTGTAGTAATAATGGAAGGTTCTTGCACATCAAGCTCACTTACGCCTTCTCCCATGGGACCCTCATCAATGATTCTAAGTCTATCTCAAGAGGTGAACTTGTATAAGTAGAAAAGTCTAACTCAATTAAAGAGAAAGATCAAATTTTATAGTTATTTTGACTTAAGAGTTATCATTAGGAATAGAAGAAGATAACATCAAGTGACAGATGTAATTCAAACTAGCTTTATTCTTCAATTTCTTGAAATTGTTTGGAGGTACAAAGTAAAAATCAAGTAAAGTGAGTGGGGTAAATTTTATGCCCTTATCCACCCAGAGTTCTACTAGTATAAATAGAAAGCTAAAGTGGAAGAATTCACCATGTGGAAGCTCTTTGTAGGAGGGCTAGACTCAGGTTGATGCACTAATGGACTATCTAGGGTGACACATCTATATGCTTATTGAGCTCCCTTTCCTGAGTTGCGGCAACTTGTAAACCTTCCTTGATGTTGGAGGTTTGGAACTGCACCAAAGCTTCTTGATCTTTGGATGATTTCTTAGAGGTTTTGGATAAAATAACCTTCTTTTGGTTTGGGAGGATCACATGTATCCCAAAATTACCCCAATGGAACTGATGGTTGTTCCACAAGGTATTCCTTTGGGATAACCATCACCGATCTTGAAGGTTGTGTTCAAGCATCCTTGAATGTGAGGCAATCCTCAAAATGAATCTAGCTAAAATCGGACTTCTTTAAGAGATTCAAAAGATCTTCAGATTACCTCTCTCTTAAAAGAATAAGTTTTTGTTAACTTATCTAAAGTAGTGGACCATATGAGGCGGGTATGATGCCCAAATTTATGGTATGGAAGGAGAGTATGGCGGCGTGGAGGCTTGTGGAGGCCAATAGAGGTCCCGGTGGTGGTAAAGGAGGTGGAGGCTGCTGAGGTCATGGTCTCTCGGACTGGTCTCTAGCTAGTTTCTTCCCCTTATCTACCGCTGTGAATGCCCCTAGATTCTTCTCATAGACCTTTTGTGGCTTTGCTTTAGGCAACTGATCATGAAAAGGGAACTGTGTGGCCTCTCCTTATAGACTAGTCACCTTATTGATTAGATTCTCAAATATCTTGATAGTGAAGCCCTTAAGCATGAAGGCAATTGGGCCATGGATATTCTTCAAAAGAATCTTAATGGCATGTTGATAAGTCAGCTTGCATTTCATACTGGGTTAACATAAGAATATAATCACAAGGGACTCACTGGTGTTGTTATCCTACAATGAGATCATAGTAACCTTTTCTGAGCTCAACAAACCTCTTGATGAAGAGTTGCTCTAACTCATGTCTTTCTTAAACTATTGGAAGTTCAATATCTATCAAAAGAAAGCCTACTAGGCTACTAATGAAAGCGAGAAAACAAAGCGTCGCCACCCTTAAATAACGGCAAAGTGTCTATGTCTGGCTTGGTTTCGCCATCAAAGCTTTTGAAGGAAGGTGGCATGAAACCCTTGGGATATTGGATTGAATCGAATTCCTCTGGGTAGGGTCTACCCTTTAGAATCGATGATCCTCCTTGGGCATGAGCCAATGCTTCCTTCACTTGTTGCTTAACCATGGATTTTAAGCCTATTTCTTGTATGGAGGTACTTTCCAGTACCTTTTTATACATGCTAGTGCTACCTTGCTCAACGGGATGTAAGGTCTTGGTGGGGTCCAAGACATTAACTCGATGATATGTTGTAGTAGGATGAACTAAAGGCTTGTTTTAGTATTGAAACTGCTAACAAGTCCTCTAACTGCCATCTATCATCTGCTTATCTTCGACTCAGCGATGTGAGGTGTTGGGTTTGTCTTTGTGATCAACCTCATCACCTTCCATGGCTTATTGCTCACGAAGAGATCCTCACGGTATCAACCATGGACCAGTGAGTCTCCCAATAAGTCATCTTCGTTGGGATCAAAGTTGACTTTCTCCTCACCTGACCAATCGTACCATAAAATCTCCTTCTTTTCCATGAAATAATGAGCCGCTATCTCATCTAAAGAATGATCAATCTAAGCAAGTACAAATATTATGGTTGATCCGTGAGTACCGAGAAACCGGACTCGCTTTCGAGAGTAAATCCTGATAGTACTCACTAAATGGAGAGACACTCATCACTTAGGTATGAGAGGGTGACATTCCCGAGGTTCCACTATCCTTGCGTTGGACTATCATCAATAATATTTGCCACCATCTCCATCTATCTTTGGCAGTTGGTGAAGGATGACCACTATGCTTGGTGCCATCATTCCACACCATATTGGGTAAGGTTGAGCGAGAGCACCGACCAATGGTGTAGATGAGTAGATCCTCGGCCATAACCATCCTGGGGGTATGTTTCTGATATGGCTTCATGGCCTTTAATGAAACTAGAGATGTTGTGGCCTAGGCGGTGATGAGAAGGGGAGGCGGTGTGGTGGGGATCACACTCTATGAATGAGCTATCCTCACGGTGACTTCTCCCAGTAAATCTTTGTATGGTGCTGGGTAGCATTCGGAAAATCAATAAGTGCGAAAATCAGGCTGAACCTCCGCTCTCCTCTAGTAATGTGGTAAAGTATGGGCCTCCGCCCTCTCTAGTGGATATGTTTCCCTGCGTGGGATGATGGATCTAGATCAAATTGAGCTCGACTTTGACTCAGTAAGCTCCCCTCTTGGCCAAGATCGATCAACATACCTCCTACTCTGAAATCTGTTGGTTGATCGGACCAGGTGGAGGTGACGCAAATCCTCTAACATTCTCACCCGAGGAGGATGGAACTGGTTTTATAACCCGGTGATGAAATAGGAACTCCAATGAATGGGCCTCCATCTCCGCAATCTAGTGATACCTTGATCATGTGGTTTTTTTCCTGATGTCCGGTAGGATGGGAGGTGAGAGCTAGGCATACTCAAAAGTAGGCTCCACGAGATCAGGGGAGCTTACCCTTAGGGGTACAAATGAGAGGTGCTAGCCCTCACGCAGAGAAACCATGGGGCCTGAAATTGGGCACTGGCTATTGCTACTGTGGATTGCCCGCTTTCCTCTTCAATGAGGAGATGCCAGAATTAGAAGGTAGATCAATCCGGATGACCAACGGTCAATCCTTGGTATCATGAGGGGGAGTGCCCTAACATGTAATCCTTTCTCCCTCGAATACCTTATTAAAGTGGATAAGGTGTGTATGATTCAGTCGGGGGAAGTTGGCTTGATCCAAAGCCAAATTCATGCCATGGGGGAAAGTGAAAATAAATTTTTGCGAGTCTGCCATCTCAGATCAACTATAAATTGAAAAAAAGCTATATGCTGGTGATAATGCAATAAGAAATGAGGTATCAAATTTTTTGTCTATGTTGATTTTTTTTTGAACTGAATTTGAACCACATCCAACATCTTGAAAGTGTTAAGTGGGGTTCAAATAGATTTGAGAAGATTTAGAAATTTGATTGAAAGAGGAATTCTTGAATATGAATCCAACTCCAATAAATTTGGGTATGTTGAAAGATGGATTCAAATATTTTAAGAAGGATGCTTCCGTAGGTTCATGTTTGTTTTAATTTAGATTTTTTATTTGAGGACCCTTTCCTTTAACAAATTTGGGTATGTTAAAGTAAGGGTCAATCAATTTTGTTTTTTTTATTATTTATGATTTTAGAATTTTACTTAGCAAATTTGGGTATGCTAAGTGAAGTGCTTGAAAATAATTTTTTTTTGGTGAATTGTTGTTTTGATTTTTAAAAATTAGAATTCCCACTTAGCAAATTTAGGTATGCTAAATGAAGAACCCAAGTGTATTTTGTTTGATTTTTGAAAATAGGATTCTTAGTAAATTTAAGTATGCTATGAAGATCCTAAGTGTTTCATTTGTTTGTTGGATGTTCTGATTTTTAAAAGGGTAGGATCCTTAGTAAATTTAGGTATGCTAAGAAAATCTTAATGTGTTTCATTTTTATTTTGATTTATTTGAAAGTGGAGACTTTACTTTAGCAAATATGGTATCCTAAGGATGAAGTTTTGTGAAATGGAAATTTCACTTATTAGATTTGAGTATGCTAAATGAAATTCCAAAGGATGTGTTCAAAATTTTTGATTTGGTTTTGAAAATGGAGACTTCTCCTTAGCAAATTTGGTATGGTAATGAATGAAGTTCCAAAAGTGCATGAAAAATTTTTGGTTTTGATTTTGGAGACTTCACTTAGCAAATTTAAGTATGCTAAATGAAGCTCCAAAGATGTGTTTGGAAAACTTTTTGATTTTAGATTTGGAGACTTCACTTAGCAAATTTGAGTATGCTAAATGAAGTTCCAAAATGTGTTTGGAAAACTTTTTGATTTTAGATTTGGAGACTTCACTTAGAAAATTTGAGTATGCAAAATGAAGTTCCAAATGCGTTTGAAAATTTTTTATTTTGGATTTGGAGACTTCACTTAGCAAATTTGAGTATGCTAAATAAAGTTCCAAATGTGTTTTTAAAATTTTTTTTTTTTGAATTTGGAGACTTCACTTTAGCAAATTTGAGTATGCTAAATGAAGTTCCAAATGTTTAAAATTTTGATTTTGAATTTGGAGACTTCACTTAAAATTTGGGTATGCTAAATGAAGTTCCAAATGTGTTTGAAAATTTTGATTTTGATTTGGAGACTTCATTTAGAAAATTTGAGTATGCTAAATGAAGTTCCAAATGTGTTTGAAAATTTTGATTTTGAATTTGGAGATTTCACTTAGCAAATTTGAGTATGCTAAATGAAGTTCCAAATGTGAAATTTTTTATTTTGAATTTGGAGATTTCACTTAGCAAATTTGAGTATGCTAAATGAAGTTCAAATGTGTTTGAAAATTTTGATTTTTTTGGAGACTTCACTTAGCAAATTTGAGTATGCTAAATGAAGTTCCAAATCTTGAAAATTTTATTTTGAATTTGAAATTACTTAGCAAATTTGAGTATGCTAAATGAAGTTTCAAATGTGTTTGAAAATTTTTTACTTTAGATTTGGAGACTTCACTTATCAAATTTGAGTATACTAAAAGAAATTCCAAAATGTGTTTGAATTTTGAAAATATGATTATTAAGTTTAAATTTTTGAAAAGAGGATTTCCATTCAACAAATTTGGGTATGTAGAAATGGAAATCAATATTATTTTTGAAATGTGAAAATTTTTTTTGTGTGTGATTATTGCTTTTTCAAAGAGGGAATTCCAACTTAGTCATATATGAGATATGTTTAAGTGAGATTTTCAAATGATGTTAATTTTATTTAGGAATGAAATCTTCATTCAATAAATTTGGGTATATTAAATGAAGATATTCATATGTGCCTTTGAAAAGTTTAATTTTGTTTGAAAATGAAACTTCCATTCAATAGGTGTGAGTGTATTGAATGGAAAGGTTCATATGTGTTTTTTGAAAGTTTTATTTTTTTATTGTGATTATTAGAAAGATGATTGTTCATTTTATTTTTGAACATGAAATCTTCATCAAAATGAATAAAAGGAAGATGTTCGTTTATGCTTTTGGGAAATTTTGTTAATTTTATTTTTGAAAATTCCTGCATGTAACAATTATGAGAATTGTTAAATGAGGATGATTTAAGATTTTGCGAAAAATATTTTATTATGTGCAGTTTTGAAACCATGCTTTTTTTTTAAAAGCAAAGTTCTTATGAAAAATTTATTTTTCTTTATTATTTTAGAATGAACCTTTCCTTATCATAAGAATGATAAGGAGGAAGTCTTTAAATGTTTTCCATTTATTTAAATCTTTTTAATTTTACCCATTGAAAACCAATGGTTTTAAGAACAGGTGAGGTCCTAAAACCTAAGGATGTTGGCTAACTCATCTTAAGAATGAAATAAGCTAAGTGCCAACATAAAGAAAGATAGTCTCAGATTCATACCAAAGTACAAACCACTATCAATACTCGAAGACAATGATCATTTACCAAAGATGGAGAGAGGAACCATCCCCAGCGGAGTCACTAGAAAAATCTGTGGTGAAAAATTTCTATATAATCGCCTTCCTCTGTGGTTAAAAGAAAGAATATAAAAAATTCATCTTTTTAGGATGCCACGTAGATCCACAGATGTGCTTATTCATGTGATTGGGTACATCATCAAGGAATAGTGTACTGTCTTGGGAGATAGAAGTCACTACCCTTTATTAGTCCTAATCACCTCAATAAGGACTCCTAAGGACAATGGGTCTACATATGTTCAGATTCTTCCCTACTTTTATATGAAATATAAAGCGGGTTTATTTTAAATCGGGTTCATTAAGTTCCTACAAGGGCAAGCCCCAAGTTAATTACATCCTAAGGATGGGATCCCTTAAGAATACTATGGTAAATGAATTGTCTTCAAAGATTTCAATAGGAAAGGACTATCAATCGATTAGTTCATTCTTGAAGATCAAATGGGATTGATCAAAGAGAGGGAGTTATTATCAAAGCCAAAAGAAAGATAAGTAGGATATGTCCACGATGCTAGCAAACCTAGCAAGCATCTCAAACTATCCTATGGTTGAGCTTTACATTTTTGAAGTTGATTTAATTTTTTTGAGTTGAATTTTTCATTAGAAATTTAGGACTCATGATTCCACAACACAATATTATAGAAATGCCTAAGAGGTGAGGATATAAGCTTATGGCCGACAAAGGGCAGAAGCAACTTCAGAACCTAAATCTAGGGAGCTTTCATGAGGGCCAAAAGCATAACCTAAATCTAAGGCGAAAATGGGTATTTGGTTTGCCTCCACAAGAGAGGACAAATCATTCGACTGCTTGGACTTACAACTGCCTAGGGGTGGCTGCCAACTAACTCCTCCTATGATTTTAAATACATGTAGGCAAGTCATATGCTAATGCAAGATAGCTAGGCTGTTATTTATTTAGAAAGAGACTAAGTCCTTAAACTCACTCCCTAAAGAGACTAGATCATGTAAGGACATGCTTCAAATGATCTAAATCTAATGCAATTCAAATTTCATTTTATTTTTATTTTTGGACAATTATTTTGACTCAGGCTAATAGGATTCATATGCCTAATGCATGAGAAATAAAGTCATTGGCCAAAATCAGTGAACAATGAGGAGGTGTTTTCCACATGGCTCTCAAAGGTCAAGCCAAGTTTTTCTGAAAAAGGTGGAAGCCCTACAATCAAGAGTGAAATAAGATGCATTTGTGCAAGATGTTATAAAAGAAATTCTCATCGAGCTAAGGGGTTGCTAATTCTTTTATCTTGATTTTAAACCGAAGCTTTAGATGAGATTATGAATTCTTTATTTTTAGTTTTGAATTGTTAAGTTTGGCAAAAGATTTATTTTTCTCTAAGAGCCTAATCCATATTCAGGCCATATATAAAGCAAAGAAGAAACTAGAAAAAAGATGCCACTTAATGCATAAGCTAAACAAATCATCAATCAATTTATAAAGCTAATCGTAAAAGAATAAGAGACCATTGTGGTCGGGCACCACCGCACAAACCCGAAAACAAATTGGGTAGCTGAGCTCTACCCTTATACAACCCAAATTACAAATGAATTAAATATAATTAAGCAAGGAATTCATTGTTATGGGGGTCTTCAAGCTTCATTTCTTCATTCTTCTTTTCTTCTATCTTCTTCTTTTCTTCTTTCTTCTTTGGTTCCTTCTTTTGGATGGTTGGAAGGTGGATGTTCCAAGGCTTCACATGGTACATAGGATGAGTTCTTATGATCAATGCTCATCTTAATCCCCATAACAATCATTCCAAAATCCTAATTGTAAAATTTACATGAAAAGGAAAAGTAAATCTAGTTAACACATGCAAAATAATGGTTAGCTAAACAAACCACATAAAATCCCAAGCATGTATATTGGACTTTGTTGACCTCATTTTTAGGATGAGCTCTCAACCCCTCCATCTTAGACATAGGACTCCTCTTAGGCTTTAAGAGATTCTTTGTCTTAAGACACATCTAGTGATTAGGTGGACACTCAACCTAGCCCTAGAGACTTAGAAGAGAGCAGCCAGGAATAGGTCATGCCTTGGGTGTTAGGAAAATTTTGCCCTTAGCTTGAACCATTCCTCTTTCCTTCAATCAAGTAAAACTCCAAATCAATCTTAATTGATTTTCTCCAAACTCAAATTAACTCCATGTGATTGAAATCCATGATTTAAATCTATGATTGAAACTCATGATCAAAATCCATGAAAATTCCTAAGCTCAAATTTTCCTAAGTCCTTAATCTTCTCTTAAGGACTTAACCAAAATCATGATCTAAACCAAATCAAATCTTTGAGATTTTATCATAATTCACTTATATTCTCATTTATATTCACATATATAAATGAAATATAAATTCAAACCAATCAAACTAAACCCAAAAATTCAAACTCAATTCATGGAAATTTTCTAAGCCCTTTAAGTTTTCCCTTAAGGATTTAGCATAAATCAACTCTAAATTAATTCAAAATCATGAGATCTTCTCAAAACCCATTTATATACTAATTTATATTCACATATATAAATGAAATATAAATACAAATCAATCAAATCAAACCCTCAAATTAAATTCCCAATTTAAAAATTTTTCAAAGTCCTTTAAATCTTCCTTAAAGGACTTATCCAAAATCATGATCTAAATCAATTCAAATTCATGGGATTTTCTCAAAACTTATTTATATTCTCATTTGTATTCACATATATAAATGAAAGATAAATATATATCAATCAAACCAAATTCAAAAATTCAAGCTTCAAACTCCAAAATTTTACTAAGTCATTTAAATTCCCTTTAATGGACTTAGCCTAAATCATGATCAAATCACTTCAAATCCTTAAAATGTTCTCATGATCCATTTATATTCTCCTTTATATTCACATATATAAATGAAATAAAATTCAAACAATCAAAACCTTTCCAAAAATCAAACTCAAATTCACTCAAAATTCAAACTCAGCCTTTCAAGTCAAAATCTTGAACTTAGCCAAATCAACTTTAAATCAAGCCAAACTCTTGATTTCTCTTCATGATTCAATCAACCCTACAATCATGAATCCAAATATAAATACAAACTTCAATCACCAAATCAAAAATCAATTCAAAAAAAAAAAAAAAATGAAACCCTGAATCCCTTTATGTTCACCCTTTGAATATGAAATTATATAATGAATCAAAACCCATTTGACTTCAAACCACTTGCAAATGGATTTATATTTCAATCATGAGTCTATATACAAGTTCAATCAAACTCAAATAAAACTTTGACCAAGCCATTTGACCTACTTAGTCTCACTTGACCCAAAGTGACCTAAAGTACCCTTATGAGCCAAATTCTAATCCTAACCAAATTGGATTGAACCAAACTCATCTATGCCTCTCATCATAATCAACAATCATCATGGGATGATCAATCAATCAATTTGGGTCAAACCAAGTCAAACCTAAGGGTTGATCAAGTCAACACTTAGCCCAAAATGAAACCTAACATAGCCAAATTCTGCCATAGGTCAAATTGATTGAAACCATTGATCTACGTTCATTCATGACCTATGCTTGAACTTTGACATTTGAACAACATTTGAGCTTAACCATGACCCATGTTGACCCAACTTGACCTAAAAAAGTTAAAATGTGTCAAAACTTGATCTAAGCCAAATTGATTGAAACCAATGGGTCAAGTTCATTCCAAATCACTTGTGGAACTTGACCAAAGCCTTAATTATCCAACTGACATAATCTAACTTGACCTTAGGCCCAACTTGGTTTGTTTGAGCCAAATTTGAACATAATCAAAATTGATTGGAAACAAAGATACCAATCCACTCCATATGACTAACCTAACCTAAATCTACCCATGAACTGTCAGTCAAATGTCAACTAGGTCAACTTGACCCATTTGACCTAAATGAAGTCATATGAGCCAAATTCAAAACTATACCAAATTGAATCAAATCAAAGCCACCAAAGCATTTCAAATGGTCATATGAACTTGACCCAACCTTTTGTTTGACCCAATTTGACCAATTGGTCAACTTGACCCAAGTTGACCCATTTTGACCTAAATGGGTCAACATGAGCCAAACCTTATCAAATGAATTTCAAATCTCATGAAACTTAGAGAAACCTAGTTTCTCCACATACCCAACATATCCAGAGTGAAAAACCATCAAAATGACCATCCTACCCCTAGACCATAGAAGAAAGTTTGGCTTAATCCATGGGTAATTTGGTCATATCCTCTTCATATCAACTTAGGCCAATAGAAGGGACTATTGAAGAGTGGTCCACCCAACCCAATGGGTTTGGGTCACTAGTCAAGGCCAAACGACCCATGGGTCAAAATGGCAAATTCAAATTCCCTCTTCCACTCAATTTCAAGCACACGGGAAGATGGAAATCCACTCAGTCAGCATGTGCAAACATCTAATAAACAACTCCCATTACAAGAGCAATTGGATCCAAGATAGCTTACTGCTCTAATCCTTCAAGGGGGAGATATACTCCCCCTAATTGAATTCAAAAATATCATTCCTCAATTTGATTGAACCTAGGGAAGTCAAAAAAGTAATTCCTCAGCCTGCCGAAGCTTCTTAGAGTGAAATCAAACTTCATTCTTCTTGATTTTCTCTACTGGAAAATAGGGGAGCTCAATTCAATCTCCAACTTTCTCCACATTGAAAACCATTCCAATTCCTCTTGCACACATCTTCTAAGGACCAATATGAGCACACTCAAGCTTCCATTGGAGTTCCCATAATAAGGAGAGGAGCAATTGGATCAAGGTCGTAAAGGGCTTGAAGTGTTGTTGATCCATAGAGCAAGTCACTCAACCCCAAGGCCTAAGAATTTCAACAGGGTTTCATCTCCACTAGATGAAGCTACCTCATCGATCTCAAGCACTGGTGATCACCTCTAGTGAGGTATGGAATTTTTCGACCACCTAGCATAGGAGGTATTGGTCCTTTGTGAAAGGAATATTCAATTCTAGCAAATACCACCATTGGATGTGGTGCTTATTGGCTTTAGTTGGTGTGGGTTAAGTTTTGTTTGAATCCAAGCTCTATCGAGCTCGGATCTTCCCCTAGATCATGGACAATCTTTATTGATCTAAGAGAAAGAACTGGGGAGATCTCAGTCGTCCATCCACGCATTTTGGATGGACAGTTGAGATTATTCCCACATTTAGAATTTGATTTATCCCTTTTAAAATCGTGGGAGATCTCATCCATCTTTGATCGGATGGCGAGATCAAAGCATCCCGCACCATGCCACCATTCGACATTTAAGTGGGATTCTCACCATGCGATGGTAAAGCCTGTGAGCCACCACCCACGTGTGGTGTGAGCTAAAGAATTTGTTAGGGATTTAATTAAATGCTAATTAATCTATAGATTTTTGAAAATTCACATCTCTCTCAATAAAATTTAAAAAAATATTAGGTAAATCCTATGGAAAGATAATTCAACCTAGAATATTTAAAAAATAATTTCAATGTATTTTGAGTTATGCTTTTCTTTGATTTTGGGTTTTATTGGAAACTTCATCTTGCTAATTACTTTTTAATTAAGCTTATGATTAATCCCAAACTTCTTGAGTATGTTTTGGGGGATGACTTCTACCTCCCCTAATTTTCTTGGGATTTATTGAAGGATTAATTAAGAGAATTTCTTATGGATTTCCTAATGACTCAATTAACCTAATTAAGGATAATTAAGGCATGATTAGTGGTTTTAATCCATGATCAGAGTTGATTAATATTGGATCCAGTAGATAGGAGATTTAGGGAATAATTTTGAGGCATTTCCCCTAAGCTATTTTTTAAACCATTTTTTATTTCCTTAATCTTCTCTTAATTAAGGGTTAATTCATTAATTATCCCCTTAATTAATTTCTAAAAATTCTAAAAACTTCCATAACTTAATTAATCTACTTTGGGTAGATGCTTTGTGTTAACCTAAGTTTAATTAAGGAAATCAAAAATTCAATTCATATGTGTGAAAGGGTGTTTTGAAATTACTTAAGCTAAACCCAGCTTAATTAACTATTAATCATGAGCCAAATTGCGTTAGGCCCTTTTCTTCCTAGGTGCATTACAAGTTTAAATACCTTGTGAGTTTTTATGTTATCTCATTGGCTCATAATTATTTGGTTAACTATACTAAGGTGGTGTAGGTAACGGTTAATTAAGTTACTTAATTCATGCCTTAACCTAATTAATACATAAAAATGAATCTAATTATCTAAAAATTGAGCAAAAATATCAAACACATCTGGGAATGGGTTAAGAACAACAAACTCAACTAGCATTTTGCAAACTTAAATCAAACTTAAAACTAAACAAAAATCATATTGAAAACACTTTGATTTATTTTAAACTTTCTTATTACATAAGAATGTCTTTAGGATTTAATTAATTGAATGTGTTTTTGTGCTTTCATTATTTACTAACATGTTAAATTTGTATGTCATGTGGTTTCATGCATTCATATTTTTCAAATTCAAGTTTAAAATGGAATTATTTACTTTATGTCAAATTTGCATATGTTGGCTAAAGTAGAAATATGAGTGGCTATTATCACTACTAAAACCAAATTATTTTCAAAACATATAAATTAATTATCAAATCTAAAAGTGTGCTACTTATATCCTAATTATAATCTTGCATGTGAAGAATATAAAGGTATGCTTAGCATAGGTTTCTCCTCTCTTTTATGTTAGCATAGTTTTGAATAGGAATTGCTAAGATGTAGGGTTCATTTGAAAAGAACTTAACACTTACCTAATTTCATATCCTATTCATCCCTATGCTATCACCTAAGAAGGGCTACTTGTACTTGCACACATAAATTGCATAAAAAAAATGAATCCATTAATACAACGTTTGCATTCTTCTTTTCCATTTCATTTATTTTATACACATGTTTGTATTTAAGAAAAGTGGTATATTAGTTTGGACAACCTTGAGATTGTGAGGCTTTAAGTAGCCCTAAGTAGTTCTTGTACCTTACACCTCTGGTTAACAATGACGTTGTACTCACTTATGCCTTTCTTATTTTCATGTGTGTATGTAAAAAATTGGATAAAGAAACCCTTTTCTACTAAAGGGAATCATGCATCTTAATCTTCTAAATTTTCTTAAATGGATTACTTAAAATGCATCATAAAGTGTGTTAAATATTCTCATTTGTATGTATAGATATGCTTAGGACTCATTCATATGCATGTTATACATGTTGGGAAAGAAATGAAGTAATGTGTGTTATGTAAATTTGGTTCATTTTATTTAATCTTAAAATTCCTTTCTCTTTGAATAGGTCTGTCTAGAGTTTATCTAAACTTAGGATTAATTAAAAGATTTAATCAAAAAATTCACCTAAACAAAATTAAAATGTGAATCTACTTTAGAAATTATTTAGGTTAGGGAAGGAAAGAGAAGTTTTCTTCTCTTTCCCTCTCTTCATAACTTAGTAATTAATTATAGGATTCATTTGAACCTAATCAAAACATGAAATAAAATCAACCCAAAAAAAATTTAAATAACTTAAATGAAACCATCCTCTAAATTGAACATGTTTTCACACTTAGAAAATTTGAACCTAAAGCCATAGCTAAGCATACCACACAAACCTTCAAAGCATACACTTAGCCTAAGTCACCACTTCTAGCTTTAGGTTAGGTCGGTGCAATGTTTGATATTTTGTTTTATTTTGTGATATATGTTTTAGACTAGATGTTAGAGTGTATGATCGTAGAATAAATTTAGGACACTTTTAGTCTAACTATTCTTTTTTGCAGGGGACTATGCTTAAAGGGTGCTATCATAAATAAAAAATATATAAATGCTTTTGCTTGCAGGTGCTTTATACCCCTAAGGATAATCCAATAGGCTAGGTGGACTTAGTCACCCATATGTGGGGTGATAAGTCCAATATACATGCTTGGGATTTGTGTGGTTTATTTTAACTAACCTTTATTTTGCAGGTGTTAGTTAGATTTCCATTCTTTTCCTTTTCATATAAATTTGTACAATTAGGATTTTGGAATGATTGTTATGGGGATTAGGATGAACATTGGTCATAAGATCCTATCTTATGTACCATGTGAGGCCTTGGAGCATTTACCTTCCAACCATCCAAAAGAAGGAACCAAAGAAGAAAGTAGAAGAAGAAAGAAGAAATGAAGCCTGAAAACCCCCATAACAATGAATTCCTTGCTTAATTGTAATTTAATTCATTTGTGATTTGGGTTGTATAAGGGTAGAGCTCAGCTACCCAATTTGATATTTTCAGGTTTGTGCGATGGTGCCCGACCACAATGACCTTTTATTCTTTTTGCGATTAGCTTTATAAATTAATTGATGATTTGTTTAGCTTTTGCATTAAGTGGCATGCTTTTCCTAGTTTCTTCCTTTCTTTATGTATGGCTTGGATGTGGATTAGGTTCTTCAGAAAAATAAATCTTTTACCCAACTTAACTCAAAAATAAAATAAAGAACTCATAACCTCACTAAAACTTAGGTTTAAAATCAAGATAAAGGAATTAGCAACCCTTAGCTGGATGAGTATGTATTTTCAAATCATGCACAACATCTTATTTCACTCTTGAGGGCTTCCACTCTTGCCGAGCAACAGCTTGGTTTGACCTTTGAGAGCCATGTGGAAACTCACCTCCTCCCTTCTCGCTGATTTTGGCCAATAACTTTATTTCTCATACATTATTCATATGAATCCTAATAGTATGAGTCAAAATAATTGTCCAAAAATGAAAATAAAATTAAATTTGAATTGAATTAGATTTAGTCCATTTGAAGCTTGTCCCTTTACATGATCTAGTCTCTTTAGGGAGTGAGTTTAAGGACTTAGTCTCTTTCTAAATAAATAACAGCCTAGCTATCTTGCATAAGCATAAAAACTTGCCTACATGTATTTAAAATCATAGGAGGAGTTAGTTGGAGGCCACCCCCAGGCGGTTGTACATCCAAGCTATCAGGTGATTTGTCCTCTCTTGCGGAGGCAAACCAAATACCCAATTTTTACCTTAGATTTAGGTTGTGGTTTCGGCACTCGCCAAAGCTCCTTAGATTTAGGTTCTGAGGTTGCTTCTCCTTTTTGTGAGCCATAAGTTTAATTCCTCACCTCTTAGGCATTTCCTTAATCTTGTGTTAAGGAATCATAAGTCCTAAATTTCTAATGAAAAATGCAACTCAAATGAACTAAATCAATTTCAAAAATGTAAAGCCCAACTATAGGATAATTTGAGATGCTCGTTAGGTTTTCTAACATCATGGGCATCTCCTACTTATCTTTCTTTTGGCATCGATAATAACTCCCTCTCTTTGATCAATCCCATTTGATCTTCAAAAAATGAACTAATCGATTGATAGTCCCTTCCGATTGAAATCTTTGAAGACAATGATCATTTACCTTAATCGAGAGTTTTCTTAAGGAATCTCCATTCCTTAGGATGTAATTAACTATGGGGGCATGCTCTATAGGGAACTTAATGAACCCAGTTTAAAATAAACCATGCTTTACTTTTTCATGTAAAGTAGGGGAAGAATCTCTGTTACATATGCAGGTCCATCATCCTTAGCAGTCCTTATTAAGGTGATTAGGTCCGTTAAATGGTAGTGACTTTTATCTCTCGACATAATACACTATTTCTTCATGACGTACCTGATCACTTGAATACGTACATCAGTGGATCTACGTGGCATCCTAAAAAGATGAATTTCTATATAGGCTTGCCTCTATCTTTTCACACCACAGATTTGAAAGGCAACTCCACCATATAGAAAATTTTCACCACAGATTTTTCTGGTGACTCCACTGGGGAAGGTTCCTCTCTCCATCTTTGGTAGATGATCATTGTATTTTAGTATCGATAGTGGATTTGTACTTTGGTATGAATCTAAGACTATCTTTCTTTCTGTTGGCACTTAGCTCATTTCATTCTTGAGTTGAGTTAGCCAACATCTTTAGGTTTTAGGAACACATTCCTTGTTGGTCTTAAAACCCCCATTGGGTTCTCCAATGGGTAAAAAAAACATGAAAAGATCTAAATAAAAAAAAACATTTTAAAGACTTCCTCGTTATCATTTTCATGATAACGAAAGGTTCATTCTAAAATAATAAAGACAAAATAAATCTTCTATAAGAACTTTGCTTATCAAAAAGCACCATTTCAAAAAATGCACTTAATAAAATATTTTCCATAAAATTTTATCACCCTCATTTAACAATTCTCATAATTGTTACATGTAGGGATTTTTAAAAATAAATTTAGCAGCATTTTCCAAAAGCACAAATGAACATCTTCTTTGATGAAGATTTCATTTTCAAAATAAAATGAACAATCATCTTTTCAAAAATCAAAATCATAATCATAAAGTTTTCAAAAACCACACATGGATCTTTCTATTCAATACACTCACACTTATTGAATGGAAGTTTCATTTGTAAGCAAAATTAAACTTTTCAAAAATAAACATGAACACCTTTATTTAATATATTCAAATATATTAAATTAAGATTTCATCCCCAACTAAAAATAAATATCATTTGGGAAATCCCACTTAAACATATCTCGCATTTGGTTAAGTTGGAATTCCTCTCTTTCGAAAAGCAATAATCACACATAAAATAAAAATCTCACATTTCAAAAATAAGATTCATCTTCATTCTACATACTTAAATTTGTTGAATTGAAGTCCTCTTTTCAAAAATTAAAACTTAAATAATCATATTTTTAAAATTTTAAACACATTTTGGAACTTCATTTGTGTTAAATAAAGTCTCCAAATCCAAAACCAAAATCCAAAAAAATTTTAAAACAACATTTTGGAATTTCACTTAAAATTATTAAGTGAAGTTTCCAAATCCAAAATAAAAAATCAACAATCATATTCTCAAAAATCTAAAAACATTTTGGAACTTCATTTAGCATACTAAAATTTTCTAAGTGAAGTTTCCAAATCCAAAATCAAAAATCAACAATCATATTTTAAAATTTTTAAACATATTTTGGAACTTCATCCTTAGCATACCAAATTTGCTAAGTGAAATTTCCAAAGTCAAAACAAAAATCTTCAAAACACCTTTTTAACTTTCTTCCTTAGCATACCAAATTTGATAAGGGGAAGTTTCCATTTTCAAAACCAAAATAAATCAAAATATTTTTGAACACACCATTTGGAGTTTCATTTAGCATACCTAAAATTTGCTAAATGAAATTTCCATTTCACAAAACTAAGTAGGACTTCAACCTTAGCATAGAAAATTTTCTAAAGTAAGGTCTCCACTTTCAATCACATCAAAACAAAATGAAACACCTTAGGACTCCCTTAGCATACCTAAATTTGCTAAGGATCATACCTTTTCAAAAAATCAAAACATCAAAATAAAAATGAAACACTTAGGATTTCCTTAGCATACATAAATTTACTAAGAATCCTATTTTCAAAAATCAAACAAAACACACTTGGATCTTCACTTAACAAACCTAAATTTTCTAAGTGAGAATTCCAAATTTTCCAAAATCAAAACAAAAATTCACAAAAAGAAATAATCACTTTCTCAAATACTCCACCTAGCATACCTAAATTTGCTAAGTAAAATTCCAAAACAACCAAACAAAAATAAAATTAATTGACCCTTAACTTTAACATACCCAAATTTTCTAAAGGAAAGGGGTCCTCAAATCAAAAATTCAAATTCAAACAAATAATGAACCTATGGAAGCATCCTTATCAAAAAGTTTGAATCCATATTTCAACATACCTAAATTTATTGAAGTTGGATTCATATTCAAAATTCATCTTTCCATCAATCTTCTCAAATCCATTTGAACCCACTTAACACTTCTGAGTTGTTGGAAGTGGTTTAAATTTTCAAATTGAAATTCAAAAATCTATAAAGATAGAAATCTGATTCAAACTCATTTCTCATTGTAGATTCTTAGGGCGTTAGCTTGATTCAGTTTCAATTTTTATAGTTAAATTTGGGTGGTTCAGTTCATTTTACCTTCCCCATGGTATGGACTGCTTTAGGGTCACACAAATTCCCCATCTAGACCATACACATCGATTCACTTTGGTGGGATTGAGGAGCTAAGATTACTTGTGAGGGCACTCCCCACACTACGCTTAGTAGGACCATTTGTGACGGTGAGAAGCAGGTCATCGGGATTGATTTTCCCTCCGACATGTCTCCTCCCTAAGAGGGTGGCAATCTCACAGAGCTTGTAGATTTCTAGTAGTACTAGCAAGTAGTATGTGCCCCGTGGTTTCTCATGCCCCTAGTGAGGGCTAGTCATCTCATATGTACCTCTGGGTAAGGCTCCGGAAGGGCTTGCCTCCCTATATTTGAGTATGGTCACTCTCTCCTCCCATCCTACCCGTACACAACATAGAAATAAGAATTGCATGAGCAAGCGGTACCACACCAAAATAGCTAAAGAGTTAGAGGCAGCATCCCGTTCAGCTGTGGATGAGTTCCCCATTGTTACTTCACCACTGGTTATAGAAAACAAGTTCCATTCTCTATCAGTAAAAGATGTTAGGATCCATCATCACCTCCTAGTGCATTTTCATCCAGCCAGAGCAAGAAGTATGACGCCTCCACCCATCTTATGCCGTGGTGAGCATATGCTGAGTCTCAAACAGCTTGATCTTGATCCATCATCCCCCATAGCATGGGGAAGCAGATTCACTGGGAGAGGGCAAGAGGCCCATACAACACATATTACCAAGATGGAGAGATGAGGTTCTTGCCACGGCAGCTCATTTTATTGATTTTCAGCTGCTACCATCACCATACCGACAAGATATCCTTCTCACTAGATTAGCCCATAGAGGGAAATTCTTGTGCATAGAGTCGGTGGTGTCCACCACCGCTTCACCCCCTCATCCGCCATCACAAGTTGCAAACATCTCATTCCATCTAAAGCCATGAAAGGCCATATCCGGGGAGCACCCATGGTGATCCATGGCCACCAGGGATCCTACCCCTTCTACACACCACCCATCAGGATAGGGCGAGCCCTCTGCTTGACCTTTTCTACCCTGGGCAGGTACGGAGAGTAGCCCTAAGTATCATGGTTATTCTTCACCAACTCATAATATGGATGGAGATGGTGACAGTCATTTTAGATATTCTAGATGATAGTCCAGCTACACCAGTGATAGTGGAACATATTAGGATTGTTACCCCTCTCATAGCTAAGTGTGAATGTCATTCATCCAATGAGTACCACATAGATTGACTCTCATGATGTCCGTGCCTCTTACACAAGTGATCACACCTGCCTAGATTATTTGTACCTATCGAGATGGATCATTCTTTAGATGAGATAGTTGCACATTATTTCATGGAGAAGAAGGAGATCTTAGGGTATGACTGGTAAGATGAAGAGAAAGTCAGCTTTGATCCCAATGAAGATGACTTGTTGGAGGACTCAACTGGAGTCTGCATGGTTGACACTAGAGGATCTCTTCTTAGGGAACAACAAGCCATGGAAGGTGATGAGGTTGATCAGAAAGACACCGTAGAATCAGCCCAACACCTTCGACATTAGTTGAGGCAGAAGGATGAGCATATTGATAGGATGACATAACAGTTACAGGACTTATTAGCAGCCATTTCAGTGCTTTAGAAACAATCCCCTTTAGTTCATCCTACTACAGTCGACACAGTCAGCCTGAGTTAGTGCATGTCTTGGACCCAACCAAGACTATACCTTTTGTGCAAGGTAGTACTAGCAATAGAAGGTAGTGAAAAGTACCTCCATACAGAAAAGATATAAAATCCATGGTTGAGCAGAGAAGGAAGCTTTGGCTCAAGCGGAGGATCATCGTTCCAAAGGGTAGACCCTACCTGAGGAATTTGATGTTATCCAATATCCCAAGGTGCTGCCTCCTTCCTTCAAAAGCTTTGATGGCAATGAAAACCCAAGGCACATAGCACATTTAGGGCTAGTTGCAACAGGTGGCATGACGCTTTTCTCTTTTGTTGGTACCAGAAGGGTGTTTTTTGATTGGTATGTTGAACTACCCAACCATTCAAGAAAGACATTTGAAGTTAGAGCAACTCTTCATCAAGAGGTTTGTGAGCTCAAAGGGGTTACTAGGTGATCTCTTGTAGCACAACAACACCCCGGTGAGTCTTGTTGATTATATTCTTCGATGATAACTTGAGTATGAAGTGAAACCGAATTATTCTGAATACATGCCATTGAGATTCTCTTGAAGAATATCCATGGCCACCATGCTTAAGGGTTTCACTATCAAGACATTTGAGAAGCTAATCAACAAGGGCTAGTCTACAAGGAGAGGCCAAATTTGCCTTTTCAAGATCTTCAAGCCAGAAGGTCTATGAGAAGAAGCAGCAGAGTAGTGGTTGATAAGGGAAAAGCCTAAAGATCACCCTGAGAGACCATGACCGCCAGCCTCCTCCTTGCCACCATTGAGGCAGCCCCTACCACCACCTCAACCTCCATGACCAACACATACTCAACCATACCAGAAGCATGCAAGAATACCGCCGCCAGTATGGTCCACCTACTCTTTTAGATAAGTTAAACAAACCTTATTTTTTAAGAGGGAGGTAATCAAAAAAATCTTTAAGAATCTCTTAAAGAAACTGATTTTACTAGCCTGGGAGACCGAGGAAGTAGGCAAAAGTCATGATCCAAACTTTGCCTTACCACCATGCTAGGCCACATTTTGGAGGATTGCTTCACATTCAAGGACTGCTTGAACATAGTTTCAAGACCGATGTAGTTATCCCAAAGGAATACCTTGTGAACAACCTTCCGTTCCATTAGGGTGATCCTTGGGATACATGTAATCCTACTAAAACTAAAGAAGGTTAGGATATTTCTCTATCAGAAACCTCTAATAAAATCATTTAAAAGATCAAGAAGCATTCCTTGTAGGTGCCTGAGCTCAAACCTCCAACACCAAAGAAGGTTTGCAAGTTTCAAGTGCCAACTCTAGAAAGGGGGAGCTCAGCAAAGATGTGTCGTGATAGCCTTTAGCATAATCACCGATCGTGTCCAAACCTTCAATCATAGCTTCCACATCTGACTTCTTCCATTCATAGCTCTTCTATTTCTTCTACTAGTAGAACTTTGTATTAGTGGATAAGGGCATCAAATTTACACTCACTTTTACTTGATTTCTACTTTGTACCTCCAAATAATTCCAAGAAATTGAAGAATAAAGCTAGTTTGAATTACATCTGTGTCACTTCTAATGGGTTGTCTTCTTCTATTCCTAATGATAACTCTTCAAGTCTAAATAACTATAACAATTCTGATCTTCCTCTTTCTGATTTAGAGTTGGACTTTCCAACTAAATACTAGGGTTCACCTCTTGAGATAGACGAATCATCCACTGAGGGTCCCATAGGAGAAGTAGGTGAGCTAAAGTGCAGTGTAGAACCCACCACCTTGCCTCAAGAGATCACCAAGTCAACCTCCATAGTGGCAAGGTTCTACCTCCTAGGGCGCACCTCAAGATAGAGGGAAACAAGTCATTGGTAAAGATCGAGAAGCCCTTCCACAAGATGCTCCACCCTTGATATGCTTGGAAGACTAGTCAAGGTGAATTATAATCCTTTCTCATCTAAGAAAGTTGCCATCTAAGCTAAGCATATATGATGCCCTTGTCTTATCCAAAGAGATGAGGGAATCACTAATCAAGGCTCCTTGATCCTATGCTTAGCTCACCATACTATAGGTGAGGAAGAAAATTATGTAAAAGAAGCCCAAGGGATCACCTTCACGGATGAAGACCTCTTCTAGGGGACTTGGAGCACAACCATCTCCTCTACATCACAGTCAACATGGACATGTTCAGACTCACCAAGATTCTTGTGGATTCAGGTGTATCGGTGAACATTATGAGTCTAAAGATCTTGCTTTAGGATCGACATCTCACACTCCGGAGGATGATGTTGAGAGGATTCAATGATCAAGGTGAGCTTTTAAGTTCCATAGTGTTACCTTTGGAGATAGGTGACTAGATCAAGCCAAGTTCTACATCATTTCATTCACTTTGCTTGGTAGGCCTTGGATACATCAACAAGATCATTCCATCCTCCCTTCATCGTGCATCAAGTTTAGAAAGATGGAATTGATGTCAACGGAGATGAAAAGCCATTTTAGAGAGGTTGAGATTTATGAGGATGTGACCTACTATCTTCCTCAAAACACCCTTTCTCATGAACTTGGACAAAATTCAAATGCAAAACTAAAAGAAAAAGAAAATGAAGCAAAATAAAAGATTAAAGAAAATGAAAATAAAAATAAAAGTCCAAGTGAACAAGAAAGGGAAATTGAAGATGTAGATTAGCATATTACATTCCACCCATAGTTCATTCCATCATATGGACATGCATGTAAGATGACTCAACCTTCACCAGGCAGAGGCAGAGGCAAAAACAGAGGCAGTTCCAGAGGTGGAAGACCCCCTAGTTGGCCTTTAGCCAACAGAGGTTGCATTTCAGTTCATAGGAGTACCCCTACTATTCACATAAACTTGGAATCCAGCTTAGAGGATGAGTCTAATGTGATTAGTATACTAGCCAACCCCTCTCTGGGTTCCATTGAGGTGACTTTTGATCCAGAGATGAAGACCGGCCTCCAAGCAAAGCAAAGTTCAATCTAGTTTATGTGAAACTATTAAAGTTGGGAACCTTAGCTCTCACTTATATCTGAAAGGTGAAGGTTTAGTAGTTAAGGAAGTCCCTAAGTCTTCCAGTGACATGAAGAAGAATTATTTTGGGATCATCATCCTTAAGCCCTCAAGTTGATGTAGCTTGAGAAGGATACTTTTAAAGAATTAATGGAATTACCTTTTGACTTTACTCACCTTGTGTTCAAAATATATATAAAGGTTTAGTTCCTCACACATGGTCCAAGCATGTAAGAATACTTCAAAAGCTATGGAATAATACAGGAAAGCACAATAACAAGACTAGGATTCAGAGTGGGTCCAACGATGATGATTATTGCTAGTTGTTACCAACTATTTGGAATCGATAGTTTTCTTCTCATCCCCAACTCTTATGAGAATGTGTGTTTAGAAACTTCAGATGATCTATGATCTCCAAGTCAAAGAGGCACGCCAGAATTTGAAGAGGAGATTCATTCAACAATAATGACAAGCTTAAAGAAATCAACCTCGTGATAGAAGAAAATCCACCCACATAAATTCTTCAGAATGAAGAAGAAACTAATTACTTAGTTAGGTTATTAACTGAGTTTAAAGATTGTTTCGCATGGAGTTATGAAGAAATGCTTGGATTATCTCCTAATGTCATAGTCCATAAGCAAGCAATAGACCCTAACACTACCTTTATTAAGCAAGCCCCTAAGCACATGCGATTAAAAATTGAACAACAGGTCATTTCTGAAGTCAAGAAATTGATCTGTTTCAGGAAGAAATATCCTACCCGGTTAGCTAGTGTCATCCTAAGAAGAAGAATGGCCAAATTCGCATTTGCATTGATTTTAGGGACTTAAATAAGGCATGTCCTAAGCATGAGTTCCTCTTCCTATACCAGAATTAATGGTGGACATTGCCTCATCTCATGCAGTCTCTTTCTTTCATGGATGGGTCATCTAGCTATAACCAAATCAAGATATCTCAAGATGAAAGAAACACTACTTAGCCCCAATCGAATCTTAGGTCATGCCTTTGGCCTTAAAATCTGCTACATAACCAGCCATGACTCTGATCATCTCTTCCATCATTAGTTGAATGCTACATGGTCTAATCAAAAAGAAAAGGAAGACCACCTCTTTGACTTGAGAGTAGTTTTTGAATGGTTAAGATAATATAACCTCAAAATGAATCCCCAAGTGTGCATGAGTACTTTAAAAGAAATTCTTTGGTTGTTTGATACCATGTAGAAATAGATCCTGAAAAGATCAAAGCTATCTTAGAAATCCTCCCTAAGAGTTTAACTCAACTTAGATCCTTTCAAGGATGGTGTTATCTAAGATGCTTTATCTCAAACCTATCGGGAGATGCAAGCCATTTCATCACTTATCAAAATGGATGCCAAGTTCATGGGATGACAAGTGTCGACATGCTTTCAAAGACATCAAAGAGTTTTGAAGTCGCTAGTTCTAGCCTATCTTGCAAGCCACTCATCCCATACACGCATTGGATGACTTCTGTGCTGCTGTTCCAAGCCAATGATGAAGGGAAGAAAGTGCTCTACTACCTCAACCATCACTTGATTCCTAAAGTGAACTATCCACCTTAAGAAACATTGCCTAGCTTTGATCTTTCCATCAAGCTACATACATGCTTTCTCAGAACTTGATCTCCAACAATCCACCGCAATCTATGACACAACCAACACTTTAGATGTTTGGCTCATTCCATGATTCTCTCATGATATCACATTTGTACCTCCAAAGGGTAAAAAGTGAATTTCTTAGAACACACCCACTTATTGCGATTCTACTTAGTGATGATCTCCGAAGAACAAATCATGAACTTAGGGGAGGCTAAACCATGATGGGAGATGTATTTTGATGCTTTTTTTCTTAAAGGTGAAGCACCATCTATTCTCCGAAAGGGGGGTGGAATAGTTCTTAACTCCAAATGATGTGATGATTCTCATACTATCTTTCCAACCCTGCACCAACAATGAAGCGAGTATGAGGCTTTGATTTCAGAGTTAGCCATCACCATGTCAAGAGCATCAACATCTTTGAGATTCTCGTTGGTCATCAACCATATTGTCGTCCTGTTCTCAAACCCAAGCTTCATCATTATTACGATGCCATGAAGTTGTTGGCCCAAATTCAAAGTCACCATCTCAAGGTTCCCCAGCAGAGAACAAGATGCTTGGCAAACTTGCCAAAGAGCATATGAAAAAGATGAGTTCATTTGTAAGGGTCCAAAATAGACAACCTATCCCTTATTCTGAACTCATGAGAGACTTTCTCTTGAAGGGGAGGCCATTGCCAAAATGGACAAGGAGTTGGATTGGAGGCAACCGCTCATAGATTACTTGAACAGAAACTACCTCAAGAAAGTTCACAAGCCCATCAGTGAAAGAGCTCTCTACGCTCTTGTTGATGGCACTTTACCCCTTTGACCAAATGTGGTTACATTGTTTGAGAAAAAAGCCCATATTATAATTGAGGTACATTCGTCATGTAACATCAATGGTCCAAGATGAAGATGAAGATAAAGACTGGACTTGGATCTATGATCAGATTGCATGGATGTAGCTAGAGATACCATCATGTCGTACATGTGGTCCTCCACCAACCACCCAACATTCTACACCCTACATTGGCTTCATGGCCATTTGAGTGTTGGGGTACCGACATTGTAGGTCCGATCAATCCTTCTTCTTCCAAGGGCATCAATTCATCTTGCCACCACTACTTTTCCAAGTGGAAGCCATCCCAGAGAGGTCACTCAGATGTGCTTTAGTTTTTTTGAACCATATCATATATATAGTTTGGGGTGCCTGATGAATTATATCGATAATGGTGCATTCAAAAGCATGAAGATCAATGCCTTTGAAGAGATATATAGATTAGAGATACTCCACCATCTACTACCCTAGACAAAATGTCTTAGCAGAAGCATTCAACAAAAATCTCATCTAGATATTAAAGAAGATTCTTGATGATAACAAATGATAGTGGAATGAGTAGTTGGTTGAGGCCTACCACACCACATCAACTCCAACTCAATCTATCCCATTTTCCTTAGTGTATATCAAGTCGTTCCTTAGAAGTAACTCCCATCACTAAGGATAAAATTAGGTAACAAGATCACTATATAGCAGAATGCAAAGTTGCGGTTAGGAGAGCTCAAAGGTTTGGAGGAGAATCGCCTACGTGCGTGCCAGAACATCGAGTTGTACAAGGCCAAAATGATTCAAGCTCATAACATGATGGTCCACCCTAGGTCTTTCCGAGTAGGAGAACTTGTGTTATTCTTAAGGAAACCAATTGTTTCCCATCAAAAGATGGGAGGCAAGTTTGAACCCATTTGGGAAGGCCCCTATGTCATAGAGAAGGCCTACCAAGGAGGATCTTATTTATTGATTAAAGGGGAACACCGATGCTTCCAATTAATGGGCTCTATCTAAAGAAATATTACCCATGAAATAAATCATGTTTGAAAATAATCAAAAAAGAACAAAATTAGATTATTCATCAAATCTTCTCTTCTTTCAAAGCGTTGTTTGCTTGTCTTGTGAATCTGCCATGACGTGCCTAAGGTAGGTGTAAGAGTCCCCTAGTGGCATCCTATCCCTCTTTCACAACACAAACACAATCTCTCGATGCTTTTAGAATAGGTGTAAGAAAACCCCAGAGGCATCCTATTCTGATTAGCTTAACTAAGATAGGTGTGAGAGAACCCAAGTGGCATCCTTTCTTAGTGGGAATCTTTTTTTGACATCCATGGCACCCCTTCATCAAACCCCTTGTGTGTTTAAGGTAGGTGTAAGAGTCTCCCAGAGGTATCCTATTCCTTTGACATATGCACAACAACAAACACAAATATTTTATCTCAAGCTACTTTGATGTGGGAGCAAGCCCCGTGTGGCACTCACTCATTAGTCGCTTCTGATGCTACATGCTAGTAAGTCACCCCAATGGTTCCTTATTTTGGAAGATGCGAGTCTCTGTGCTTTCTTTCTAACTTGATCATTACAAACCAATGAGCACCTTGTTAGTATGGTAGTCTTCACTGCCCATCCAGTAAGCTACCTCATGTTGACTTTGTTTAAGAAGTTGTGAGTCCCTGTGTTTTCTTCTTGAACCAGCCATCATGCACTAACTAGGTCAAGTATATTTGAGATTTAGGATAAGTCCCTCAGAGGCTCCTTTCCTCTTGACTACTTTTGAGTTGATATAAGTCCCCTAGTGGCATTCACTCAATAGTCACACTAGGTCGGATAACACCTATCAAGCCAATGACAGACTATCCCAGCAGTCAGTTTTGCTATAGGGGGGTGTGAGTCCCCAAGCTTTCTTCGTAGGCTGATTATTACAAATCGATGGGAACCTTAGGTAGGTTGATGTTCACTATGCTGACAGTGACTCACCCAGTGGATACACCACTCTTGGCAGATATGAGTCTCCGTACTTTCTCCTTGAGTTGGACACCAAATACCTATATGAATAGCCATGTCATCTTCTCGGTGTTGGATTCAAGCTCCTCTATTTGGATCATGTCCTTTGCGACCCCATTTAGACACTACATGGGTTAATTTTGGATCAGACAATCCCCCTTTCATACTAATCACCCTTGTGGTTGGAGAATATGTTCAACGGATGCACAGATTCTCCATTGGTTCAGTAAATCTGAGATAGGTCTAGGCTGATATAGGCTCCTTCTTAATTTGATCCCTCATAAATTAACAGGGGCCATGATACAAATAAACAACTAAATCAAACAAAATATTCGCTTGTATATTAGGAATTCAAGCCCCCAAAGGGCCTCATTTTCAAGCATCCCATATCTTGGGATGTTAGTCGAGAACTCCCTAGAATTTCGACTACCTAAGTTGAGATAAACCCCGGTTGGCCTCACTAGTCACCCTTAGGTCGTGTTCAATCTATTTTGCCATGTTGTGTTACCTCACAATCTCCGTAAGATGTGATGACATATATTCTCAAGATGTAAAACTAATGAGCAGGTCGTGATTTGCTGTTGCCCAAAGCAACCCACCGGTGGACTTTTAGTGAAGATGTGAGTCCTCAGCTTTCCCTTCAATTGATCATTGTAAATTGAAAGGCACTCCTTTGGTTGGATAGCTCTCCCATCATCCGGGAAGCTACTCCCTTTGGTTTAGTAAATTTGAGTTAGGTCCATGCCTCCATGGCCCCTTCTCACTGTGATCCATCACAAACTAATGAAATTCATTAAACAAATAAATCTAAAAATAAAATCAACCTTGACTATCTTTGAGCTGATCTAAGTCCCCAGCGACATTCACTCAATAGTTAGCCCTAGGTTGGGTTCAATATGTTGTCTTGCCAATAGATTACCCCAACAGTTAATATTTACTTTAGAGGATATAAGCCTACTACACTTTCTTCCTAGCACAGTTGTTGCATACCAAAAGGCATCCCTTTGGTTGGCTAGTCCTGCTATGGGCTTAGTAGACTACCCCTTTGGATTGGTAAATCTTAATTAGGTCTTAGCCTCCATGGCTCCTAATTAGTGCAGTCTATTGTAAACCAATAGGTTTCATCTCAAAAATTCAAACCTAACAAAAAGTGAAACAAATTCAACCCTCTTCCCCAATGGGACAAAACAAATCTTTTTCTTCTCAGTGAGAATCAAATCAAACCTCTCATCCCCTTGTGGATGACTTGAACCTACTTCCCTAGTGGAAGGTTCACCTACTCTATCCCTTAGTGGATACCTCCTTCACTCTCTTATGCCTTGGACGTAAGTAGAGCTGCATTGCGCTAAGCTCTGGATTCTTTCTACACCTTATCTTAGGGATAGATTGTTTCTATTAGCGCTTGTGATCTCTCGGTGTTGTCGATCATTTCGGTCAACACCAATACATGCTGTGTTTCTTGTCAATCACACAACACCTATTGGGCGCCCTTTGTTGACCTTATTTTTAGGATGAGCTCTCAACCCCTCCATCTTAGACATAGGACTCCTCTTAGGCTTTAAGATATCCTTAGTCTTAAGACACATATAGTGATTAGGTGAACACTCAACCTAGCCCTAGAGACTTAGAAGAGTTAGCCATAGGAATAGGTCATGCCTTAGGGGTGTTAGGAAAATTTGCCTCCCCTTAGCTTGAACCATTCCTCACTTTCCTTCATTCAAGTCAAACTCCAAATCAATCTTTATCATTTTTTTCCAAAATCAAATTAACTTCATGTGATTGAAACCCAAGATTGAAATCTATGATTGAAACCCATGATCAAAATCCATCAAAATTCCTAAGCTCAAATTTTCTTAAGTCCTTAATCTTCTCTTAAGGACTTAACCAAAATCATGATCTAAACCAAATCAAATCTTTGAGATTATCTCATAATTCACTTATATTCTCATTTATATTCACATATATAAATGAAATTTAGATTCAAACCAATCAAACTAAACCCAAAAATTCAAACTGAATTCATGAAATTTGTTTAAGTCCTTTAAGTTTTCCCTTAAGGATTTAGCCTAAATAAACTCTAAACTAATTAAAAATCATGAGATCCTCTCAAAACCCATTTATATTCTTATTTATATTCACATATATAAATGAAATATAAATACAAATCAAACCCTCAATTTAAATTCCCAATTAAAAACTTTTCCTAAGTCCTTTAAATTTTCCTTAAAGGACTTATCCAAAATCATGATCTAAATCAATTCAAATTCATGGGATTTTCTCAAAACTTATTTATATTCTCACTTATATTCACATATATAAATGAAATATAAATATATATCAATCAAACCAAATTCAAAAATTCAAGCTTCAAACTCCAAAATTTTTCTAAGTCCTTTAAATTCCCTTTAATGGACATAGCCTAAATCATGATCAAATCACTTCAAATCCTTGAAATTTTCTCATGATCTGTTTATATTCTCTTTTATATTCACATATATAAATGAAATATAAATTCAAACAACCAAAAACTTTCCAAAAATCAAACTCAAATTCACTCAAAATTCAAACTAAGCCTTTCAAGTCAAAATCTTGAACTTAGCCAAATCAACTTCAAATCAAGTAAAACTCTTGATTTATGTTCATGATTCAATCAACCCTATAATCATGAATCCAAATATAAATACAAACTTCAGTCACCAAATCAAAAATCAATTCAAAAAAAAAAAAATTCAAACCCTAAATCTCTCATGTTCACCCTTTGAATATGAAATTGTCAAATGAATCAAAACCTATTTGACTTCAAACCACTTGCAAATGGATTTATATTTCAATCATAAGTCCATATGCAAGTTCAATCAAACTCAAATCAAGCTTTGTCCAAGCCATTTGACCCACTTAGGCTCACTTGACCCAAAGTGACTTAAAGTACCCTTATGAGCCAAATTCTAATCATATCCAAATTGGATTGAACCAAACTCATGTATGCCTCTCATCATGATCAACAATCATCATAGGATGATCAATCAATCAAATTCAAACCTAAGGGTTGAGACCAACACATAACCCAAAATGAAACCTAACATAGCCAAATTCCATCATAGGCCAAATTGATTGAAACCATTGATCTAAGTTCACTCATGACCTATGTTTGAACTTGACCAAGCCAACATTTGAGCCTAACCCAATTGGCTTGACCCAAGTTGACCCAACTTGACCTAAAAAGTCAAAATGTGTCAAAACTTGATCTAAGCTAATTGATTGAAACCAATGGGTCAAGTTCATTCCAAATCAAACTTTGAAGCTCAATTGGCCAACTATACCTAACTCAATTAATTGACCTTAGACCCAACTTGACTAAAGGGGTCATGTTGAGCCAAATTTGAACATAACTAAAATTAATTGAAAACAAAGATACCAATCTACTCCATATGACTAACCTAACCTAAACCTACCCATGACCTAGCCCAAATTGATCAAATGGGACAAATAGGTCAACTTGACCCATTTGACCTAAATGAAGTCATATGAGCCAAATTCAAAACTATACCAAATTGAATCAAATCAAAGCCACCAGAACATTTCAAATGGTCATTTGAACTTGCCTTAACCCTGGTTAGACCCAATTTGACCAATTGGTCAACTTGACCCAAGTTAACCCATTTTGACCTAAATGGGTCAACATGAGCCAAACCTTATCAAATGAATTCCAAATATCATGAAACTTGGCCAAACCAAGTTTCTCCACATACCCAACATATCTAAAGTAAAAAAAATCAACAAAATGACCATCTCACCCCTAGGCCATAGAACAAATTTTGGCTTACTCCATGGGTAATTTGGTCATACCCTCTTCATATAAACTTGAGGCTTTCCTAATAGCTCAAGGGGACCTAATGAAGAGTGGTGCACCCAACCCAATGGGTTTGGGTCAGCCCAATTGGCCCGAAAGCTAAACCTGATCCCATGGGTCAAAATGGAAAATTCAAATTCCCTCTTCCACTCAATTTCAAGCACATGGGAGGTTGGCAATCCACTCAAGGCCTCAAACTGACCATGTGCAAGCATCTAACTGATCAAATAACCCTCCCATCATGAGAAATTAGATAAAAATGGCAAGATAGCTTGCGGTCGTCCGATCCTTCAAGGGGGAGATATACTCCCCCTAATTGAATTCAAAACTATCATTCCTCAATTCAATTGAACCTAGGGAAATCAGAGAAGCAATTCCTCAGTCTCCCCAAGCTTCTTAGAGTGAAATCAAACTTCATCTTCTCGATTTTCTCCATTAGAAAATAGGGGAGCTCAATTCAATCTCCAACTTTCTCCACACTGAGAACCATTCCAATTCTTCTTTCCTTGGGAACTTGAGGGAGAGCTTAGGCAAGCTTAATTTGGTCCCCTGAGGGAGTGTGCAAAGGTAATTGGATTGAATTGTAGTGTGGAAGAAGTTTAGTATTCAATGGAGCTCCCCTATTTTCTCTTGAAGAAAATTGAGAAATGAAAGATTTAAATCCCTCCTAGAAAGCTTAGGATCACTCTCTGATGGCTCCTAACACTCTCTACCACTCAATCAACAATGAGGATGTGCAAATTGAAGTGAATTAGGGGGCGTATATCTCCCCCTATGGCAATCGGATGGCCAAATCATGGTTTATGATTTTGATCAAATTGTCCATATGGAAAGGTTTGTTTGAGTTGTTTGGAGTTGGCACATAGTCAGTTTGAGCTTAGGAGTGGATTGGTAACCTCCCATGTGCTTCAAATTGGGTGGAGGGAGGTTTCCAATTTGAGCTATGGGGTCAGTTTTGGCCTTGGGTCCATTTAGGCTGACCCAAATCTATTGGGTTGGGTGCACCACCCTCCATATGGTTCACTTGACCCATTAGGAAGGTATCAAGTAGATATGAAGAGGGCTTGACCAAATTACCCATAGATTTGTCCAAAATTTGTTCTATGGCCTAGGGGTAGAATGGTCATTTGACTGATTTTTGAATTTTAATATGTTGGGTATGTGGAGAAAATAGGTTTGGCCAAGTTTCATTAGATTTGGAGTTCATTTGATATGGTTTGGCTCATGTTGACCCATTTAGGTCAAAATGGGTCAACTCAAGTTGACCAATTAATCAAATTGGGTCAAACCAAGGTTCAAATTCATGACCATTTGAAATGTTTTGGTGGCTTTGGTTTGATTCAATTTGATTTAGGTTTGAATTTGGCTCATATGGCTTCATTTAGGTCCAATGGGTCAAGTTAACCAATTTGACCCATTTGAGTTAGGTCATGGGTAGGTTTAGGTTTGGTTAGTCATATGGAGTGGATTGGTGTCTTTTTTTCCAATTAATTTTAGTTAAGTTTGAATTTGGCTTAACATGACCCTTTAAGTCAAGTTGGGTTCAAGGTCAATTGGGCTAGTTAGCCAATTTGGTTTTCAAGTTCAACAAGTGATTTGGAATGAACTTGACCCATTAGTTTCAATCAATTTGGTTTAGATCAAGTTTAGACACATTTAACTTTTTAGGTCAAGTTGAGTTAACTTGGGTCAAGTGGCCAATTAGGTTTAAATGTTGACTTCAAACATAGTTCATGAATGAACTTAGATCAATGGTTTCAATCAATTTGTCTATGGTGGATTTTGGCAAGTTTCATTTTGGCTAAGTGTTGACTTGGTCAACCCTCGCCTTGGTTTGACCCAATTTGATTGATTGATCATCTCATGATGATTTTTGATCATGATGAGAGTAGGATTAGAATTTGGCTCATAAGGGTACTTTAGGTGAGTTTGATTCAATCCAATTTGGTTAGGATTAGAATTTGGCTCATAAGGGTACTTTAGGTCACTTAGGATCAAGTGAGCCTAAGTGGGTCAAATGACTTTATCAAAGCTTGATTTGAGTTTGATTTGAACTTATCTTATGATTGAAATATAAATCCATTTGCAAGTGATTTGAAATCAAATTGGTTTTGATTCATTTGACAATTTCACATTCAAAGGAAAAATATGAATGGATTTAGGGTTTGATTTTTGAATTGGGTTTTGATTTAGTGATTGAAGTTTGTAGTTATATTTGGATTCATAATTATAGGTTTGATTGAATCATGAAGGAAAATCAAGAGTTTGGCTTGATTTGAAGTTGATTTGTCTAAGTTCAAGATTTTGACTTGAAAGGCTTAGGTTGGATTTTGAGTGGATTTGAGTTTGATTTTGGAATTGGTTTGATTGTTTTATATTTCATTTATATATGTTAATATAAATGAGGATATAAATGGGTCATGAGAAAATTTGATGAATTTGAAGTGATTTGATCATGATTTAGGCTAAGTCCATCAAGAGGGAATTTAAAGGACTTAGGAAAATTTTTGGAGTTTAGAGCTTAAATTTTTGAATTTGGTTTGATTGCTTTATATTTATAATTCATTTATATATATGAATATAAATGAGAATATAAATGAGTTATGAGAAAATCCCTCGATAGGTTGGAAGTAAAGCGTCTTAGATACACCAACTGTCCTTGGAAAGATTTGAGTTGAGTTAAACTCTCAGGAGGTGGCATTTCTAAGATTTCTTTGATCTTTTTTGGATCTATTCCTATTCCCGGGTGTCCGACAACAAACCCAAGAAATTTTCTTGAAGCTACTCCAAATGCACACTTCAGGAGATTTATTTTGAGGTTATATTGTCATAACCATTCGAAACTACTCTCAAGTCAAAGAGATGGTCTTATTTTTCTATGCTCTTGACTACTAAATCATCAACAAAATACTCAACCTAATGATGGATGAGTTCATTGAAGATCTGAGTCATGGCCTGTTGGTATGTAGCACTAGCATTTTAAGGTCGAAAGGCATGATCCTATAATAATAAATTTCGGGGTTCAAAAGTGTTTTCACCTTCGGAGACATCTTGATTTGGTTATATCCACCCATCCATGAAAGAGAAACTACATGAGATGAGATGTCCACCATTAATTCTGGTATAGTAAGAGGAAACTCATCCTTAGGGCATGCCTTATTTAAGTCCCTAAAATTGATGCATATAAAAATTTGGTCATTCTTCTTTTTAACTAGGATGACACTAGCTAACCAGGTAGGGGATTTTTCTTTCCTAATGAATCCAACATTGATCAGTTTCTTGACTTCATAAATGACCTATTGTTCGATCTTTAATCACATGCATCAAGGAGCTTGCTTGATAGGGTTAGCGCTAGGATCTATTGCTAGTCTGTGGACTGCTACGTCAGGAGATAATCTGGGCATCTCTTATAACTCCATAAAAATCAGTCCTTAAACTCAGTCGATAGCCTAACTAAGTTATTAGTTTCTTCTTCATTCAGCAACGAGCTAATGTATGTCGGGCATGGATTTTCTTCTATCCTGAGGTTGATTTCTTGAAGCTTATCAATTGTTGAATGAATCTCCTCTTCAAATTCTGGCGATGCATCTTTGATTTGGCGATCATCTAGATCATCTGAGATTTCTAAACACTCATTCTCATAAGAGTTGGTGTTGTGTGAAAAGAACCTATCAGACTCTAAATGATTGGTAACAACTAAATAGTAATTATCATTAACCGACCTCTGCAATCTACTCTTGATTGTGCTTCTATTGAGCCAAAATACTCGACCTATGCTTAGACTATGTATGAGGAACCAAACCTTTCGGAGATTATGAACACAAGGAGAGTAAAGGTCAAATGGTAATTCCATTAATTCTTTATATGAATTCTCCTCAAGTTCTACATCAACTTCAGGACTTGAGGAGGTTGATCCTAAAAAGAATCTCTTCGGCTTCATATCACCGAAATACTTAGGAGTTTCTTTAACTACCAAACCTCCAACTTTTTGGGGTGAAAGTGAAGTTAAGGCTCCCAACTGCATGATAGTTTTACATACATCGATTAATACTTTGCTTTGTTTGGAGTCTTCCTTGTCACGGCAGGAGTGTCACCTCCAATGAAACCCGTTGAGAGTTGGTTATGTTAATCACATTAGACTCCCTCCTGGATTCCAAGTCATGTGAATAGTAGGTACTTCTGATCAACATAACCCCCTGGTGATGGCCAACCAGGGGGTCTTCCATCTCTGGAACTACCTCTATTTCTTCCTCTGCAACTACCTGGTAGAGATTGAGTCATCCTACCCACATGTCCATATGAAGGAATGAACTATGGGTGGAATGTGATATGCGACTCTATTTCTTCTTCGATTCTCCATTCTTGTTCACTTGGATTTCACTTTTCTTTTCTTTTTCTTTTATTTTTTTCTTTTTCATCATTTTCTTTTTCTTTTGAATTTGAGTTTTGTCCAAGTTCATGAGAAAGGGTTTTTGAGGAAGATAGTAGGTTGCATCCTCATATATCAACCTCTAACCTAAAAATGGTTTTCATCTCCTTTGACATAGTACTCAATCCCATCCTTCTTGAACTTGATACACTGATAGAGGGAGGATGGAATTATCTTGTTCTAATGTATCCAGGGCCTACCGAGAAAGTGGTGAATAAAGTATTCGAATTAATGATACAAAACTTGGCTTCAATCTTCCAGTTACCTATCTCCAAAGGTAACACTATAGAACCTAAAGCTCGCTCGCCTTGTTCATTGAATCCTCTCAACATCATCGATCCCTCGTGTGAGATGTCCATCCCAAGTGGGTCTTTAGACTCATAATGTTCATCATGCACTGATCGATGAGAACTCAATCTACCGATGTCAATCAATATGAGGGACTGTGCTCCATATCCCCCAGATGAAGGTCTTCATCTATGAAAGTGATCCCCTAGGCTTCTCTGGAATAATGTGCCTCCTCACCAATAGCAGTCAGCTGAGAAAAGCATATCTCAGGATCAAGGAGAGCCTTAATTAATGATTCTCTCATCTCTTTGGATAAGACAAGGGCATCATATATACTTAGCTTAGATGGCAACTTTCTTAGGTGAGAGAGGACATTGTAGTCCACCTTGGGCTGATCCTCCACAAGCATATACAAGGGTGGAGCATCCTGTGAAGGGGCTTTTCGATCCTCTAAACTAATGACTTATTTTCCTCTATCTTGAGGTGCTACCCTAGGAGGCAGAACCTTGCCACTACAGAGGTTGACTTCGATGATCTCTTATGGCAGGGTAATGGAAGGATCTACCTGCACGTCTGGCTCACAAACAGCATCTCCTATGGGACCCTCAGAATCAAATGATTCCAAGTCTATCTCAAGAAGTGAACTCATAGCATTCATAGTAGGAAAATTCAACTCTAAATCAGAAAGAGGAAGATCAAAATTATTATAGTTGTTGTTTAGACTTGAAGAGTTATTAGGAATAGATTCATACAACTCATCAAAAGTGATACAGATGTAACTCAAGCTAGCTTTATTCTTCAATTTCTTGGATTTGATAGGAGGTACAAAGTAGAAATCAAGTAAAGTGAGAGGGGTGAGAGATTTGATGCCCTCATCCGCCAATACAAGATGTCTACTAGAAGAAGAAGAACTAGTTGAAGTAGCGATATGCTAAAACTGGACTAAAGGCTAGACTCGTGGTGGTACCTTTATCGAAGTTAGCATGTTGGCCACTGAGCTCCCTTTTTTGAGTTGGCTCTGAAAACTTGCAAACCTTCCTTGATGTTGGAGGTTTGAGCTGACTCAAGCACCTATAAGGAAACTTTCTTAATTTTCTAAACAATCTTTTTAGAGGTTTTGGATAAGATGATATTCCAACCTTCTTTGGTTTTGGAAGAATCGCAAGTATCCCCAAGGATTACCCTAATGGAACTGGATGGTTGTTTTACAAGGTATTCTTTTAGGATGACTATAGCACTGGTCTTGAAGCTATGTTCAAGCCAGTTCTTAAATGTGAAGCAATCTTCCAAAATATGACCTAGCATACGATGGTAGGGGTAAATGTTAGGATCATGGCTTTTGCCCACTTCCTCCAGTCTCCTAAGTTTGGGTAGCTAAAAATTAAGCTTCTTTAAGAGATTCTTAAAGATCTTCCTGATTACCTCCCTCTTAAATGAATAAGGCTTGTTTATCCAAAAGAGTGGACCATAGCTACGGCGGCATGTGTGTACCGCCATCACGATGATGTGAGGAGGAGGCGGTGTTGGCCATGGAGGTTGTGGTAGCGAGAGGGTCGCCTCGGCGTGGCAGGAGGTGGAAGTGACCGGGAGCACGAGGTCTCTCAAACCGCTCTATTTATTTTTCTCCACCTATCACCGCCGGATTTCTTCTCATATACCTTCTTTGACTTTATTGGTAGATCCGAGAAGGTTACGCTCTTCTCGCCACCCTTGTTAATTAATTCTCAAAGATTTTTATGGTGAAACCTTCGAGCATGAAGGCGACCAGGCCATGGATATTCTTAAGCAAAATCTCAATAGCGTGCTTATTGACCTCATTTTTAGGATGAGATCTCAACCCCTCCATCTTAGGCATAGGACTCCTCTTAGATATTAAAATATCCTTAGTCTTAAGACACATCTAGTGATTAGGTGGACACTCAACCTAGCCCTAGAGACTTAGAAGAGTTATCCATAGGAATAAGTCATGCCTTAAGGGTGTTAGGAAAATTCGCCTACCCTTAACTTGAATCACTCCTCACCTTCCTTCCTTTAAGTCAAATTCCAAATCAATCTTATTTGATTTTCTCCAAACTAACATCAATAACATACCATGATTGAAACCATGATTGAAATCCATTTGAAAGCTCATACTGAAATTCCAAAATTTCTAAGTAATCAAATTTTAAATATTTTCATTTATATTATAATATAAAATATAAATGAAATCAAAACCACTTCCAAAAATCAAACTAAACTCAAAAATAAAATCTAAAGTCCAAATATTTTCTAAGTCCCTTAATTTCCTCTTAAGGACTCAGCCTAGATCATGATCAAATCACTTCAAATTCAAAAAATTTTCTCATAACCCATTTATATTCTAATTTATATTCACATGTATAAATGAAATATAAATTCAAACAATCAAAACTACATCCAAAAATTTAGTTTAAATTCAATCAAAATCAAACCTAAGCCTTTCAAGTCAAATTCTTGAACTTAGCCAAATCAACTTCAAATAAAGCCAAACTCTTGATTTTCCTTCATGATTCAATCAATCCTTCAATCAAGAATCCAAATATAAAAATAAACTTCAATCACTTAACCAAAGCTCAATTCAAAAATCAAGCCAAAATCTATTTCAAGTTCACCCTTTGAACTTGAAATTGTCAAATGAATCAAAAACTCATTTGACTTCAAACCACTTGCAAATGGATTTATATTTCAATCATAGGTCCATATACAAGTTCAATCAAACTCAAATCAAGCTTTGACCAAGCCATTTGACCAACTTAAGCTCACTTGACCCAAAGTGACCTAAAGTGCTCTTATGAGCCAAATTCTAATCCTAACCAAATTGGATTGAACCAAACTCACCTAAGCCTCTCATCATGATTAACAATCATCATGAGATGATCAATCAATTAAATTGGGTCAAACCAAGTCAAAGCTAAGGGTTGTCCAAGTCAACACTTAGCGAAAATGAAACCCAACAAAGCCAAAATCTATCATAGGCCAAATTGATTGAAACCATTGATCTAAGTTCATTCATGACCAATGTTTGAACTTGACAAAGTAAACATTTGAGCCTAACCTAGCTTAATTGGCCACTTGACCCAAGTTGACCCAACTTGACCTAAAAAGTCAAAAAATGTCAAAACTTGATCTAAGCCAAATTGATTAAAACCAATGGGTCAAGTTCATTCCAAATCACTTGTTGAACTTGACCAAAGCCTCAATTGGCCAACTAAACCTAACCTAGCCCAATTGACCTTGAACCCAACTTGACCTAAAAGGGTCATATTGAGCCAAATTCAAACTTAACCAAAATTGATTGGAAATAAAGATACTAATCCACTTCATATGACTAACCAAACCTACCCATGACCTAGCTCAAATAGGTCAAATGGGTCAAATTGGTCAACTTGACCCATTTGACCTAAATGAAGTCATATGAACCAAATTCAAACCTAAACCAAATTGAATCAAACCAAAGCCACAAAAACATTTCAAATGGTCATATGAACTTAACCCAACCCTTGGTTTGACCCAATTTGACCAATTGGTCAACTTGACCCAAGTTGACCCATTTTGACCTAAATGGGTCAACATGAGCCAAACCATACCAAATGAACTCCAAATCCAATGAAACTTGGCCAACCCTATTTTCTCAACATACCAAACATACCCAAATTCAAAAATCAGCAAAATAACCATTTTACCCCTAGGTCATAGGGTAAATTTTGGCCAATTCCACTTGGAATTTGGTCAAATCCTTTTCAAACCTACTTGATACTCTCCTAATAGATCGAATGAACACTAGGGAGGGTGGTGCACCCAACCCAATGGGTTTGGGTTAGTCCAACTTGACCCAATGGCCAAACTGATCATGTGCATGGAAATGGCCATATGGGAATCTTCCTTACACTCAATTGGAGCACATGGGGAGTTCACCATTCCACTCCCTAGCCTAAAATGAACTCAAGGACAGTCTTAACAGCTCAAACAACCCATTGAATCAAGGCAATTAGATCAAAATGGCAAGCCTATGGTTGACCGTCCGATTACCAAAGGGGGAGATATATTCCCCCTAATTTGTTTCAATTCTATCCATCAATTGAAGCTTAGAACGAGCAAGCCTTAAGTATCCCAAGCATCTTAGAGAGATTTAAAACTCCATTTCTCAATTTTAGAGTTTGAAAATAGGGGAGTCCATTGAAAAGCCAATTCACTCCATACTCAAAATTAGTGCAATTCCCTTTGCACACTCCATCAATGAGCCATATCGAGCTTTCCCAAGCTCTCTTCCAAGTTCTTGAAGCAAGGGAGATCCAATTCGATCAAAACCAAGCTCAAGCTAAGGAGGAGGTGACCCATAGGAAGATCCATTCAACCTCAGCCCCTCAAACTTTTAGCAAAGCGTCTCAACCGCATCAAGCTCCTCCAAGGGAATGACCGGTGATCCCCCCGTGAGGTTAGCCATTTTTCGATCATTAAACTCAATGTGGTGTGGAGCTTTATGAAAGAAATGTTAATCACATAGGATCTTTACTATTGGATGTAATCTTCTATGCATGTTGATGGTGTGGGTAAATTAGGGATCAATCCGAGCTCAATCGAGCTCGGATCATCCCCTAGAACATGGACGACCTCCATTGTTCATAGGGGAGATCAGGGAAGGATCTCTAGCCATCCATCCGTGCATTTTGAATGGATGATTGAGATTAAAACATGCTATATATTCTATTTTAATCCTCTAATCTGTGGCTTTAATCTTGTCGATCCTTGATCCTCTACGGAGGAGCACATAATCACCATGCGGTGCTATGATGAGACATTTTAAAAAACCAATAAGGAGGCATGTAAAGTGTGTTGTGTCATGCGTGGCCTAGGGGATTAATGATATAATTAGGGTTCAAATAGTTCTAATTAATTACCTAACTTCTAAAATTCATATCTCAACATAGAAAAATCAAAAAATATGAAAGAAATTGCATTAGATCGATAATTTGATCTGAAATTTTATAAAATTAATTTTAATTGATTTTGAATAGTGTCTTTCTCTAATTTTAGGTTTTATTGGAAATATTAATTTGCTAATTACCCTTTAATTAATCCACTAATTATTCCCAAACTTCTTGAGTACATTTTGGGGTATGACTTCTACCTCCCATAATTTTTTTTGGATTTATTGGTGGCTTAATTGGAGAAATTGCTAATTCTTTTCCTAATTACTCCCTTAATGTAATTAAAGTTAATTAAAGGTTTGATTAGTGGTTTAATCCTTTGTTGAAGTTGATTAAGGGTTGTTTCAGTGAATAAGAGATTTAGGGAATAATTTTGGGGCATTTCCCCTAAGCTGTTTCTTAAATTCCCTTTTTCTTCCTTAATCCTCTCTTAATTAAGGGTTAATTCACTGATTATCCTCTTAATTGATTTCATAAAAATCTAAAACTTTCTAGAACTCAATTAATTCTTCTTGGGTATATGCTTAGGTGTTCAAGCACCTAAGTACAATTAAGGAAATTAAAACTCAACTCATATGTGTGAGGGGTGTTTTGAAATTACTTAAGTTAAACCCCTTAACTTAATTAATCATTAATCATGAGCCAAATTGCATTAGGCCCTTTTCTTCCTAGGTGCATTAAAATTTAAATTCCTTGTGAGGTTTTATGTCATCTCATTGGCTCATAATTATTTGATTAACTATGCTAAGGTGGTGTAGGTAAGGGGTAATTAACATGTTTAATTCATACCTTAACCTAATCAAAATATAAAATGAATTATCTAAAAATTGAAAAAAAAAAATATCAAACACATATGGGAATGGGTTAGGAATAGCAAACTCACCTCACATTTTCCAATTTAAATCAAACTCAAACTCAAATAAAAATAACATTAAACAAACTTTAATTTGCTTTAAGCTTTCTTATTTCATAAGATTATCTTCAGGAAGTAATTAAGAGGAATGTGTTTACTTGCTTTCATTCCTTTAGTTCTTTCCCAACATGCTAAATGTGTGTCATATGATTTCATACATTCTTTCTTTCAAAAATCAAGTTTAAAATGAAAATGTTTCCTTTATGTCAAATTGTATATTTGGCTAAAGTAAGAATATGAGTGGCTATTATCACTATTAAATCCAAGTTCTTCTCAAAATATATGAATCAATTATCAAAACTAAAAGTGTGTTACTTATATCTTACATATAAGCTTGCATGTGAGTAAAATATAAGAATGTTCTTAGTGTAGTTTTCCTTCTCCTCTCTTTTGGTATAGTTTTGATAGGATTTGGCAAAGTGTATAGTTCATTTAAAAATAACACAACACTTGCCTAATTCCATCTCCTATTCATTGCTATGCTATTACATAAGAAGGATACTTACACTTCCACATAAAAATTGCATAAAAAAATAAATCAACTAACACAAACTTTTGCATTCTTTCTTTTCCATTTATTTCTTTTGTACACATGCTTGTATTTAAGGAAAGTGGTATATTAGTTTGGATAACCCCAAGATTCTGAGGCTTTAAGTAGCCCTAAGTAGGTCTTGTACCTTACACCACTGGTTAACAATGGCACCGTACTCACTTATGCCATTCATACATTCATATGTGCATGTGAAAATTGGATAAGAAACCCCTTTGCTACTTAATGAAAATCATGCATCATAAATATTCAAATTTTCTTAAATAAACTACTTAGCATGCATCATAAAGTGTGCTAAATATTCCCATTTGTATGTATAGATATGTTTAGGATTCATTCATATGCATGTTATACATGTTGGGAAAGAAATTAAGTGATGTATGTTTTGTGAACTTAGTTCATTTTACTTAATCTTAAGATGTCTTTCTTTCTAAATAGGTTTGTTTAGAGTTCATCTAAACTTAAGATTAATTAAAATATATAATGAAATATTCACTAAATAAAACTAAAACATGAATCCACTTTGTAAATTACTTAGGTTAGGGAAGGAAAGAGAAGTTCTCTCTCTTTCCTCTTTATAACTTAGTAATTAATTAGTTCACTTGAACCCAATCAAAATAAAAAAATAAAATCAACCCAAAATAACTAGACCACTTAAATGAAACCCACCTCTAAGTTGAACACTTCTTCACTTAGAAAATTCTAACTTAAAGCCATAGTTAAGCATACCACAAAACCTCTAAAGCACAATAAAGCTAAGTCACCACTTCTAACTTTAGTTAGGTGGTGCATGGTTTGATGTTTGCTTTTGTTGTGATATATTTTTATGGATGATTAGGATGTATGTGAATAGAATAAATGGGATGATTCTAATCATTATTTTCTGAGGGATTGTGTTTAAGGGTGCTATGATAAATAAAAATATAAATGCTCTTGCTGTGTGCTTATACCCCATAATCCAAGAGTGGACTTAGTCACCCATGTGTGGGGTGATAAGTCCAATATACGTTTGGAATTTAGTTTGTTTAGTTAATCTCTATTTTGCAAGTGTTAGCTAGATTTACTTTTTCTTTTCATGTAATTTTTATAATTAGGATTTTAGAATGATTGTTATGGAGATTAGGATGAGCATTGGTTATAAAGTCATGCCTTATATACCATGTGAAGCCTTTGGAGCATCCACCTTCCAACCATCCAAAAGAAGGAACCAAAGAGGAAAGAAGAAAAGAAGGAGAAAGAAGAAAAGAAGAATAAAGAAATGAAGCTTGAAGACCCCCATAACAATGAATTCCTCGCTTAATTGTACTTAATTCATTTATAATACAGGTTGTATAAGGGTAGAGCTCGGCTACCAAATTTGTTTTCGGGTTTGTACGGTGGTACCCAACACAATGGCCTCTTATTCTTTTATGTTAGCTTTATAAATTGATTGATGATTTGTATAGCTTATACATTAAGTGGCATCCTTTTCCTAATTTCTTTCTTTCTTTATGTATGACCTGGATATGGATTAGGCTCTTAGGAAAAAATAAATCTTCTACCAAATTTAACAATTCAGAATTAAAATTAAATAACTCATAACCTCACCTAAAGCTTAGGCTAAAATCAAGATAAAAGAATTAGCAACCCTTATGGATGAGTATTTCTTTTATAACATCATGCACAAATGCATATTATTTTCACTCTTGAAGGGCTTTACCTTGCCGAGAAACTTGGCTTGACCTTTGAGAGCCATGGTGGAAACACACCTCCTCCTTCTCATGATTTTGGCCAATAATCTTATTTCTCATGCATTAGACATATGAATCATATTCGCCTGAGTCAAAATGATTATCCAAAAATAAAAATAAAATGTAATATGATTTGCATTAGATTTAGGTCATTTGAAGCATACCGTTACATGATCTAGTCTCTTTAGGGTGTGAGTTTAAGGACTTAATCTCTTTCTAAATAAATAACAGCCTAGTTATCTTGCATAAAGCATACGACTTGCCTAGATGGATTTAAAATCGTAGGAGGAGTTAGATGGTGGCCACCCCCAGGCGATTGTAAGTCCAAGCAGTTGGGTGGTTTGTCCTCTCTTTTGGAGGCAAACTGAATACCCATTTTTTCTTTAGATTTAGGTTGTGCTTTTGGCCCTCGCCAAAGCTCCCTAGATTTAGGTTCTAAGGTTGCTTCCCGCTTCCATGGGCCATAAGTATAAATCCTCACCTCTTAGGCATTTCCATAATCTTGTGTTGTGGGATCATAACTCCTAAATTTCTAATGAAAAACTCAACTCAAACAAATTAAATCAATTTTGAAAATATAAAGCCCAACCATAGGATAATTTGAGATGCTCGCTAGGTTTCCTAGCATCGTGAATATCTCCTACTTATCTTCATTTGGCTTCGATAATAACTCCCTCTCTTTGATCAATCCCATTTTATCTATAAAATAAACTAATCGATTGATAGTCCTACCTATTGAAATCTTTGGGGACAATGATCATTTACCTTAATCGAGAGTATTCCTAAGGGATCTCATCCATTATGATGTAATTAACTATGGGGGCTTGCCCCTGTAGGGAACTTAACAAACCCAATTTAAAATAAACCCTACTTTACTCTTCCATGTAAAATAGGGGAAGAATCTTTGGTACACATGCAAACCCATTATCCTTAGGAGTCCTTATTGAGGTGATTAGGTCCATTATATGGTGGTGACTTCTATCTTTAGAGATAGTACACCTCTCCTCAATGTCATACCCGATCACCCTCAATAAGAACATATGCGGATCTACATGGTGTCAAAATAGCATAAAAAAAGAAGATATATATTTCCATCCTCATTTTATCCTGCATGGAGTGAAGATGGAAGCATATATCTTATTCTTTAGAAATTTCAAACATTTTTCACCAGTGCGACTAATTCGGATAGGTTCCTCTCTCCATCTTTGGTAAATGATCATTGTATCTAACTATCGATAGTGGGTTTGCACATTGGTATGAATATGAGACTATCTTTCATTCCGTTGGCACTTAGTTATTTCATTCTTGAGTTAAGCTAGCCAACATCTTTAGTTTTAGGACCTCACCCTGTTGGTCTTAAAACCCCGGTTCTCCAATTAAAAAATAAAACAAATAAAGAAAACATTTAAAGATTCCTCCTTATCATTTTATGATAAGGAAAGGTTCATTCTAAAATAATAAAGGAAATATAATTTTTCATAAAATCTTTTTTTTTTAAAAAAAGCACTCTTTCAAAAAATGCACATAATAAAATATTTTCCAAAATTTTTTAAATCACTCTTCATCTAACAATTCTCATACATGTAGGAATCTTCAAAAATATAACTAACAATCTTTTCCAAAAGCTCAAATGAACATCTTCCCTCAATTCATATTGATGAAGATTTCTTTTTCAAAAAAATAAAATAATATGAACAATCATCTTTCCAAAAAAAATCAAAATTAAAATTAAAAATAAAACTTTCAAAAAGCACACATAAACCTTTTCCATTCAATGTACCCACACCTATTGAATGGAAATTTTATTTTAAAATGAAACTAAAATCTTCCAAAAAGCACATATGAACATCTCCATTCAATATACCCAAATTTATTGAATGAAGATTTCATTCCCAAATAAGAAAACTAACATCTTTTGGAAACCCCACTTAAACATATTCCATATATGATTAAGTTGGAATTCCCTTTTTCACAAAGCAATAATCACACACAAAACAAAATTTTCACATTTTAAAAATAAGATTGACTTCCATTCTTACATAGCCAAATTTGTTGAATGGAAGTCTTCTTCTCAAAAAATCAAAACTTAACAATCATATTTTCAAAATTAAAATACTTTTGGAACTTCATTTAGCATACTTAAATTTGCTAAGTGAAGTCTCCAAATTCAAAACCAAATTTTTTTTCAACCACATTTGGAACTTCATTTAGCATATTCAAATTTGCTAAGTGAAGTCTCCAAATTCAAAACCAAAAAAAAAAATTCAAACACATTTGGAACTTCATTTAGCATACTCAAATTTGCTAAGTGAAGTCTCCAAATTCAAAACCAAAATTTTCAAACACATTTGGAACTTCATTCTAGCATATCCCATTTGCTAAAATAAAGTCTCCCTTTTTCAAAATCCAAAATAAAAATTTGAAACATCTTTGGAATTCCATTTAGCATACTCAAATTTGATAAATGAAACTTCCACTTCACAAAATTTCAAAAGACTTTTGAACTTCATTTAGCATACCAAATTTGCTAAAATGAAGTCCATTTTCAAAATAAAACCAAAACAAAAATTTTGAACACATCTTTTGGAATTTCATTTAGCATACTCAAATTTGCTAAGTGAAATTTCCATTTCACAAAATTAAGTGGAACTTCATCTTTAGCATACCATATTTTGCTAAAGTAAAGTCTCACTTTCAATCAAAATAAATAAAACCAAAAGGAAACACATTAGATTAAGCATACTTAAATTTGCTAAGGATCCTACTTTTCAAAAAACAAATCAAACCAAAAAAGGAAACACATTAGGATTCTTAGCATATTTAAATTTTCTAAGGATCCTTAAAAAAAAATCAAAATATCCAAAACAAATGAAACACTTTAGACTCCTTAGCATACTCAAATTTGCTAAGAATCCTATTTTCAAAAATCTTTCAAAACAAACACACTTGGGTTCTTCACTTAGCATACCTAAATTTTCTAAGTGGGAATTCTCATTTTCAAAATCAACAATAATTCACAAGATATAACAAACAAACAAAAAGAAAAAATTATTTTCAAACACTTCACTTAGCATACCCAAATTTGCTAAGTGAATAAATTCCAAAATACCATATAAAAAAATAAAACCAATTTACCCTTACTTTAACATACCTAAATTTATTAAAGGAAAGGGTCCCCAAATCAAAATCTAATTTCAAACATGAACTTATGGAAGCATCTTTCTAAAAATATTTGAATCCATTTTTCAACATACCCAAATTTGTTGAAGTTGGATTCATATTCTCCTTCCAATCAAATTCTAAATCTTCTCTAAATCCATTTGAACCCCACTTAACACTTCAAGATGTTGGATGTGGTTCAAATTTTAAACTCAAATTAAATCAACAAATAAAAATCTAATCTGCTTATTTCCAACATTAGATTCTCAAGACCCACGCTAGCCAGCTTCATTTATTAAGGATTAAATGGTGTTTAGAAGTAGTGTTCACTCCCTTCGCATGGACTTGGCCTTGGATAGGCAACATCCCCCCGATGACCATACCCACCCATCCATTTTGAGTGAGGTTTTGAGGAGTGAGGATCACAGGGCACTCCCCTCACAACTATACAGGGATCCAGGTGGTGCGGTCATCCTGATCGATTTACTCAGATTTCACATCCCTCATTAAGGGAAAGCAAGTATCACCACATGCCAGTGGATAGGTTTCCCTCTACCCCGTAGCAAGACCACTCTTGGCACCCTCTCAAGTGGCTCGATCCTAGAGATTACCTCCCTGCCTTTGAGTGTCTAGTTCTTACTCACTCATCCTACCGACTCAAAGGAGAAATAAAAATTGTATGATTAAGCCATCATACTAAGATTGAGGGAGATGGAGGCGCTACCTGGTAGAGAGGTACCTACTCACCCCGCTTTACAATGAACCATTATCCTCTCTTTAGTCAGAGGGATGCTAGGATCCAGACCACCCCACTGGTGACACCACCTGCTTACTGGGAGAGGTCATGCGCCTTCAGATACCTGGCATGAGACGGGCATTATCAAGCTCAATTTGATTTGAGATCTATCATCCATGCATGGGGAAACATCTACAAGAGGCCGAGAGGCCCACATCCTTCATATCACCGCAGGGAGAGGTGAGGTTCGCCACAGTGAGCTCACTTTTGATTTTCTAGCTTGACACGCTACCCACATCACCAAAGAGCATTTTTCTAGGACCCATCATAGTGAGAGGTCCCTAAGAGAGAGTGGTGTCTCACCACACCGCCTACCCCTCGTCGCTATCATGTCATGTCATAGATCTCTTCATGGGCCAAGGCCACATCTGAGGGAGCATACCGGTGATCCCATGATAGGGATCCTATTCCATCTACACCACCTACTATGGTGAGGCCGAGCTCTCTTGCTCGACCTTCTATCCAAGTGGTGATGCAGAGGGAATGGCGATCTCGAAGCATACTGGTCATCCATTCACCAACACCACCAGTCAAGAAAGAGATGGTGGTAGTCTGAGAGGAAGATAGCCCTATCGCACCATAATGTGAGCCTCCTGGAGTGTCATATCTTCGAGTTAGTGGTAGTCTCCTCTTCTACAGTATAGTCCTCATAGATTGATTCAAGTAAAGGTAGTGCCTCTCAAGACATGACAAGTGATCACAAGGGTCACCAAAAATCATTTGTGTCCATTCAGATCGACGTTCTCTAACTAGATAGTGGCACATTATCTTAAAAAGAAGGAAATTTTATGATGGGTTGATGAGGAGAAGATCGCTTTGATCCCAATGAAGATAATTTGTTGGGAGACTCAGGTTTGTGTGTGGTGGATACCAAAGATCCTCCTCGAGAGCACAGCCATGGAAGGTGATGAGGTTGAGTAGAAGACATAGCCCAACCCCAACACCTTGAGAAGCTTAAAGAAAGATGAACAAATAGATAGATGGAGCATCTTGAGGATTTACAAGAAAATCTCTATACTTAAATAAGCCCCAATTCATCTACTACAATTGATATCAACAAGTTAGTGCATGTCTTGGACCCAACCAAGACCTTACCTATCAGCAAGGTAGCACTAGCATGTATAGGAAGGTAAGGGAAAGTACCTCCATACAGAGAAAGACATCAGATGGTTGAGCAAGAAGTGAAGGAAGTATTGGAAGCCCAGGATCAGGCCCAAAGCCACCACCAGAAGAATTATGCAATCCAATATCCCAAGGGTTCAGGACCTTCCTTTAAGAGCTTTGATGGCAAGTAAACCAAAATATTGCATTTCAGTTGTTGCATACAAAGATGCTTTTATTCTCTTTGAGAGTCTAGCAAGGATAGCTTAATTTTATCCAACTTCACCAAGAAAGATATTTGATGAGTTGGAGTAACTCTTTATCAAGAGGTTTGAATATAGCTTCAAGACCAGTGCTACAGTTATCCTAAAGGAATACCTTGTGGAATAACCATCCAGTTTCATCAGGGTAATCCTTGGGGATACCTGTGATCTCTCCAAAACCAAAGAAGGTTGGGATATCTTTATCCAAAACCTCTAAAAGATTATTCAAGATCAAGAAATTTTCCTTGCGTGCTCGAGTCAAACCTCCAACATCAAGGAAGGTTTGTAAATTTCTAGTGCTAACTCAAAGAAAGGGGGAGCTCAAAGCAGCAAAGAAGATGTGCCACTGGATAAGTAGCAACCACCGACTGAGTCCATCCCAGTCTATCATTGTAGCTACCACATCAGAGACTTCTCCTACTTCAGCTAGCTCTTCTTCTTATACCAGTGGAACTCTTGTATCGATGGATAAGGGCATCAAATCCCTTACCCCTCTTACTTTACTTGATTTCTACTTTGTACCTCCTATCAAATCCAAGAAATTGATGAATAAAGCTAGTTTGAATTACATATGTTTCACTTTTGATGGGTTGTCTACTTCTATTCCTAATGATAACTCTTCAAGTAAAAATAATATATAAATTGATCTTCCTTTTTGATTCGAGTTGACTTTCTTACTCAATACTTTCCTCTTGAGATAGACTTAGAATCATCCAATTCTAAGGGTCCCATAGGAGAAGCTGCAAGTGAGCCTAATATGCAGGTAAAACCTTCCATTACCCCGCCACAAGAGATCACAAGTCAACCTCAGTAGTGGCAAGGTTCTACCTCCTAGGGCACCTCAAGATAGAGGGAAATAAGTCATTATTGAGATCGAGAAGCCCTCACAATGCTCCACCCCTAGATATGCTTATGGAGGATCAACCCAAGGTGGACTATAATGTCTCTCTCATCTAAGAAAGTTGTCATCTAAGCTAAGCATATACGATGCCCTTATCTTATCCAAAGAGATGAGGGAATCATTAATCAAGGCTCTCCTTGATCCTGAGATATGCTTAGCTACCACTATAGTGAGGAGGCATATTACAAAAAAGAAGCTCGGGATCACCTTCACGATGAAGACCTTCTTCTGGGGACTTGGAGCACATCCCCTCTACATCACAATTGACATGGGTAAATTCATACTTGCCTGAGTTCTCATTGATCGCATCAATGAACATTATGAGTCTAAAGACCCTTGCCTTTTGAGGATCAACATCTACACCCAGGAGATCGGATGATGTTGAGAGGATTCAATGAACAAGGTGAGGCTTTAGGTTCCATAGTGTTACCTTTGGAGATAGGTGACCGGAAGATCAAGCCAAGTTTTACATCATTGATTTGAATACTTCATTCATACTTTGCTCAGAAGTCTTGGATACATCAATAAGATAACCCATTCTCCTCCATGTGCATCAAGTTGGAAAGATGGGATTGAATACATGTCAATGGAGATGAAAAGCCATTTCAGAGAGGTTGAGATTTATGAGGATGACCTACTATCTTCCTCAAAACACCCTTTCTCGTGAACTTGGATAAAATTCAAACACAAAAGAAAAGGAAAATAAAAAAAATGAAAATCCAAGTGAACAAGAAAGAGGAATTGAAGAAATAGAAAGATATCACATTCCACCCACCACCATTCCATCATATGGACATGTGGATGACTCAACCTCCAGTGAGGCAAGGTAGAAATGAGGCGTTCAGAGGTGGAAGACCCTAGTTGGCCATCACCAACAGAGGTTATGTTATAGTTCATAGAGTACCTACTATTCACAGACTTGGAATCCAGCTGAGATGAGTCTAATGTGATTAGTATACGCCAACCCCTCTCGGGTTCCATTGGAGGTGACTTCGATCCAACTAACAAAGACCGTGCCTCTAGACAAAGCAAAGTATTCGAATCAGGTTTATGTGAGACTATTAGGCAGCAGCTGGGAACCTTAGCTCTAATCTCACTTTCATCTTAAAAAACTAAAAGTTTAGCAGTTAAGGAATTCCCTAAGTCTTCCATGGATGCAAAGTTAAAGAGATTCTTTTTGGGATCATCATCCTCAAGTCTTGAAGTTGATGTAGAACTTGAGGAGGATTCATTTAAAGAATTAATGGAATTACCACTTGACTTTTACTAGCCTTGTGTTCATAATCTTATACAAAGGTTTGGTTCCTCATACATGGTCCACATGTCACAAAGTTTTTTGAAGCTATGGAACAATACAGGGGAAGCACATCAAGAGCGGACTAGGATTCATGGGTCCAAATGATGATGATTACCGCTTAGTTACCAATCATTTGGAGTTTGATAGTTCTTTCACAACACCAACTCTTATGAGAATGTGTGTAAACCTCGATGATCCAAGATGATCTCCAAATCAAAGATGCTACCAAAATTTGAAGAGGAGATCCATTCAACAAGATAAGCTTAAAGAAATCAACCTGGATAGAAGAAACCCACGCATATCAATTCATTATTGAATGAAGAAACCAATGACTTAGTTAGCTATTGACCGAAGTTTAAAGACCGCTTCACATGGAGTTATGAAGAGATGCAATTATCTCTGACATAGCAAACCCACAAACTAGCAATAGATCCTAATGCTTATTAAGCAAGCTCCTAGATATGCAATTAGAAATTGAACAAATGGTCATTTCAAGTCAAGAAACTAATCGATACTAGTTTCATCGTGGAAAAAAAATATCCTCCGGTTGTCACCCGCTTAAGAAGAAGAATGGCCAAATTCACATATGATTTTAGGGACTTAAGGCATGTCCTAAGGATGAGTTTCCTCTTCCTATAATTAATGGTGGACATGCCTCATCTCATGTTTCTTTCATGGATGGGTTATACAACCAAATCAAGATGTCTCAAGATGAAAGAAACACTACTTTTGAACCCCGAAATCTATTGTTATAGGGTCATGCCTCCTTAAAATGCTGTTACATACCAAGGCCATGATCTCTTCAATGAACTCATCCATCATCGTATGTTGATGATCTAGTATTCAAGAGCAGAGAAAGGAAGACCATCTCTTTGACTTGAGAGAGTAGTTTAGGAATGGTTAAGATAATATAACCTAAAAATGAATCCTTGTGTAGCTTCAAGGAAATTCCTTGGGTTTGTTGTCCAACACGGGAATAGAAATAGATTAAAAGATCAAAGCTATCTTAAATGCCACCTCCTAAGAGTTTAACTCAACAGATCCTTCCAAGGATGTATCTAAGATGCTTTATCTCCCAACCTGGGAGATGCAATCCATTCTCGACTTATCAAAAGGATGCCAAGTTCAAGTGGGATGATAAGTGCAAGATGCCTTGAAGACATCAAGCAAGATTTGGTGAAGTCTAGTTCTAGCCTCTATCCCGCAGCCACTCATCCTCTACACCTAGCATTGGATGACTCTCGATGCTCTGGCCCAAGCCAATGATGAAAGAAGGAAAGCACTCTACTACCTCCCATCATCGATTCTCAAGTGAACTACTCTCCTATTGAGAAACATTGTTTGGCTTTGATCTTTGCTTCCCAAAAGCTATGACATTATATGCTTTCTCATAAGGTGAACTTGATCTCCAGGACAAATCCACTGCAATACCTCATGACACAGCCAACGCTATCCAGATATTTGGCATTGGTCCATGATACTTTCACGCTTTGATATCACATTCATACCCTCCGCTGGTAAAGGATAAGATTTCTTAAAGACACCCACTTTTGATTCTTCTTAGTGATGATCTCCCCAATGAATAAATCATGAACTTATGGGAGGCCGGCAACCGCCAATGGGAGATGTATTTTGATGGTGCAGCTTCTTTTCACAAAGGAGAAGCACCATGATCTATTCTCCCAAGAAATGCAGGCGGAGGAATAGTTCTTCTAACTCTATATTGTAATGTGATGAGATTCTCATACTATCTATCCAACCCTCACCAACAAAATTAAGTATGAGGCTTTGATTGGGTCTGTTATCATCACAATCTGTCAAGAGCATCAACATCTTGAGATTCTTTGGTCATCAACCATTGTTGGGTCCTACAAGGTTCTCAAACCCAAGCTTCATCATTACATGAGTATACCATGAAGTTGGCCCAAATTCCAAAGTCACCATCTACAAGGTTCAGCAGAGAACGTAGAGCAAATGCTTTCAAACTTGCCAAAGAATTGGCATGAAAAGATGAGTCCATTTCAATAAGGGTCCAAAATAGACAAGTATCCCTTATTGATGCTAAACTCATCGAGACTTTCTCTTGAAGGGGAGGTTGTCATTGCCAAAAAGGGACAGAGCGATTGGAGGCAACCGCATAGACTATTTGAACACTAGCAAACTACCTCAAGAAAAGTCACAAGCCCATCAGTGAAGAGAGCCTCTCTATGCTCGTCATGGCACCTACCACCGGTCCTTTGACCAAATATGGTTACATGTTTAGATAAACATGAAGCCCATGGTATTATAACGAGGTACATTTAGGTCTATGCAAAGCACATCAGTCTGGTCCAAAGATGAAGACAAACATCAAGAGACTAGGATACTACTGGTCGTCGATGATCATAGATTGTATGGATGTAGCTAGGAGATGACATCAATGTCAAGTACACACTGTGGTCCTCCACCAAGCACCCAACATTCTACACCCTACATTGGCCTCATGGCCATTCGAGTGTTGGGGTATCGACATTATGGGTCCAATCGATCCTCCTTCTTCCAAGGGGTCATTCATCTTAGTCATCAACATTTTTCCAAGTGGAGGCAATCCCACTCGTAGAGGTCACAACTCAGTGTGCTTCAATTTTTCGGAACCATAGTATAAAAGGTTGGGTGCCTCACAAATTATATTCAATAATGGTACAAAAAGCACAAAGATCAACAAATTAGAAGACACGATATAGATAGGAGATACTCCACCATCTACTACCCCAGAGCAAATGGCTTAGCAAAAGCATTCAACAAAACTCTCATCCAAATACTAAAGAAGACTCTTGACGACAACAAGTGACAATGGAACGAGCAGTTGATTGAAGCTTTGTGGACCTACCGCACCACATACCGAACTCCAACTCAGTCTTCCCCATTTTTCTTAGTGTATGCATCCAAAGCTATTCTATTTAGAAGTTCAACTCATCACTAAGGATAGCATTGGGTAGCAAGATCACTCATAGAAAGCAAAGTTGTTAGAAGAGCTCGGTTTGGAGAAAGTCACCACGGGCATGCGAACCTCGAGTTGTATAAGGCCAAAATGATTCAAGCTCACAACAAGTCGGTCCACCCTAGGTCTTTCCAAGAGAACTTGTGTTAGTCCTGGAGACCAATTGTTCATCAAAAGATGGGAGGCAAGTTTGAACCCACTTGGAAGGCCCCTATGTCATAGAGAAGGCCTACCAAGGAGGATCTTATCACCATTTATTATAAAGGGGAACACCGATGCTTCCAATTAATGGGCTCTATCTAAAGAAATATTACCCATGAAATAAATCATGTTTGAAAATAATAATCAACAAAATTGATTCCATTTCATCAAAATCTTCTCTTCTGCATTGTTTTCTTGCAAATCCACTGACATGGTTTAGGGTAGGTGTAAGAGTCCCCAAGTGGCATCATATCCCTTTCACAACAAAACACATCTTTTTGGAATAGGTATAAGAGAACCCAGAGGCATCCTATTTTGATTAGCATAACTAAGTTAGTGTAGAGAACCCAAGCTATCCTTTCTTAGTGGAATTCGCCATCCATGGCACCATTTCATCAAAATCTCTAGTGTTTAAGGTAGTGTAAGAGTCCCCAGGCATCCTATTCTTTTAACACATATACAAAAAATAAACACAATCTTTTGTCTCGGCTATTTGATGTGGAAAGCCCCCTGTGCACTCACTTATTAGTTTCTAGGTCGGGTCAGCATGTCCCCAACTTTCCTAACTTGATCATTGCAAACCAATGAGTGCCTTATTAGTATGGTAGTTTCACTTCATAAAGAAGCTACCTCATGTTGATTTGCTTAAGAAGATGTGAGTCCCTGCTTTAAACTAGCCATCATGCACCAACTAGGTTGTATATTTGAGGTTTAGATAAGTCCCCTGAGGCTCCTTTCCTCTTGACTACATTTGAATAAATCCTAGGCATTCACTCAGTCACCTAAGTCGGATGGCACATGTCGAGTCAAGACACTATCCCAGCAATCAATTGCTATAGAGGATGTGAGTCCCCAAGCTTTCCTGATATTAACCGATGGGCACCTTAGTTGGTTGATGTTTGCTATGTCGACAAGACTCACCCGGACACACCACTCTGCATGTGAGTCCCCGCTTTCTCCTTGAGTTGGCCACAATACCTATTTGATATATGACTAGCCATGTCATCTCTCGGGATTTTGATTAAGCCTTAGGCCCACCCACTCTATTTGGATCATGTCATTTGCCCATTTAGACACTACCTGGGTTACTCTTAGATTGGATGGTCCCCCTTTCCTAGTAGCCACCCCTATGGTTGGAGAATTTTTATGTGCCCCTTAGTTCAAGAACTAAAGGTCTAGTCGATATAAGCTCTTCTGTTTGTTCCCTCATAAATTAACATGGTCCACGATAAACAAACTAAACCAAACAACAAAATTAATTTACTTGTGGATTACGAATTCAAGCCCCAAAGGCCCCTTTTCCCAAGTAATCTATCTTTAGGCTAAAAACTCCATAGAATTCCCACTACGAGATAAATCCTTATCACTCACTAAAGCACCCAGTCGTTCAATCTATTTTCCACAATGTTACCTCAATCATTCACTTTGGAAGATGTAAGACTATGATGCTTTCTATCATGATAAATGGCCATCCTAGGTCTTCAATTTATTGCCCAAAGTAACCGATCACCCCAATGGTCTTTTGTACTGGAAGATGTGACCCCCGAGCTTTCTTCCCTTAAATTGATCATTACAAACCACTCTTTTGGTCGGATAGTTCTCCCATCAGTCGGGAAGCTACTCTAATTGGTTCAATAAGTCTGAGATAGGTTTAGGCTGATATAAGCTCCTTCTTAATTTGATCCATCACAAACCAATGAAATCCATCAAAATAAACTAAAAAAATAAATTAATCTTGACTATCCTTGAGTTGATTTAAGTCCCCCGATCACTCAATAAGTTAGGTTTGATTTGTTGCCCAAAGCAGATCACCCCAAAGTGGTCCTTATTTTGGAAGATGTGAGTCCCCATGCTTTCTTCTACTTGGCCATTGCAAACGAAAAGGGACCCCTTTGGTAGATAGTCCCACCCGTGGTTGGTAGACTACTCCCTTGATTGGTAACTGAGTTAGGCCTTCATGGCCCCTACTCAGTGTAGTTCATCACAAACCAATGGGAACCATCAAAACAAATTTAAATATAAAACTAATCTTTGACTATCTTTGAGTTAATTTAAGTCCCCCAACGGCATTCACTCAATAGTTAGCCTTAGGTTGAGTTCAATCTGTTGCCTTGCCAAAAGATTACCCCAACAACTGGTTCCTACTTTGGATGATGTAGGTCTACCACTTTCTTCCTAGTAGCTGTACAAGGCATCCCTTTGGCTAGTCCTACTATGTGTTTAGTAGACTACCCCTTTGGATTGATAAATTTGAGTTGGCAGCTCCATGGTCTCCTATGATCATCTAAAACCAAGGGTCCATCTCAAAAATCCAAAATCTAAAAATCCAAAACAAACATATCTAATGAAACAAAGAAACAAAAAAATTAATCAATCTAAATCAAATCTTTTGCTTCTCCTGAGTGAGATGTAAATCTTTCTAGTTCCCCAGAAGATCTAGAATTCTAATCCCACAGCAGATTTCACAACCCCTCCCTTGTGGATGACTTGAACTTGCTTTCCCAGTGGAGAGTTCACTTTTCTATCCCCCGTGGAGTCCGAACAAACAACAAATTAAAACAAATTCAACCCTCTTCCTCAGTGGAACTTAATTAAACAAATCAAATCTCTCCTCAGACAGACACATATCAAATCTCTCATCCCCTTGTGAATGACTTGAACCTGCTTCCCTAGTGGAAGGTCCATCTATTCTATACCTTAGTGGATTCCTCCCTCTTTCATATGCCTTGGACATAAGTAGAGCCACATTGCACTAAGCTCTAAATTCCTTCTACACTTGCTAGGGTAGATTATTTTGTTAGTGCTTGTGATCTCTGTTGTTGATCATTTGGTCAACACCAATATGTGCTGTTCCTTGTCACCACACCACACCGCCCTTTATTGACCTCATTTTTTATGAGCTCTCAACCCCTCCATCTTAGATACTCCTCTTAGACATTAAGAAATCCTTAGTCTTAAGACACATCTAGTGATTAGGACACTAACCTAGCTCTAGAGACAGAAGAGTTGGTCAAAATAGGTCATGCCTTGGGGTGTTAGGATAATTGCCTACCCTACTTGAACCACTCACCATCCTTCCTTCTCAAATTCAAATCAATCTTATTTGATTTTAACCAAACTCACATCAATACCATATGATTGAAATCCATGATTGAAACCCATGATTGAAACCCATGACTGAAATCCATGATTGAAACCCATGATTGAAATCCATGATTGAAGCCCATGAATGAAATTCCAAAAATTTACTAAGTCCTTAATTCCCTCAAAAGGACTTAGCCTAGATCATGATCAAATCAATTCAAATCCTTGAAATTTTCTCATAACTCATTTATATTCACAAATATAAATGAAATATAAATTCAAATCAATCAAACCACTTCAAAATCAAATTAAACTCAAATCAAATCAAACTCAAATATTTTCTAAGTCCTTATCACTCTAAGGACTTAGCCTATCATGATCAAATCACTTCAAATTCATGAAATTTTCTCATAACCATTTATATTCTCATTTATATTCACATATAAATGAAAATTCCAATCAAAACCAAATCCAAAATCTCAAATTCAAAATCCAACCTAAGCCTTTCAAGTCAAATTCTTGAACTTAAATCAACTTCAAATCAAGCCAAACTCTTGATTTTCCTTCATGATTCAATCAACCTTCAATCATGAATCCAAATATAAATACAAACTTCAATCACTAAATCCAAACTCAATTCAAAAATCAAGCCAAAATCCATTTCATGTTCACCCTTTGAACTTAAAATTGTCAAATGAATCAAAACCCATTTGACTTCAAACCACTTGCAAAATGGATTTATATTTCAATCATAAGTCCATATACAAGTTCAATCAAGCTTTGACCAAGCCATTTGACCAACTTAGGCTCACTTGACCCAGAGTGACCTAAAGTACCCTTATGAGCCAAATTCTAATCCCAACCAAATTGAATCAAACTCACCTAAGCCTCATCATGATCAATCATCATGAGATGATCAATCAATCAAATTGGTCAAACCAAGTCAAACCTAAGGTTGACCAAGTCAACACTTAGCCAAAATGAAACCCAACATACCCAAAATCCATCATAGGCCAAATTGATTGAAACCATTGATCTAAGTTCATTCATGAATGTTTGAACTTGACCAAGTCAACATTTGAGCCTAACCCAGCCCAATTGGCCACTTGACCCAAGTTGACCCAACTTGCCCTAAAAAGTTAAAATGTGTTAAAACTTGATCTAAGCCAAATTGATTCAAAACCAATGGGTCATGTTCATTCCAAATCACTTGTTGAACTTGACGAAAGCCTCAATTGGCCAACTAGACCTAACCTAGCCCAATTGACCTTGAACCCAATTTGACCTAAAAGCGTCATATTGAGCCAAATTCATACTTAACCAAAATTAATTGGAAACAAAGATATCAATCCACTTCATATGACTAACCAAACCTAAACCTACCCATGACCTAGCTCAAATAAGTCAAATGGGTCAAATTGGTCAACTTGACCCATTTGACCTAAATGAAGTCTTATAAACCAAATTCAAACCTAAACCAAATTGAATCAAACTAAAGCTACCAAAACATTTCAAATGGTCATATGAACTTGACCCAACCCTTGGTTTGACCCAATTTGACCAATTGGTCAACTTGACCTAAGTTGACCCATTTTGACCTAAATGGGTCAACATGAGCCAAACCATACCAAATGAACTCCAACCAATGAAACTTGGCCAAACCTATTTTCTCAACATACCAACATACCTAAATTCAAAAATCAAATGACCATTTTACCCCTAGGCATAGTACATTTTGGCCAATTCCATGTAATTTGGTCAAATCCTCTTCATACCTACTTGATACTCTAATATATCATGAATACATGGAGTGGTGCACCCAACCCAATGGGTTAGTCAACCTAACTTGACCCAATGGCCAAAACCAACCATGTGCATGAAATGGCCACAAATCTTCCTCACCCAAATGGAGCACATGGGGAGTTCACCATTCCACTCCCTAGCCTAAAATGAACACAAGGACAGTCCTAATAGCTCAAACAACCCACTGAATCAAGGAAATTGGATCAAAATGGCAAGCATATGCTTAGATGTCCGATTTCCAAAAGGGGAGATATACTCCTTCTAATTTATTTCAATTCTAACTTTCCTCTGATTGAAGAAGAACTGATAAGCCTTAGAGTATTCCAAGCTTCTTAGAGAGGATTTGAATCCATTTATCAATTTTCTTTGAAAATAGGGAGATCCATTGAACCAATTCACTCCATACTCAATCAATGCAATTCCCTTGCACACTCCATCGAGCCAAATCAAGCTTTCCCAAGCTCTCCAAGTTCTTGAAGCAAGGGAGATCCATCAAAGCCAAGCAAGAAGGGAGGGACCCATAGAAGATCCACTCAACCCCCTCAAACTTTAGTAAAGCTTCATCTCAACCAGAAAAGCTCCTCCAAGGGAATCGAGTGATCACCAGTGAGGTTAGCCATTTTCAATCATTAAACTCAATGGGTGGAGCTTTGTAAAATAAATTTTAATCTCATGGATCTTGACGTTGGATGTAATCCATGCATATTGATGGTGTGGGTTAATCAATCCACAATGAAGCTCGGATCATCCCTGAAGATTGATGGCCTCTATTGTTCACAAGGAAGGATTTGTGGACATACATCCATCCATTTTAGATGGACGGCCGAGATTAAAATACATTATATATTATATGTTAATCCTTTGATCTACGGCTTTAATCTCAACCGTCCAATCCTTGATCATAAGAAAAAAAGCCTCCACATGCGATTTATGATGTTTTAAGTTTTAGAGGCACCAATAAAGTTGCATGTCAATTGTGATGTGCCATGGATTAATGATATAATTATGGTTTAAATAATGCTAATTAATTACCTAAACTTCTAAAATTCATATCTAACATAGAAAAATAAAAATAAAATAAATTACATGAAAGATAATTTGATCTAAATTTTATAAAATTAATTTTAATTGATTTTAAATTTTCTGATTTTGGGTTTTTTGGAATATTATACTACCCTTTTAATTAATCCACCATTATTCCCAAACTTCTTAGTACATTTTGATTTCTGCCTCCCCTAATTTTCTCTTGGGATTTATTGGTGGCTTTGAAATTGAATTCATTTTCTAATTACTTTGTAATTAATGTATAATTTTAAGAGTTTTTTTTAATCCTTAAGTTTCTTAAGGTATGTTTAAGAATAGAGATTTAGGAAAAATTTTGGGCATTTCCCAAGCTATTCCTTAAACCCCTTTTTCTTTCTTAATCTTAATTAAGGGTTAATTCACTAATTATCCTCTTAATTAATTTCATAAAATTCTAAACTTTCTAACTTAATTAATTCTTGATAGATGCTTAGGTGTTCAAGAGCCTAAGTACAATTAAGAAAATCAAAACTCACCTCATATGTGTGAGGGGTGTTCTGAAATTACTTAAGTTAAACCCCTTTAGCTTAATTATTCATTAATCATGAGTCAAATTGCATTAGGCCCTTTTCTTCCTAGGTGCATTATAAATTTAAATTCCTTGTGAGATATTATGTCATCTCATCATCTCATAATTATTTGATTAACTGTGCTAAGGTGGTGTTGGTAAGGGGTAATTAACAAGTTTAATTCATACCTTAACCTAATCAAAATATAAAATGAATCTAATCATCTAAAAATTGAACAAAAATATCAAACACATATGGGAATGGGTTAGGAACAAGAAACTTACCTCACATTTTCCAAATTAAATCAAACTCAAACTCAAATAAAAATCACATTAAACAAACTTTGATTTGCTTTAAGCTTTCTTATTTCATAAGATTATCTTTAGGAATTAATTAATGTGAATGTGTTTACATGATTTCATTGCTTTAGTTCTTTCCCAATATGCTAAATGTGTGTGTCATATAATTTCATACATTCATGCTTTTCAAAAATCAAGTTTAAAATGAAAATGTTTCTCTTATGTCAAATTGTATATTTTGGCTAAAATAAGAATATGAGTGGCTATTATCACTATTAAATCCAAACTATTTTTAAAATGTATAAATCAATTATCAAAATTGAAAGTATGTTACTTATCTTATTATAAGCTTTGCATGTGAGTAAAATATAAGGATGTTTTAGTAGTTTTCCTTCTCCTCTCTTCTGGTATACTTTTGAACAGGATTTGGAAAAGTGTATAGTTCATTTGAAAAGAACACAACACTTGCCTAATTCCATCTCCTATTCATTCATATTCTATTACTTAAGAAGGATACTTACACTTGCACATATAAATTGCATAAATAAAAATAAATCAACTAACACAAACTTTTGCATTCTTTCTTTTCCATTTATTTCTTTTGTACACATGTTAGTATTTAAGGAAAGTGGTATATTAGTCTGGACAACCCTGGGGTTGTGAGGCTTTAAGTAGCCCTAAGTAGGTCTTCTATCTTACACCCCCTGTTAACAATGGCATCGTACTCACTTATACCATTCATACATTCATATGTGCATGTGAAAATTGGATAAGAAACCCTTTCTACTTAATGAAAATCATGCATCATAAATATTCAAATTTTCTTAAATAATACTTAGCATGCATCATAAAGTGTGCTAAACATTCTCATTTGTATGTATACATATGTTTAGGATTCATTTATATGCATGTTATACATGAAAAGAAATGTGATGTATGATTTGTGATTTTATTTTTTACTTAATCTTAAAATGTCTTTCTTTTGAATAGGTTTGTTTAGAGTTCATCTAAACTTAGGATTAATTAAAATATATATAATAAAATATTCACTAAACAAACTAAACATGAATCCACTTTAGAAATTACTTAGGTTAGGAAGGAAAGAGAAGTTCTCTTTCCCTCTTTATAACTTAGTAATTAATTGTGATTCACTTGAACCTAATCAAAACATAAAATAAAATCAACCCAAAATAACTAAACCACTTAAATGAAACCCTCCTAAGTTGAACACTCTTCACACTTAGAAAATTAACTTAAAGCCATAGATACATACCACACAAACCTAAAGCACAAACATTAGGCTAAGTCACCAATTTCTAACTTAGGTTAGGGTGGTGCATGGTTTGATGCTTGCTTTTGTTTTATAATATATATTTTAATGATGTTATGTATGTGTGTAGAATGAATGATAGGATTAGTCTAATCATTATTTTCTATGTGGGATATGTTTAAGGGTGTCAATAAATAAAAAATATAAATGCTTTGATGTGCTTTATACCCCTAAGCATAATACAATAGCCAGTGGACTTAATCACCATGTGTGGGGTGTTAAGTCTAATATACAAGCTTGGGATTTATGTGGATTGTTTAGAATTGAGATGCTTATTTTAGCATGTGAACATCTCTCTTATTTATCTTCATTTGGCTTATAATAATTTTGATCAATCCCATTTGATCTTCAAAATGAATTAATAAGATATAATTGAATTTTGGAGATAATGATCATTTACCTTAATCGAGAGTATTCCTAAAAGATCTCATCAAGATGTAATTAACTATGCTTGAAAAGAACTAACGATTTAAAATAAACCCTACTTTACTTTCCATGAAAGTGGGAAGAATCTTGTACATGACTCATTGTCCAGAGTTCTTATTGAGGTGATTGTCCATAATGGGTGGTGACTTATCTTTGAGATAGCATACATCTCCTCAATGTCATACTATCATCAATAAGAAATCAATCTACTTGTGTCAAAATTACATAAAGAAGAAGATGTATATTTCCATCCCTTTATCCCTATGAAGATGGAAGTATAATTCTTTAGAAATTCAAACATTAAAATTTCACCATAGTGATGTTCAAGATGCACATATCATACTCAAATTAGCCATTTAGAATGTAATCAATAGGGAATCACCAGATTTTGTTGTTACAATGAGATAGCCAAAACCTCTTTGGGCTCCAACCAACCTCTTAATAAAGAATTGCCAACTCAAAAAAAATTTTACTAAATTATCAAGTTCGATATCAATCAAAAAGCTATCCCCCTAGGCTACTTATTAAAGAGAAAGAGTATATCACCGCCACCAAAATAAAGCAATAACCATTTTGAAATAATGATGTGATGCCTAGTTCAGCCATCAAAACTCTAAGGAAGGTGGCATGAAACCCTAGATATGGATGCATCAAATTCCTTGTAGGTCTACCCTTTGAATGATGATCCTTGCTGATCCTACATCCTTCACCTGTCAATCATGGACTTGAAATCTTTTTCATGGAGGTACTACCACTACCTTCCTATACATGCTAGTGCTACCTTACATGAGGTAAAGTCTTGGGTCCAAGACATGCACCAACTCTGCAATGTCTCAAAAATAGGATGAACTGCTAGTTTTTCTAAATGCTAATACCGCTAGATCATCGAGCCTCTTCTCCATCCTATCTATCATTTCATCTTTCTATTTTATTGGAGGTGTTGACTGGGTCTCTTTCAACCATCCTCAACACCTTCATCATCGCTTGAGGAGGGATCTGTATCTACCATGCAAACCCCTAAAGTCTCCCAACAAATCATCTTCATTGGGATCAAAACTAATCTTCTCCTCATCTAACCAATCATATCAGATCTTTCTTCCATGAAATAATGAGCTACTATGTCATCTAGAGAACGAAAACTTGTAAAATGACTTCGACCGGTGGTGGGATCAACATCATGCACTGTGAGGCACTGAACCTCCCCTACTGCAGGAGAATCAACCCTATGAGGGTTGTACTCATTAGAAGATATACACTCATGATTGTCACTGACTCTATATGGGGTGACACTCCTAGGAGGATCTATCATCATAGGTGTAATTGGGTTGCCACCTTCTCCCTCTACAACTATTGTAACCATCTTTATGTCCTGCTATGGTGGTGGTGGTGAAGGGATGACCACTATGCTTTGGGACCACCATTCCGCCCCACACTAGGGGAAAGAAAGGAGAGCTCCTACCACATGCAATGTAGATGGAATGGGATCTCTGGTCATCACCAACGAGGTCCTCTTCTCCCTGATGTGGCCTTCATGGCCTTGTAAACCGAGATGTCAAAACATGAAGGATGGTGGATGGGTAGAGCAGTGTGGTGAAGACACCACTGACTCTCTCAAAATAGAGGCTCTCCTCCTGTGATGAGTAGGTAAAATATTATCAATGATCGACGCGCGCCAGAAAATCAATGAGTACATAGGCTAATCCGACCAAACCTCCGCTCTCGCTAGTATATGATGAGGTATGGGCCTCCCTGGCCCTCTCCTATCAAAAAAGCTTCCCCACATTGTGGGGGATAATAGATCTCAAGTCAAATTGAGCCAACTCGATCGTCCAGAAGCTCCCCAACCCGCATAATCAAGGCTAGTAAATGACCTCCTACTCAATGAGCTAAATTGAACCGGTGGAGGTGGATCCTCCGCATCCTCTCATCAGGAGAGAGGATGGAATGGGTTGTAAACTGGGAAATCAAAGTGCAACTCCTCAACAAGACCATGTAGCTTCCATCTCTGCGCAGTATGGTACCGCTTTATCATGTGATTTTTTCCTCTAAGTCTTGGTGGTGGGAGTGAGTAAGAGACCACCTCAAAAGTAGGAGACATCATCGTGGGAGCCTTCCTGAGGGGTGCTAAAAGTACTCACTAGGGCAAGACGAAACAACCCATCACATAGTATACCGACATCGACACTATAGAACCACCACTACCTTCCTCTTCGGAGAAAAATATTAGATGTCATCACCAATGACCGCCTTCTTCCGCTCTGGTCTGCTAATAGGGAGTGCCCTCGTAAGTAATCCTCACCTCCTCAAAACCTGATCCAAAGTGCATGAGTTGGGCATAGTTAGAGTGGGGAAGGCTAGCCTGATCTAGGGCCAAGTCCATCTCATGGGGAAACATGAAAACATATTTTGCTTCCATTTTATCAACTAAAACTAATCGAGATCAAATAAATCAATGAACGAGTCTGATGTTAAAAATAAACTTGAATCATATTGATTTTGAATTTGAATTTATAATTTGAACTCATACTCAACATTTTGAAAATGTTAAGTCGTAAAATGATTTAGAATAGATTTTGAGATTTGATTGGAAAGAGGAATTTGATGTAGAATCCACTTCAACAAATTTGATATGTTGAAAATGGGTTCAAATATTTTGAAGGGATGCTTCCATAGGTTCATATTTGAATTTTGATTTTGATTTTGAGGACCATTTATTTAACAAATTTGGGTATGTTAAAGTAAAGGGTCAATTTGCTTTTATTTTGGATTTGTGATTTTGGAATTTGCTCAACAAATTTGGGTATGCTAAGTGAGGTGTTTAAAAATAATTTCTTCTTTTTCTTTGTTTGCTTTATTTTGTGAATCATTTATAATTTGAAAGATGGAATTCTTATTTAGCAAATTTGAGTATGTTAAATGAGGAATCCAAGTGTGTTTTGTTTTTTTTTTTAATTTTTGAAAATAGGATTCTTAGCAAATTTAAGTATGCTAAGAAAATCCTAATGTGTTTTTTTTTTTATTTTTAGAGATTTTGATTTTGAAAATAGGATCCTTAGAAATTTGGGTATGCTAAGAAAATCCTAATGTGTTCTTTTTGATTTTGATTTTGATTTAAAATAGGATCCTTAGCAAATTTTATATAAGGAAATCTAATGTATTTCTTTTGATTTTGATTTGATTTTAAAAAGTAGGAGCCTTAGAAAATTTAAGTATGCTTAAGGGATTCCTAATGTGTTTCTTCTTATTTTGATTTAATTTTGATAAAAAATGGAGACTTCAGTTTAGTAAATATGCTATGTAAAAATGAAGTTCCAATGTATTTCTTTAATTTTGTGAAAGGGAATTTCACTTAGTAAATTTGAGTATGCTAAATAAAATTCCAAAAATGTGTTTAAAATTTTGTGTTTATTTTGTTGAAAATGGAGACTTTACTTTAGCAAATATGGTATTAAGAATGAAGTTCCAAATGTTTTTTTTTAAAAAATTTTGAATGGACATTTCACTTAGCAAATTTGAGTATGCTAAATAAAATTCCAAAAATTTATTTCAATTTTTATTTTTTTTGTAAAAGTGAGACTTCATTTTAGCAAATGGGGCATGCTAGAATGAAGTTCCAAATATGTTTTGAAAAATTTTGTTTTTGTTGATTTTGAGAAGAGAGATTTCCATTTAACAAATTTGGGTATGTAAGATGGAAATCAATTATGTTTTACTTTCCAAAGATGTATTTTTTTGTGTGTGATTATTGCTTTTTGAAAGAGGAAACCCCAACATAATCATATATGGAATATGTTAAGTGGCATTTCAAAATAATGTTATTTTATTTGAAAATTAAATTTTCATTTAATAAATTTGGATGTATTGAATGGAGATATTCATATGTGCTTTTTGAAAATTTATTTTTGATTTTGATTGAATGAAACCTCCATTCAATAAATGTGGGTATATTGAATGGAGAGGTTTCATATGTTTTTTGAAAATGTGAAAATTCCAACTTAACATGTGAATGTATTGAGTGGAATTTCAAAGTTGTGATTTTGCTTGAAGATGTAATATCCATTCAACACATTTGGATGTATTGAATGGAAAGACCCATCTTCAAATTTTATGCTTTTGAAAACATGATTGTTGGAATTTTATTTTTGAAAATGAAGTCTTCATCAAAATGAATTGACTGAAAAAGTTCATTTGTGCATTTTAGAAAATATGATTGTTGGAATTTTATTTTTGAAAAGATGATCCTACAAATAACAATCATGAAGATTGTTAGATGAAGGTGATGAAAATTTTGTGCAAAATATTTTATTATGTGCATTTTGAAAGAGTGCTTTTTGAAAAGCAAGATTTTTTTGAAGGATTTATTTTGTCTTTATTATTTTAGAATGAACCTTTCCTTACCATAAAAAAATGGTAAGGAGGAAGTCTTTAATTAAATTTTTTTTTTATACTTTTATTTTTACCCATTGGGGTACCCAATGGGAGGTTTTAAGACCAACATGGAGTGAGGTCCTAAAACCTAAAAATGTTGGCTAACTTAACTTAAGGATGAAATAAGCTAAGTGCCAATGAAAAGAAAGATAGTCTTGGTTTCATACAAAAGTATAAACCTATAGCGATACTCAGAGACAATGATTTTACTAAAGATGGAGAGAGGAATTATCCCTAGTGGAGTCGCCAGAAAAATCTATGGTAAAAAATTTATAAAACTTTTCTTCTAAGATGTATACTTTCATCTTCACTCTATGTATAATAAAATGAAGATAGAAATATACTCTTTATATGCATCTTGACACCACCTAGATCTATAGATGTTCTTATTGAGGGTGATCAGGTATGACATTGAGGAGAGGTGTACTATCTCAAAAGATAGAAGTCACCACCCTACAATGGACCTAATCATCTAAATAAGGACTCCTAAGGAATAATGGGTCACATATGTACAAGATATTCTTCCCTACTTTACATGGAAAAGTAAAGTGGTTTATTTTAAACTAGTTCATTAAGTTCTATGGCAAGCCCCATAGTTAATTACATCCTAAGAAGATTCCTTAGGAATACTCTAAAGGTAAATGATTATTGTCTCCAAAGATTTCAAAGGTAGACTATCAATCGATTAGTTTTTTTTTGAAGATCAAATGGATTGATCAAGAGAGGGAGTTATGATCCAAAAAAGTAGGGATGTTTAGATACTAGCCTAAACATCCCAAATTATCTTATGGTTGGGCTTTATATTTTTGAAATTGAATTATTGATTTGAGTTGAATTTTTCTTGGAAGTTTGGGGTTTATAATTCCACAATACAAGGTTATGGAAATGCCTAAGAGGTGAGGATTTACACTTATGGCTCATAAAAGGGAGAAGCAACCTCAGAACCTAAATCTAGAGAGCTTTGGCGAGGGCCAAAAGCATGACCTAAATCTAAGATGAAAATGGGTATTTGTTTGCTCACAAGAGAGGACAAACCACCGATGTTTTGGACTTACAATCCCTGGTGCCAACTAACTCCTCCTATGATTTAAATTCATGTAGGTAAGTCATATGCTTTATGCAAGATAGTTGTTATTTATTTTAGAAAGAGACTAAGTCTTAAACTCACTCTCTAAGAGACTAGATCATGTGGGCATGAAAATGACTAGATCTAATGCAAAAAAGATATTACATTTTATATTTTGGACAATCATTTGACTCGCTTATAGGATTCATATGCCTAATGCATGAGAAATAAGATTATGGACCAAAATCAGCAAGAAGGGGAGGTGTATTTCCACCATGACTCTCAAAGGTCAAGCCATGTTCTCTGGCATGCCCTCCAATCAAGAGTGAAATAATATGCTTTTATGCATGATGTTAGAAAAGAAATACTCATCCAACTAATGGGTTGCTAATTCTTTTATCTTGATTTATAGCCTAAGCTTTAGGTGACTTTATGAGTTGTTTATCTTTAATTTTGAGTTGACTAATTTGGTAGACGATTTATTTTTCCCTAAGAGCCTAATCATCATCCAGGTCATACATCAAAGCATGGAAGAAGCTAGGAAAATAAGCCATCTTAATGCATAAGCTAAACAAAACATCAAATATTTTATAAAGCTAACGCAAAAGAATAAAAGGCCATTTGGGGCACCACCACGCATAAAACAAAACAAATTGGGAAGTCGAGCTCTACCCTTATACAACCTGATTAAAAAATGAATTAATTACAATCAAGTAAAGAAATTCATGTTATGGGGGTCTTCATTTCTTCTTTTCTTCTTTCTTCTTTCTTCTTCTTTGGTTCCTTCTTTTGGATGGTTGTTGTGGTCCAAAGGCTTCACATGGTACATAAGATGTATCTTATGACCAATGCTCATCCTAATCATAACATCATTCCAAATTATAATTGCAAAAAATTACATGAAAAGGAAAAGTAAATCTAACTAACACCTATAAAATAGAGATTAGCTAAACAAACCATACAAATCCAAGCATGTATATTGGACTTAGCACCCCACACATGGGTAACCAAGTCCACTGCCTATTGGATTATGCTTAGGGGTATAAGCACCTGCACAAACAAAAGCATTTATATTTTTATTACACTCTTAAGCACAATCCCCTGCAGAAAATAATGATTAGACTAAATTGTCCTACCATTCATTCTAATACATTTCACCCTAACATCCGACTAGAAATAATACATCAACATAAAAAAAACAACCATGCAAAATGCCTAACCTAAAGCTAGAAGTGGTGACAACCTAATGTGTGTGCTTTAAAAGGTTTATGTGGTATGCTTAGCTATGGCTTTAAGTTTAGATTTTCTAAGTGTGAAGATGTTCAACTTAGATGGGTTTCATTTAAGTTTAGTTGATTTGGGTGATTTTATTTGATTTATTTGGTTTAAGTGAATACAATTAATTACTAAGTTATAGAGAGAGAAAAGAGAAGAGAACTTCTCCTTCCACCTAAGTAATTTCTAAAGTGGATTCATATTTGATTTTATTTAGTGAATGTTTTATTATGTATTTTAATTAATCCTAAGTTTATATTTTCTCTAAACAAACCTATTCAAAAGAAAGCATTTTAAGATTAAGTAAAGTGAATTAATCACAAAACACATCACTTCATTTCTTTCCCAACATGTATAAACATGCATATGAATGAATCCTAAGCATATCTATAATACAAATGGAAATGTTTAGCACACTTTATGATGAATGCTAAGAAATGTTACTTAAGAAAATTTGAATGCTTTATGATGCATGATTTTCATTAAGTAAAAGAGGTTTTTTATCCATTATTCATGCACATGTATATGTATGAAAGGCATAAGTGAGTATGACGCCATTGTTAGCATTAGGGTGTAAGGTACAAGACCTACTTAGCTACTTAAAGCCTCACAACCCGGGTTGACTAATATACCACTTTCCTTAAATACAAACACATGTATAAAGAAATGAATGGAAAAGAAAGATGCAAAAGTTTGTATTATTTTTGTTTGTTTATGCAATTTATATGTACAAGTATGATGTCCTTCTTATTATATACAAATGGATAGGAATGAGAAGTGTTGTGTTATTTTTCAAATGTACTATACACTTTTCCAAATCCATTTCAAAACTATGCTAAAAGAAAAGAGAAGGAAAGCTACACTATGCACATCTTCATATTTATATCCACATGCAAGCTTATAAATAATTATAAGTAGCACACTTTCAGTTTTAGGTGTTTGATTTATATATTTTGAAAATAGTTTTGGATTTAATAGTGATAATAGACATTCATATTTTTACTTTAGCCAAAACATGCAATTTAACATAAAGAAAACATTTCATTTTGATTTTGATTTTAAAAGATATGAATGCATGAATTTCATATGACATACACTTTAGCATGCTAAAGAACTAAAGTGATGAAAGCAATGTAAACACATTCACCCTAATTAATTCCTAAAGACAATCTATGAAATAAGAAAGTTTAAAGTAAATCAAATTTAATGTGATTTTTGTTTTGAATTTGTTTTATGTTTGATTTAGGAAATGTGAAATGTTTGCTATTCCTAACCCATTTCCCATGTGTATGTATTTTAGTTTAATCTTTAGATGATTAGATAATTTTATATTTTGATTAAGGGTATGAATTAAGTGTACCTACATACCACCTTAGCATATTTAATCAAATAATTATGAGCCAATGATATGACATAAAACTCACACAAGAATTTAAATCAATGCACCTAAGAAGAAAAGGGCCTAATGCATTTGGCTCATGATTAATGATTAATTAAGCTAAGGGGTTTAAGTAAGTACTTTCATAACCTCTCACACATGTGAGTTGGATTTTGATTTCTGTACTTAGGTTATTGAACACTAAGCATCTACCCAAGATGGATTAATTAAGTTCTAGAAGGTTTTAGAATTTTATCAAATTAATTAGTAGGTAATTAGTGAATTAATTAAAGTTTGGATTAAGGAAGAAAAGGGGTTTAAGGAATAGCTTAAGGAAAACATCCCAAAATTATTCCCTAAACCTCTTGTTCACTTAAACAAACCTTAATTAACTCAATCAATGGGTTAAACCACTAATTACTTACTTAATTAAACTTAATTAAATTAAGAGGATAATTAGAAATTAATCTAGTAATTCTTCTAATTAAATCATCAATAAATCCTAAGAAAATTAGGGGAGGCAGAAGTCATCCCACTAATCATACACAAAAAGTTTGGAATTAATCAATAGAGAGTAATTAGCAAAAAATTCCAATAAAACCCAACCAAAAAATACATTTCAAAATCCATTAAAATTAATTTTATAATATTCTAGATTTAAATACATTTCATATGCAATTTATTTCATTTTTTTTACTTAGATATGAATTTTGAAGTTTCATTAATTATGTAATTTAAATCCCTAATTATATAGTTAATCTCCGGCCAATGCGGAGGCTGCATGCGCTTTCCACATGGTGCATGGGATTCTATTTAAGTTATCACATCAGCACCGTGCGGCACTACGTGCTTTCTCCTCAGCCATCCGATCAAGGATCAATGGCGGTTGACGTGGTTCTAAAGGATTAAATAACATATCCTACGTGTTTTAATCATGGTCGTCCATCCAAAATGCATGGATGGACTGCCCGTTATTCATCCTTGATCTTTCCTACGGGAAATGGACATCATCCATCTTCTAAGGAAGATCCGAAGCTCGATTGAGCTCGATTGAATCCAAAACACACCTTCACCCATGCAAGGAGATCACATCTAATGACTAGAATCTCATGAGATAAAACTTCACTTCATAAAGGACCAAACCATTTATTGAGGTTTAATGGCTTACCTGCTGGAGGCTATCATGCTCGATTCCCTTGGAGAAGCTTCTGTAGTGGAGATGAAACTTTGCTAAAGTTTGGAGGTGTTGAAATTGGGTAGATCCTTCTAGAAGCCAACTCCACCTTCACTTGAGCTCGGTCTTGGTTGAAGTAGCACCTCCCTTGCCTTTGGAGCTTGGGAAAAAGCATGGGTGAATTCGATTGAGTTCCCTGATGAAGCTTGCTAAGTGAATTGGATTGGTATTGAGTGTGGGGTGAGATTGAATTTTGATGGAGCTCCCCTATTTTTAGTCTAGAAAAATCAAGAAGATGGAAATTCTAACTCACTCTAGAAGCTTGGGAACACTGCCTCAAGTTCCTATGCTTCAATCGAATATGGCTAAATGAAATTTAAGTGAAATTAGGGGAGTATATCTCCCTTGAGCAATGAATGGCTTTTCTTATTTTGATCCAATTACTGAGTGGGTTTGTAGTTTAATGTGTCATTGCATTCATTTGGTGAGGAGTGGAGTAACCATGTGCTTGAAATGGGTGGAGGAATGATTCCATCTACCATTTCAAGCAAGTGGTCATTTTAACCTTGGTGGCTGACCCAAACCCATTGGGTTAGGTGCACCACACTCATTAGTCCTTGGTCCACTAGAGGGTGCCAAGTGTCATGAAGGAATTGATCAAATTCCAAGTGGATTTGGCCAAAATTTACCTTATGGCCTAGGGTAAAATGGTCATTTGGCTTGATTTTAATTTGAATATGTTTGATATGTTTGAAAAATAGGTTGAGCCAAGTTTCATTGAATTTGAATTGGTTTGATGTGATTTGGCTCATCCATTTAGGTCAAAATGGGTCAACTTTCAAGTTGACCAATTGGTCAAATCATCAAACCAAGGGTCAAGTTCATATGACCATTTGAAATGTTTTGTGGCTTTGGTTTGATTCAATTTGGTTTATATTTGGTTTTGGTTCAATTGAGTTCATTTCAGGGTCAAATGTCAATTAAATTGACCCATTTGACCTATTTGGGTTAGGTCATGGGTTGGTTTATATTTTGGTTAGTCATATTAAATGGATTGGTATCTTTGTTTCCAATCAATTTGGGATATTTGAGTTTGGCTATGACCTTTTAAGTCAAGTTGGGTTCATCAATTGAGCTAGCTAGCCAATTGAGGCTTTTGGTCAAGTTCAACAAGTGATTTGGAATGAACTTGACCCATTGGTTTCAATCATTTAGATCAAGTTTTGAAATATTTTGACTTTTTAGGTCAAGTTGGGTCAACTTGGTCAAGTGGCCAATTGGGTTAGGCTCAAATGTTGACTTGGTCAAGTTCAAACATTGATCATGAATGAGTTTTGATCAATGGTTTCAATCAATTTGGCCTATGGTGAATTTTGGCTAGTTTAGGTTTCATTTTGGCTAAGTGTTGACTTGGTCAACCCTTAGGTTTGACTTGGTTTGACCTAATTTGAGTGATTGATCATCTTATGATGATTATTGATCATGATGAGAGGCTTAGGTGGGCTTAGTTCAATCCAATTTGGTTAGGATTAGAATTTGGCTCATGGTAAGGTCACTTTGGGTCAAGTGAGCCTAAGTGGTCAAATGGCTTGGTCAAAGCTTGATTTGAGTTTGATTGAACTCACATATGGACTTATGATTGAAATATAAATCCATTTGTAGTTTGAAGTCAAATGGGTTTGATTCATTTGACAATTTCAAGTTCAAGGGGTGAACATGAGTTTGACTTTGATTTTTTTGAATTTAGTTTTGGTTTGGTGATTGAATTTTATGTTTATATTTGGATTCATGATTGGAGGATTGATTGAATCAAGAAGAAAAATCAAGAGTTTGGCTTGATTTTAAATTGATTTGGCTAAGTTCAAGATTTTGACTTGAAAGCTTAGTTGATTTTGATTATTTTGAGTTTGATTTTTGAATTTTGGTTGTTTGAATTTATATTTCATTTATATATGAATATAAAAAATATAAATGTCAAGAGAAAATTTATGAATTTGAAGTGATTGATGAGCTAAGTCCTTAAGAGGGAATCAAAGTGACTTAGGAAAGATTTTTTATTTAGGTTTGAATTTTATATTTAGTTTGATTGATTTGAATTTATAATTCATTTATATATGTGAATATAAATGATGATATAAATGGTTTGTGAGAGAATTTCATGAATTTGAAGTGATTTGTACTTGATTTAGGCTATGTCCATGTCCTTAAGAGGGAATCAAAGGACTTAGGAAATATTTTGAACTAGGAAATTCAATCATTGGCTTCAATCATAAGTTTCAACCATGGGTTTAAATTATTTGGCATTGATTTGGGTTTGGAGAAAATCAATTAAGATGGAATTGATTTAGGTTTAATATTGATTTGATTTGGATTTTGACTTGAAGGAAGGAAGTGAAGAATGTGGTTCAAGCTATTGGGCATACAAATTTTCCTAACACCCCTAAGGCATGACCTATTCCTATGGCTAACTCTTCTAAGTATTGACTAGATCAATGTCTAATAACTAGATGTGTCTTAAGACAAAGGATCTAAAGTCTAAGAGGAGTCATATGTCTAAGATGGAGGGGTTGAGAGCTCATCCTAAAAATGAGGTCAACAATGCCCAGAAGTATGTCTTCACTTTTCCTTTTGGGATGGATTTGGCCTTGGATCGAGCCAGCCCCTCATAAATTGACTTTCCTCATCTAATTCACTTTGGCCAAGGATTCGAGGGGACCAGGATCACTTGTGAGGGGCAACCCCTCACAATGAGAGTATGGTGATTGTGAACCATCCATGTTGAGATGCCATCAAATTTTGAGTTTCCTCACTAAAGAGGAAGGATGTACCCACGGCGGTTTGATGTCAGTTGTTCCAAGCAAGATCTAGTACCCACTCATTTTCTTCCAGGGGAAGGCTACCTTGGTTAGTCTCACCTTTGATAGGGTTATATTTATGTCCCATAACTTTTGATAAATGATCACCATGTGCAAAAGCCAAGAAGATAGAGGTAGTCTCTTGAGGAGAGTCACCGATATTTCTCCTATCACAGAAAGTTTCATCCTCTTGATCGATGGAGAGGTGGATGTTGGGATCACCTCCACCTACATTTAGTAGCACCCATCGTGAGAAAGGAGGAGGTCATGCGCCTAGATAGTCTTAAGTGGAATGGCTTGGATGATGAGTCCAAAGCCCATCGACAATCATCATTCAATGATGAGCACATCAGAAAAGAGGGAGGCCCATGTATTAATGCATGTTACTAGTTTGTAGAGGCAAATGTACTAGATAAATGCCTTTTGCCCTCATTTCATTCGGCTACCTGAGATCATAAAGATTATTCTAGCTACCCACCATAGGAGGACTACATGGAGAGTCTGTGGTGCATCCGCCACACTACTCCACTCCACATCCACCATCACCGAAAGTTCCATCTTCTGCTCATCCATGATGGAAGCATCAGGAAAAGAAAGCCGATCTATGACCAAGAGATCCCATTTCATCTACACCCATTGAGGTGAGCCACCTTCCGCTTCATGGTGAAGAAGGAGTGGCAGTAGCATAGTGCCATCACCACCACTCATAGAGATCATGGACATTATAGCATGGAGAAGGTGATATTTGCTCCCCATGATAGATCCAAGAGACTCCTATAAATTGAGCTAGAGCACATTTCTTATTTGTAGCCCTCTGTGGTTAGCTCTCCAAAGAATGGGAGGATGTATCTCTTTCATGAGCAAGATCCTCATGATTTTGTGCATTATGTCCCTAGATGATATTGTAAATATCTCATGAGAAGAAGGTAATCCTAGGGTATGATGGTCCTGATGAAGAAAAAAGAAATCCCAATGAAGATGATTAAAGATTCAAAAGGTGCATATGGTTGATACTAGGGTTCCTCTTCATCAAAGAAGTTTGGAAGGCGTAAATTAATGATATTCCACCCAATCAACACCTCTTCAACAACTTAAGGAAGGATGAACAAAAGATGGGATGAGGCTTGAAGATTTGCTATAGTTTTGGCACTAATCAATCTCAAGCAACATCCTACTATGAAGACCAACGAAGTTATTGCATGTCTTGGATCAACCAAGAGTTCACCTATAGAGCAAAGACTAGCTTGTATAGAAGGTAGTACCTCCAGAAAAGATATTAAACTCATGGTTGAGCAAAACAAGTGAGAGAAGAAGCATGCCCAGGTGGTTCATCGGTTCCAAAGGGTAGACCTACCTGAGGAATTGATATCGATATCCTAAGGGTTTTATGGCACCTTCTTTCAAGAGTTTTGATGGCAAAACCCTGCCAAGATATAGTGCACTTTTGCAATCAATGTTTGGTAGTTATGCACAATTGTTCCTTTCTTTTTTGTCAATTTAGCATAACATTTGATTTCAAACTCAATGAGAAGACTTTTGTTGAGTTGAGCAACTCTTCTTAAGAGGTTAGAGCTCAAAGGGTAACTATCTCATTGTAGATAACAATACCTGGTGAGTCCCTTTATTATATTCTTACAATTTGAGTATGAAATGAGAATGAGTCAAACAAGATGCCATTGAAATTTTGCTAAAGAATATTTATGGCCCGGTCTCTTTCATGCTCAAAGGTTTTACCATCAAGATATTTAAGAAGCTAATCAACAAGGTGGCTAGTCTACAAGGAGAGGCTAAATAGTTACCTTTTCAAGATCAGTTATCAAAGCCAAAGTTGTAGAAAGCTTATAAAAAGAAACTAGGGGCAGTAGTAGTATTGGATAAAGGGAAGAAACTGTCCATGGATCAACATGAGAGACCTCGAGCTCCACAGCCATCGCTTCCACCTTTACCATTTAGGCCATCCTATCACCACATTGCCTCCATGGGCCTCCTCCCATACATAGTGATACACATACCCACCACTAGATAGCTACCATCTACCTACTTATATGGATAAACTAAAAAAAACCTTATTCATTTAAGAGGGAGTTAAAATCTTAAAAAAAGAAACTGATTTTCACCAGAGGAAGCCGGAGGAAGTGGCAGAAATGATCCTAACTTTTCCCCTACCACCGCATGTTTTGGAGGATTTATTTACATTAAGGACTGGCAGCATAAATACAATCAAGCACCATAGTTATCCCAAAGAATATCTAGTGAAACAACCATCCAGTTTATTAGGGTAATCCTTGGGGATACATGTGATCCTCTCAAAATAAAAGAAGGTTGGGATATCTCCTTATCAAACCTAAAAAAAGATTATTTCAAAAATCAAGAAACTTTCCTTGTGCAGTAGCTCAAACCTCCAACATCAAGAAAGGTTCACAAGTTTCCAAAGTCAACTTAGCAAAAGGGGAGCTCAAGATAGCATAGGATAACATCATAACCACCAACCAAGCCCAACCTCCACTCCATCATACTACTTCACTCTACTTCACTAGCTCTTCTTCTAGTAGACATCTTGTATGGGATGAGGGCATCAAATCCTCACCCCACTTACTTTACTAGATTTCTACTATGTACCTCCTTCTAAATCTAAGAAATCAAGAATAAATCTAGTTTGAATTACATCTATGTCACTTCGATGGGTTGTCATTCTACCTTATAAAAACTCTTCAAGTCTAAATAATAATTATAACAACTCCATCTTCTTCTAGAGATGGACTTTCCTTTTAAATGGGTTCACCTCTTGAGATAGACTTGGAATCATCTTATTCTAAGGGTCGTATAGAAAAGCTGTAGGCGAACTTGACGAGCAAGTAGAATCTTTCACTAAACTGCCACAAGAGATCACCAAAGTTAACCTCTATAGTGGCAAGGTTCTACCTCTTAGGGCAGCACCTTAAGATAAAGGAAAATAAGTCATTAGTTCTAATGAACAAGAAGCCCTTCCACATCATGCTCCACCCATGGATATGCTTGTGGAGATCACTAGAGTTGATTACAATCCACCTAAGAAAGTTGTCAGCTAAACTAAGCATATATGATGCCCTTGTCTTATCCAAAGAGATGATGGAATCATTAATCAAGGCTCTTCTTGATCTAAAAATATGCTTAGCTCAGCTGACCGCTATTGGAGAAGAGGCACATTATTCAAGAGAAGGCTAGAGAGTCACATTCATAGATGAAGACCTTCTTCTAGGGGAAATGGAGCACAACCATCCCCTCTACATTATAATGGATATGGGCAGATTTAGACTTTTCAGGGTTCTAGTTGATCTAGGTGTATCAGTGAACATTATGAGTCTAAAGACCCTTACTTATTTGAATATTGACATCTCTGCACTCCGAGAAGATCGGATGATGTTGAGAGGATTCAATGAACAAGACGAGAGAGCTCTATGCTCCATAGTCTTACCTTTAGAAATAGGTGACTGGAAGACTGAAGCCAAGTTCTACATAATTGATGAATACATTCATCGCTTGGATAGCCTTGGATACCAAGATGATTCCATCCTCTTCATCGCATCAAGTTTGAAGGGATGGAATAGTGTCAAAAGAGATGAAAAGCCATTTTCATTTAGAGAGGTCGAGATATATGAAGATGTGACGTACTATCTTCCTCAAAATTAAAATTCCTTTTCTTGTGAACTTGGTAAAAATTCAATCACCAAAGAAAAATAAAGAGAAGCAAAAGAAAAAGAAAAAGAAAAAGAAAAGAAAAAGGAAAGTACAAGTGAGCGAGAAAAGGACACCAAGGAAAAAAGAAGAGTTGCATGTTACATTCCACATTCATTCCCATACATATATGGGTAGATGACTCACCTCCACAGAGCAGAGAAAGCGAGTTAGAGGTGGAAGACCCTCTTGGCTCACCAACATGTTATGTTCCAGTTCACAGAGTACTCTATTATTCACATAGACTTGGAATCCATGAGGATGAGTCTCATGTGATTAGCATACCACCAACCTCTCTCGGTTTCATTGGAGGTGACACTCGAGTCAGACAGTGATGAAGATCGGGCCTCTAAGAAAAGCATGAATGTGTTCGAATCAGGTTTATGTAAAACTATTAGACATTAGTTGAGAACTTTAACTATAACCTCACTTTCTTCTCAAAAAGTTGAAGGTTTAGTAGTTAAGGAAGCCCCAAGGTCTTCCATGGATGTGCCAAAGAGATTCCTATTGGGATCATCATCCTCAAGTTTAGAGCTAATGTAGAACTGAGGATAATTCATATAAAGATTTAATGGAATTACTTTTGATTGGTACTCACCTTGTGTTCATAATCTTGCAAAGAAGGTTTGATTCCATACATGGTCCAAGCATGTGTCAAAGTATTTGAGAAGTGGAACAACAAAAGTAGGGATGCACAATCAAGATTAGACTAGATTCATATAGTGGGTCCAATCGATGATGATTGCTTAATTATCACCAATCATCTGAGTCGATAGTTCTTCTCAAACCATAACTAACTCTTATGAGGAGTGTGTTTAGAAACTTTAGATGATCCAGATGATCTCAAATCAAAGATGACCTTTAAAATTTGAAGAGAAATCATTCAACTATCAAGCTCAAAGAAATCAACTGAAGAAAATCCATGCCCCACATACATCGTTCATGAATGAAGAAGAAACCAATGACTTAGTTAGGAATTGAAGTTTAAGACTTTGCATGGAGCTATGAAGAGATGCTGATTATCTCGACATAGTCCACAAACTAGCAATAGACCCTAACGCTAACCCTATCAAGCAAGCTCCTAGACGCATGCGATTAGAAATTGAACAACAGGTCATTTCTGAAGTCAAGAAATTGATCGATGTTGGTTTCATCAAGGAAAAAATACCTACCCAGCTGTCACAAGTTAAGAAAAAGAATGGCCAAATTCACATATGCCAATTTCGTGGACTTAAATAAGGCATGTCCTAAGGATGAATTTCCACCTATACCAAAATTAATGGTGGACATTGCCTCATCTCATGCATTCTTCTTCATGGATGGGTCATCTGGCTACAACCAAATCAAGATGGCCCCAAAGATGAAAGAAACACTGCTTTGAACGAATCTATTGTTATAAGGTCATGCCTTCCTTAAAATGTGCTTTACATACCCATGACTCAGATCTTCAATGAACTCATCCATCATCGAGTTGAGTACTATGTTGATGATCTAGTAGTCAAAAGCAAAAAAAGAAGACCATCTCTTTGACTTGAGAGTAGTTTTTGAATGGTTAAGATAATACAACCTCAAAATGAATCAAGTGTGCATTCGAGTAGCTTCGGAAGTTCCTTGGGTTTGTTGTCCAACACCGGGAATAGAGATAGATCTAAAAGATCAAAGCTATCTTAGAAATGCACCCCTAAAAGTTTAACTCAACTGATCTTTCCAAGGGTTGGCATATCTAAGATGCTTTATCTAATCTATCGGGAGATGAAAGCCATTTTCAGCACTTATCAAAAGGATGCCAAGTTCAAGTGGGATGCGCGATGCTTTTGAAGATATCAAGTATTTGGTGAAGTGCCATTAGCAGCCTCATCTGCAAGCCACTTATCCTCTAGCCGCATTGGACAACTCCCTTGCTTTGTTGGCTCAAACCAATGATGAAGGGAAGGAGATGCTCTACTACTCATCGATCGCCCCTCAAGCAAACTACCCACCTATTAAGAAATATTTCTAGCTTTAATCTTTGCATCCCAAAAGCTAACACTATATGCTTTCTCATAAGGTGAACTTGATTTCAAGAATCAATCCAATCGCAAGATATCTCATGACACTCTGCGTTATCCGATGGTTGGCAAGTTGGTCCATGATTCTCTCAGTTTGATATGACATTCATACCTCCGTGGTGAAAGGATACAAGATTTCTTAGTAGACACCCACTTCTCCGATTCTGCCTAGATGATATCCCCAATGAACAAATCATGAACTTAGGGAGGTTGACAATCACCATTGGGAGATATATTTTGATGGTGCATTCCTTTCATAAAGAGAACCACGATCTACTCTTCCGTGAAAGGCGTAGGATAATAGTTCTCTTAACTCCATACCACAATGTGATGAGATTCTTATATTATCTCTCCAACCCATGCACCAACAATGAAGATAAGTATGAGGCTTTGATTTCTGGTCTGGAGTTAGCCATTACAATGTGTGTCAAAAGCATCAACATCTATGGGGATTCTCAGCTGGTCATCAACCAGATTATTGGGTCCTACAAAGGTTCTAAAACCTAAGCTTCACTACCAGTACACCATGAAGCTGGCCCAAATCCAAGGTCACCATCTACAAGGTTCCTCGAGGAGAGAAAATAGAAAATGCTTTGGCCAAACTTAAGAAGAATCATGTCGAAGATGAGTCCATTCCAATAAGGGTCCAAAATAGACAAGTCTATCCCTTATTGATGTTGAACTCGAGAGACTTTCTCTTGAAGGGGAGGTTATTGCCAATAAAGATGAGGAGCGATTGGAGGCAACCATTCATAGATTACTGAACAGAAACTACCTCAAGAGAAATCACAATCATCGATGAAGAGAACTCTCTCCTACTCTGGATGGCACCTTGTGTCGATGGTCTTTCAATCAAATGTGGTTACGTTATTTAGACAAACACGAAGCCCATAAGATCATATTACGTGTCATTCAGAGATCAATCTCAAGATGAAAGCAAAAAAGATCAGATCAGATACTGCCTTCGATGATTATATAGATTGCATGATGTAGCTAGGAGATGCCATCATGTCAAGTACATGTGTGGTCCTACATCAACCACCCAACATTCTACATCCTACATTGGCCGGCCATTTGAGTGTTGGGGTACACATAGGGTCTATTGATCCTCTTCTTCCAAGGGTCATCATTCATCTTACCAATCACTACTTTTCCAAGTGGGCGAGGCAATCCCACAGAGGTCACAGATGTGCTCTAGTTTTTAGAACCATATCATATATAGTTCGGGTGCCTCATGAATTATATCCATAATGGTAGCATTCAAAGCACCAAGATCACTTGCGGAGACATGATATAGATTGGAGACTCCACCATCTACTATCCTGTGGAAAATGGCCTAGTAAAGCATTCAACAAAACTCTCAAATACTAAAGAAGACACTTTATAATAACAAGCGTGGCATGAGCTAGTTGAAGCTTGTGGGCATACCGCACCACATACAAAAAACTCAAACTCAATCTACCCATTCTCCTTAGTGTATGGTCGCCGTTCTACCATTAGAAGTTCAACTCCCATCACTAAGGATAAATGGGTAGTAAAATCACTATAGAGCAATGGAAGTTGTGTTAGAAGAGCTCAAAGGTTTGAGGAGAGATGCCTATGCCGTAACCTCGAGTTGTACAAGCCAAAATGATTCAAGCTCACAACAAGTGGTCCACCCTAGAGCTTTTCAAGTAGGAGAGCTTTTTAGTTCTAAGGAGACCAATTGTTTCCCATCGAAAGATGAGAGGCATGTTTAAACCCACTTGGGAAGGCCCTTTTATCATAAAGAAGGTCTACTAAGGAGGATCTTATCAGCTTATTGATTGTAAAGGGGAACACCCGATGCTTCCAATTAATAGGCTCTATTTGAAGAAATATTACCCATAAAATCATGTTTAAAAATAATTATCATCAAAAAATTTATTCCAATTCATCAAAATACTCTCTTCTTTCAAAGCATTATTTGCTTATTTTCGAATCCTCCACGACGTGTTTAGGGTAGGTGTAAGAGAACCCAAGAGGCATCCTATCCTTCCTTCATAACACAAACACAAATTAAACATAATTCCCCAATGCTACTAGAATAGGTGTGAGAGAACCCAAGAGGCATCCTGATTAGCCAAGTTAGGTGTAAGAGAACCCAAGCCATCCTTTCGTGGGACCAACCCATTCATGGCACCATTTCATCAACTCTTAAGCATGTTTAGGGTAGGTGTAAGAGAACCCAAGCAAAATCCTGCCCTCTTTAAACATAAACATAAACACATATCTTTTATCTCATGCAATTTTGATGTGGGAGCAAGCCTCTTGTGGCACTCACTCATTAGCTTCAGGTCTAATTATCTTGTTACCTAATGTCACCCAGTGGTTATTTAGAAGATGTGAGTCCCTGCGCTTTCTTCCTAACTTGACCAATGCAAACCAATCAGCGCCTTGTTAGTTTGGTAGACCTCACTATGCAGCCAGAAAGCTACCTTATGTTGACTTTGTTTAAGAATATGTAAGACTACATGGTTTCTTCTTAGACTAGCCATCATGATCTGACTAGGTCGAGTATATCTGAGGTTTAGATAAGTCCCCGTGGCCTTTCTTTCCTCTTGACTACTCTTAAGTTGATATAAGTCCCCTAGTGGCATTCACTCAGTAGTCACCCTAGGTCAGATAACACATGTCGAGCCAAAGAAAGACTATCCTCAATCCCATGGAGGATGTGAGTCCCATGCTTTCTTCCCAGTGACAAAACCGATGGGCACCTTAGGTTGGTTGATGTTCACTATACTGACAATGACTCACCTGATGGATACACCACTCTTGGAAGATATGAGTCATCGGGCTTTCTCCTTGAGCTGGCCACCGAATACCTATAGATACTATCTTCTTCAAGCTTTTGGATAAGCCCTAGTAATTCTCCTATGAACTCTACTTGGATCATGTCCTTGCACCCCATTTAGACACTACCGGTTACTTTGGATTGGACAGCCCCCCTTTCCTAGTAGACCCCCCTGTGGTTGAGAATTTGTTCTGGATGTGCAAATTCTCCCTTAGTTCAGTAAATTTGAGATAGGTCTAGGCTGATATAAGCTTCTTCTCAGTATGATCTCTCGCAAACCAATAGGGTCCATGATAAACAAACATACAAACAAAATAAAGCAAATAAATTTATTCGCTTATGGATTGGGAATTCAAACACCCAGCTCTTTCCCAAGGGCATCCTATATTTAGAAGTGTCAGAAACTCCCTATAGAATTGCGACTATGCTTGAGTTGAGATAAGTCCCCGTGACTCTCTCCATGTACCCTTAGGTGGGTTCAATCTATTTTGCCACAAACAAAGTTACCGCAATCATTTTGGAAGATGTAAGTCTACTACACATTCTTTCTAGCATGACTGTCGCAAATCGATGGGCAGCCTTAGGTTGGGTGGATATATTACCTCGCTAATGTGTCTCCCCATTCATCTTTTAGTCAAGAAAGATATGAGTCTCCGTGCTTTCTTTTTTTCTTGAATTAACCACTATAAATCGAAAGGCACCCCTTTGGTTGGATAGTTCTCCCCTTGGCTGGGAAGCTACTCCCTTTGGATTGGAAAACCTAAAGTTAGGTGAAGGCCAACAAAGCCCCTACTCGGTGTAGTGCATCGCAAACCGACGAGATCCATCAAAAACAATTAAAAAATGAAATTAATTTTTGTTATCTATGAGATGATTTAAGTCCCGCAGAGGCATTCACTCAATAGTCAGCCCTAGGTTGGGTTCGATTTGTTGCATAAGCAATAGATTACCCCAGTGGTCTTTTGTTCAGGAAGATGTCAGTCCCCGTGCTTTCTTCCTTGAATTAACCATTGCAAACTGAAAGGCACCCCTTTGGTTGGATAGTCTTACCATGTGGTTGGTAGACTACCTCTTTGGATTAGTAAATCTGAAGTAGGTCAAGGCCAACACGGCCCCTACCACCATAACAAAGGGATCCTCAAAATATAAAAAAAAAATTAATTTTGACTATCTTTGTCAATTTAAGTCCCCGCATTCACTTACTAGTCAGCTTAAGGTTGGATTCAGTCCATTGCCTCGCAAACGGATCACCCCAGCAACTGATCTCTACTTTAGAGGATGTAAGTCTACTACACTTTCTTCTTAGTACAGCTGTGGCACACCGAAAGCCAACCCCTTTGGTTAGATTTTCCTACTATATGGTTGGTAGACTACCCCTTTGTATTAATAAATATGAGCTAGACCAAGGCCAACATGGCCCCTACTCAGTGCGATCCATCACAAACTGATAAGGTCCAACCCAAAATTTAAAATTTAAAGTCTAAAATAAAACCCATCCGACCCCCCCTAGTGGAGTCAAATCAAACAAATCAAATCAATCGCCTCGGAGATGAAATATTTTCCCTCTAGTGGAACCAATTCAATCTAACTTGAACTTGCTCCCCTAGTGGAGAGTTCACATTTTCATCCCCAGCGGATCCTAAATTCTAATCTTGTAGCAGATTTTATAACCTCTTATCCCCAGTGATTGACTTGAACTTGCTCCCCTATTGGAGAGTTCACTTTTTTCATCCGCAGTGGGGCACCAAATCCTAAATCAACAAATCAACTCAATTTCTTCCCAGCGAGATTCAAATCAAATCAAACCTCTCATCCCCCAGTGGATGACTTGAAACTGCTTCTCCTAGTGGAAGGTTCACATAGTTAATCCTTAGTGGATTCCCCCTTCACTCTCTTATGTCTTAGGCATAAGTAGAGTTGCATTGCACTAAGCTCTTGATTCTTTCTACATCTATAGTCTATGGGTAGATCATTTTTGATAGTGTTTGTGATCATTTAAGCATGGTTGATCATCTCGGTCAACACCAATATGTTCGGTATGCCTTGTCAAACACACTGCACCTATTGGGCGCCCTTTGTTGACCTCACTTTTGGAGTGAGCTTTCAACTTCTTCATCTTAGATATGGGACTCCTCTAGAAATTAAGAGTTACTTAGTCCTAAGACACTTCTAGTGATTAGGTGAACACTTAACCTAACCTTAGAGACTTAGAAGAGTTAGCCATAGGAATAGGTTATGCCTTAGGGATATTAGGAAAACTTGAGCTTGAACCAAATCCGTACTTTCTTTTTTCAAATCAAACTTTAAATTCAAATCAACCTCAAGTTCAAATCAACTTCAAATTCAAACCAACTTCAAATTCAAATCAACTTCAAATTCAAATCAAACTTCAAATTCAAATCAACTTCAAATTCAAGTCAATTACAAATCAAATCTTAAATCAAATCCAATTCAATGGATTTTCTCAAATCATGAATCAATTCCAAATCAAATGATTGAAACACATGATTGAATTCAAATCCCAAAATTCTTTCCTAAGCCCTTTGATTTCATCTTATGGACTTAGCACAAATCAAATTCAAATCACTCCAAATTCAAAAGGTTTTCTCATAACCTATTTATATTCTCATTTATACTCACAAATATAAATGAAATATAAATTCAAATAACCAAAACTAAATTCAAAACTCAAATCCAAATCCAACTTAAATCTAACTTACACCCTTTCAAGCCAAATTCTTGAACTTAGCCAAATCATTCTCAAATCAATCCAAACATTTGGTTTTTTTTGTTCAAACAATCATTCTTTCAATTACAAACCAAATATAAACATGAACTTCAATCACCAAATCAAAATCAAACAAATCCAAATCAAACTCATGTTCATCCTTTGAACTTGAAATTATCAAATAAATCAAAACCCATTTGACTCCAAATCACTTGCAATTGGATTTATATTTCAATCATAAGTCCATATGTGAGTTCAACCAAACTAATCAAGCTCAAGCAATTGACCCACTTAGGCTCACTTGACCCAAAGTGACCTAAAGCCCTTTTGAGCCAAATTCTAATCCAACCCAAATTGGATTGAACTAAGCCCATCAAGCCTCACATTGTGAGCAAAATCATCTAGATGATCAATCACTCAAATTGGGTCAAACCAAGTCAAACCTAGCCTTTGACCAAGTCAACACTTAGCCCTGAAACCAAACTAAAAAATCACCATAGGCCAAATTGATTGAAACCATTGATCTAAACCAGTTCATTATCAATCATTGAACTTGACCAAATCATCATTTGAGCCAAACCTCCACTTGACTAAGTTGACCCAAGTTGACAAAAAAGTCAAAATGGGTCAAATCTTGATCTAAGCCAAATTGATTGTAATCAATGGGTCAAATTCATTCTAAATCACTTGTTGAACTTGACCAAAGCTTCAATTGGCCAACTAGACCCAACCTAGCCCAATTGACCATGAACCCAACTTGACCAAAAAGGTCAAATCAACTTGAAATCAAACCAAACCAAAATTGATTGAAACCAAAGCTTGCAATACATTTCAAATGATCAACTAACCCTAATCCAACCCATGACCTAACCCATCAAATCAAATTGGTCAACTTGACCCATTTGACCTAAGTGAACTTAAATGAACCAAAACCAAATATAAATCAAATTGAACCAAATCAATGATACCCATAGGCTCCAAATGATCATTAAACTTAACCTAACTCATGGTTTGACCCAATTTGACTAATTGGTTAACTTGACTCAGGTTGACCCATTTTGACCTAAATGGGTCAAATTGAACCAATTCAGACCAAATGAACTCCAAATTACTTGAAATTTAGCCCAACCCATTTTTTAATCATTTCAAATCTGCCCAAATCAAAATCAAGGCCAAATGACCATTTTACCACAAGGTCAAAGGGTAACAGATGGCCAAATTCACTTGAAATTTGGCTAATTCCTTCTCATGACCACTTGTCATCTTCCTAGTGATCCATTTGGATAGTACGGGAGGTGGTGAACATGACCCAATGGGTTTGGGTCAGCCATGACCCAACCCAAGGCTAAACCGACCACTCCAATTGGAATTCTCCACTTTGATCACTCCATACACTCACCTAGCACATGTGCACTTCCTCTCCTCCACTCCTATGTCAAAATTGAACCACATGGAGTCCCTAACAGCCTAAACAACCCAATCAATCAAGTAAATTAATCAAAAAGGGCAAGATGGCTCTTGGTCATCCGATCCAAAGGGGAGATATACTCCCCTCATTCCAACTCAAACCACACACTTGTATTGATTGAGCTAGAACCACCAAGCTTCTCCCAAGCATTCCCAAGCTCATCCCATTTCTTCCTTCTCGATTTTCTTCAAAGTTGAAACATGGGAGGCCTAAGGAATTTTTCAATTCATCCACTTCTCCACCTAACCTAAATTTACTTTGCAAGCCCCATCAAGGGAGCTATTCTAGCTCACCCAAAGTGTTTCTCAAGTCTCCAAGCCATGGGAAGGGGGATTTCGATCGAAGCCACAAGCCATTGAAGGGGAGCTTGGCCAATTGAGCAATCCACTTCAAATCAAGACTTGAAACCTTCAACAGGGCTTCATCTCCACTAGACGAAGCTACCTCCTCTGTTGGAAGTGTCGATGATAGCCTCTAGAGAGGTATTATTCAAAACTGATTCTCATTTGAAATTTGTTTGGCCTTTTATGAAGGGAATTGTAATCCCATTAGATTCTAGCTTGGATGTTCTTCCTACTTTGATGGTGTGGTGAATCTACCCCAAGCTAGTGAGCTCAATCAAGCCATGGAGGATGACGGCCTGTCTCCCTCGAGCTTGGCGGGATCATGAGCCATCCATCCCGCTGTTTGGATGGACCCTATTAAATCGCTGATTCATGATATAAATAGAACCACGATTAACCGGTCATCCATCATCGGACAATGAGAAAGTATCATCCTAATATGATAACTTAAATAGCCTTCATGCCACATGTGAATCTGACGAAGCTCTGATTAGTTAAATTAGAATATTCCAATTATTCTTTAATCACATAAACTTCATAATTATAATTAAATGTAGAAAATCCAAAAATATAAATGACTCATTTTAAAGGTATTATAGGGGAATTCAATAAAATCTAATTAATTTGAATAGTGAATCTTAATTAGGGTTTAATTAAAATTAAATTACCTTAATTAAAAAATAATTTCCAAAATCTAATCAATTAGTTAATTAATTAGAATATAATTAAATCACAAAACTTAAAATCATAATTAAATGTAGAAAAATAAAAAATATAAAGATGGCTCATTTTAAAGGTTACAGAGGAGAATTCAATAAAAATTGATTTTAAACAATAAATTTTCTTAATTTAATTAAAATTAAATTACCTTAATTACACCATAATTACTTAAATTAATTTCCAAATTTCTCATACATGTTTAGTTATAGCCTCCCCTAATTTTCTTGAAATTTATTAAAGAATTAATTAGAGAAATTAATTAATGGACCCCTAATCACCCCCTTAATGTGATTAAGAATACTTAAGTATATGAACAGTGATTCAATCCCTTAATTGAGATAATTAAGCATTGTTTGAGTAAGGGGGAGGTTTATGGAATGGGTTTGGGATATTTTCCTAAGTTATTCTCTAAACCCCTTTTCCTTAATCCAAACATAATTAAGGATTAATCACTAATGATCTACTTAATTAGTCTAATCAAACTTTCAAAATCAACTGAGTTAATTAATCTCTTGTTGGTAGATCCTTAGGTGTTCAAAAGCCTAAGGTAAGTTTAGAAAATCATATCCAACCCACATGTGTGGAAGGTTATGAAAGTACTTAATGAAAACCTTTAGCTTAATTAATCAATAATTGTGAGCCAATTGCATTAGGCCCTTTATTTCTTAGGTGCATTCGATTTAAATTCCATGTGGATGCATATCATATGTTGGCTCATAATTGTTTAATAATTATGTTAAAGTGGTGTGTAAGGGGTAATTAGTGGACTAAATTCACACCCTAACCTAAACAAAACATAAAATCAATATAATTGTTCTAAAAATTAAACTAAATCAATTCACACATGGGGGAAATTGGTTAGGACCAGGAAACTCTTCTCACATTTCCTAAGTCAAATTAAATTCAAAACAAAAGTAAAAAAATCTCTTTAAGGAATTTTGATTCACTTTAAATGATCTTATTTTATAGGATTATCTTTAGGAATTAATTAGGGTGAATGAAGTCATATACTTACATCACTTTATTTCTTTCCAAGCATGCTAAATATTGTGTCAAATGAAATCATGCATTTATTTCTTTTTAAAAATCAATTAAATAAAATGTTTCCTCTATGTTAAATTGCATATTTTGGCTAAAGTAAGAATATGAGTGGCTATTATCACTATTAAACCAAAAAATATGTTTAAAACCTATAAATCAAAAAAATTATATGAGGCTACTTATACTTATAAACTTGCATGTTATATAGCATAAAGAGGTGTTATGTGAATTTCTTCTCTTTCTTAACATCATTTGTATAGGATTTGCAAAGTGTATAGTTCATTTGAAAAGAACATAACACTTCTTTAAATCTATTCCTATACACTTGTATGTTATGGTTTAAGAAGGATCTTCACATTACACATGTAAATTACACAAATCAAACAAACACAAAAATCTTTTGCATGATTCTTCATCCATTTATTTTTTTTTGTACATGCACATGTAAGAAAAGTGGTATATTAGTCCGACATCTGGTCGAAGTAAGCCCCAAGTAGGTCTTGTATCTTACACTTAGTAAAAATAATGGCGCATTCACTTATGTCTTTTATACATGTAGATGCATTTGATTAATGGATAAAAGAGTCCCTCTTTCTTTAATAAAACATGCATCATTAAATATCCAAATTTTCTTAAGCAACATCTCTTAGCATTCATCATGTGCTAAAGATTTGCATTACATGTATAGGTATATGCTTAGATTATTCATATGCATGGTATACATGGTGGAAAGAAATAAATATTTGTGTGTTATGTGATAATAATTCATCTTAACTAATCCTAAAATGCCTTTCTTTGAATGGGTTTATTTAGAGAAAATCTAAACTTAGGGTTAATTAAAACACATAATAAAATAGTCACTGAGGAAAAATCATTAATGAATCTACCTTAGAAATTACTTAATGTAGGGATGAAAAAGAAGTTCTCTTCTCTTTTCTTCTCTTTACAACATTTAGTAACTAAGTGTAGGTTCATTCAAACCAAATCAACTCATCAAATAAAATTAACAAATCAAATAAATCACTTAAATGAAACCACCCTCTAAGTTGAATCCTTCACACTTAGAAAATTACAACCTTAAAGCCTAGCTAAGACATGCCACACAAGCCTTAAATGGCACACACATTAGGCTAAGTTATCATTTCTAGCTCTATGTTAGGGCGGTGCATGGTTTGATGCCTAATTTTATTTTATGATGTAATATTTTTAGACTAGATGTTAAGGTGCATGTGTGTTGATTAAATGATAGGACGATCTTAGTCAAATCATATCTTCTATAGGGGACTGTGCTTAAGGGGTGTTGTAATAAAAATATAAATATTTTTGTTGTGCAGATTGCTTATACCCCTAAGCATGATCCAAATTAGGATAGGTAGACTTGGTTACCCATGTATGGGGTGCTAAGTCCAATTCATTCCTATAACTGCTTGGGATTATGTGGTATTTTTAGCTAATCTCTATTTTGCAGGTTTAGTTAGATTTATTTTTTCCATTTTAATGTAATTTTTATAATTAAGATTTAGAATGACTATTATGGGAGAATTAAGGTGAATATTGGTCATAAGATTATGTCTTATGCACCATGTGAATCCTTGGAGCAAACTACATCCCATGTCTAAATGAAGAAAGATGAAAGAAAGAAGGGAAGAAAAGAAAGAAATGAAGAATGAAGAATGAAAAATGAAGACCCCCATAACATGAATTCTTTCTAAATTGTAATTATTCATTTGTAATCTAGGTTGTATAATGGTAGATCTTGGCAACCCACATTTTCTTTTCGAGTTATGCGATGATACCCGACCGCATCGGTCTCTTATTCTTTTGTGCTAGCTTTATAAAATTATTTGATATTTATGTGTCTTGCGCATTAGAAATGACATAATTTTCCTAGTTTCTTCATTGATTCATGAATGGCCTAGATATGATTAAGCTCTTAGGGAAAAATAAATTTTCTATCCAATTAATCAACTCAAAATTAAAATTAATAACTCATAACCTCACCTAAAGCCTAGGACATAAATCAAGATAATAAAAGATTTAGCAACCCCTTAGTTGGATGTTGTATGTCTCACATAATGCATAAAATCATCTTACTTCACTCTTGCTAATGGAGGGCTTTCACCTTTGTCATAGAAAATAGCTTGACCTTTGAGAGCCATGGTGGAAACAGACCTCCTTCTTGCTTATTTTGGCTCATAACCAATTTCTCATGCATTAGGCATATGAAATCTCATAGCCTATGTCAAAAAAATTGTCCAAAAATGAAAATAAAACTTAACAAAATTTGCATTAGATTAAGTCATTTATTCATGCCCTTCATAATATAGCCTCTTAGGCAATGTGTTTAAGGACTTAGTCTCCTTTCTAAATAAACAATAGTCTAGCTATCTTGCAAAGCATAAGACTTGCCTACATGTATTTAAAACCATAGCAAGAGTTAGTTGGCGGCCACCCCCAAGTTGTTGTAAATCCAACAGTCGGGTGGTTTATCCTCTCTTATGGAGATAAATCATATACTCATTTTTTCCTTAGATTTAGGTCGTGCATTGGCCCTCGCCAAAGCTCCCTAGATTTAGGATCTGATATTGCGCTTTTCCTTTGCGGGCTACAAGCATAAATCCTCACCTCTTAGGAATTTTCACGATCTTGTGTTGTGGAATTGTAAGCCATAGATTTCTAATAAAAAATTAACTCAAAAATATAATTCTCTTCAAATTTCAAAAATATAAAGCCCAACCATAGGTTAGTTTGGGATGCTCACTAGGTTTCTTAGTATCATGAGCATCCCCTACTCATCTCCCTTTGGTTTCAATAATAACTCCCTCCTTTTGATCAATCCCACTTAATTTTCCAAAAAAAAAAGCCAATTTATTGATAGTCCTATCTTTGAAATCTTTGGAGGCAACGATCATTTACCTTAATCAAGAGTAGCCCCCATAGGGAACTTAACGAACCCGATTTAAAATAAACCATACTTTACTTTTTCATGAAAATTAGGGGAAGAATCTCTGGTACATTCAAAGACTCATTGTCCTTAGGAGTTCTTATTAGGTGATTAGATTTATTGTAGGATGATGACTTTCGAGATAGTACATCATTAATATCATACCCATAATAATCATGGATCTATGGTGTCCAACACATACCAAAAATTTTATTTTTTCAAATTCCCCCAAGAGTTTGAGAAATAAACACCATAGAAACTTAACAAACTTGGTTTAAAATAAATCCTACTTTACTTTTCTATGTGAAGTAGGGGAAAGATTTTTGGTACATTCGAAGACCGATTATTTTTAGGAGTCCTTATTAGGTGATTAGGTTCATTGTAAGATCGTGACTTATGTCTCTCAAGATAGTACATCATTCCTCAATGTCACACCCGATCATCCTAATGAGTACATATACAGATCTACGTGGTGTCCCAACAATATGCACAATTTTATTTTTTTCAGATTCCCAAAATTTGAAAAATAAACACCACATTTTTTGCACTCACTCGAATGGTTTCTCTCTCTCCATCTTTGGTAAATGATCGTTATCTCCAAGTATCGACAGTGGATTTGTATCTCATATGAGTCTGAGACTATCCTTCTTTTCCATTGGCACTTGGCTCATTTCGTTCTTAAGCTAAGCTAGCCAACATTCTTTAGATTTTTGGACCTCACCCGTAGGTCTTAAAATCCTTGTTCCCCAATAGGTGAAAATAAAATTTAAACAAAAGAAATGACTAAAAAATGATAGCAATACGTAACCGAGGTAAGGTAAGGTTCATTATACAAATAAGAAAAATAAATCCTTCATAAAAACATCACTCTTCAAAAGCACTTTCCCAAATAAAGTTCACATAATAAAATACTTGCACAAAAATTTTCATAACTCAACCTCATCTAACAATCTTCAAGATTGTTACATGTAGGATATTTTCAAAAATCAAAGTTAAGAATCATCTTTTAAAAAGCATAAATGAACATCCTCATTCAATATACCCAAATTTATTGAATGAAGATTTCATTTCCAAAAAAAAAAAATTATCAAAATCATCTTTCAAAAAGCACAAATGAACATCCTCATTCAATATACCCAAATTTATTGAATGAAGATTTCATTTCCAAATAAAATCAAAATCATCTTTTAAAAAAAGCACATATGAACATCCTCATTCAATATACCCAAATTTATTGAATGAAGATTTCATTTCCAAATAAAATCAAAATCATCTTTCAAAAAGCACATATGAATATCCTTATTCAATATACCCAAATTTATTGAATGAAGATTTCATTTCCAAATAAAATCAAAATCATCTTTCAAAAAGCACATATTTGAAAATGAATATCCTTATTCAAGATTTCATTTTCAAACAAAATCAAAATCATCTCAAAAAGAACATATACATCCTCATTCAATATACCCAAATTTATTAAAATGAAGATTTCATTTCTAAATCAAAAAATCATCTTTTCAAATATATTTGAAAATGAACACCTCATTCAATATACCCAAATTTATTGAATGAAGATTTCATTTCAAATAAAAAATCATATCATAACATTGAAATTCCATTTCAACATATCTCACATATGTTGAAGTTGGAATTTCTTTTCAAAAAAAATTTGAAAATAAGCCTCTTCATTCAATATTTCCAAATATGTTGGATGGAGGTTTTATTTTCAAATAAAATGACATCATTTGAAATTCCACTCAACACATTCCCCATGTGTTAAGTTGGAATTCCCTTCTTTTCAAAAAAGCAATAATCACACAAATTTCATATTTTGAAAAAAAAATAAACATGATTGACTTATTTGACATTCCCAAATTTGTAAATGAGAATTTCATTTTTCAAAATAAATTTGGATCTTTATTTAGCATACCCAAATTTGAAAAGCAAAGATTTTCAAAATCAAAAAAAAACATCAAAATCAAACACATTTGAACTTTATTTAGCATACACCAAATTTGCTAAAAGTTCTCATTTTCAAAATCAAAACAAAAAATCAAACACATTTGAACTTTATTTAGCATACCCAAATTTGCTAAATAAAGATCCCTCTTTTCAAAAAAAATCAAAACAAAAATCAAACACATTTGGACATTATTTAGCATACCCAAATTTGATATGCAAGGATCCTCTTTTCAAAAATAAAAAATCAAACACATTTGTTCTTTATTTAGCGTCCCCAAATTTTCTAAGTAAAGACCTCATTTTCAAAAATCAAAACAAAGAATCAAAAATATTTGGACTTTATTTAGCATACACAAATTTACTAAGTAAAGATTCCATATCCCAATTCACATATGATTCACATCATGTGCAAACAAGCAAAAGAAGAAAATTATTTTCAAATAACTCATTTAGCATACCCAAATTTGTAGATGAACAATCCCAAACAAAATCAATTGAACCTCTATTTTAACATACTTAAATTTGTTAAATAAAGGATCCCCAAACATAAAAATCAAATTCAAATATGAACCAATGGAAGCATCAAGAATCTCTTCAAAATATTTGAACCCATTTCCAACATACACAAATTTGTTGAAAATGGATTCTAAATTCAAAATCTCTTCTCCAATTCATTCAAAATCTCTCTCCTATATTCAAAGAACCCCACTTAACATATTCAAATTGTTGAGTGTGGGTTCAAATTCTAAATCAAATTCAAAAAAATTCAATATCAAAAATAGAAAATATGATTTAAGTTTGTTTCAAAATTATAGAATTCAGCTAGTTCGCCTTTTTCTCTCAAGCAAGAAATGGATGCTCGGTATGTTCACTTTCCTTGGGATGGATTTGGCCTTGGATCGCCCTCCCATAAGACTAATTTCTTTCATCTACACTTCGAGGATTGGGGGGGCCAAGATCACTGTGAGGGGCAACCTCACCACTCCAGGAATGGTGACAAGCAAGTCATCCATGTGAGATGCCAGATTCTAAATTTCCCACATAAGAGGAGATGGTGGTTCACAACTTCAACTCTAGTGCCGCAGATGTTTAGTTGTTCCCATTGCTCAGCTAGTACCCACTCAGCTTCCTTCCAAGGGGAAGGCTCCACTTCTGGATAGTCCTCCTACCTGAGATAGTGTTCCACCCAGCAAAACTCAGTGCTACAATAAATTCCACAAGATCAAGTGGCATCATGTGTGCATAGCCAAGGAGATGGAGACAGTCTCTCAGGTTGCAGTAGAGGAGTCACCCAAGGTAGTTTCTCCTCTGACACATAAAATAAGTTCCATCCTCTTTCCAGATTTGATGGAGAGAGGAAGATGTTAGAGGATACATCACCTCCACCGATTCACTATGAGGCACCTACCAGATAGGAGGAGGTCTATGCCCCAGACATCAAGTTGGTGGGCTTATGATGGTCGAGTCTGCCCGCTTAATTTATGATCTCCTCAGTGGGAGCATATCCGAGAGGGCCGAGAGGCCCGTATCGCTGCATGTTACAGAGAGAGGAAGGTATGCCGTGGTCAACAACCTGGCCTCATGGATTTTCTATGTGCTACCCTCATGTCATAATGACAAGATTAGACTACTACCCATCACAAGAGAGAGCTCTCAAGATAGAGAGTCTTGTGCCATACTCCACTCCACGCCCTCCATCACAAGTTCCATCTTCCAGTTCCATCAAAGCCATGAAGGCAACATCGGGGAAAAGAAAGCCCCACCGGTGATCCAGCTATGGCCAAGAGATCCCATTTCATCTACACCGAGGTGAGGCTGAGCTCTCCGACCTCCTCCTTCCATGGTGAAGAGGGAGTGGCCTCATAGCATCGTAGTCCATTACCACCACCACCTCACCGATCATGGATGATAGCAATGAGGGAGAAGGAGATAGCTTATCCATGGTATAGATCCTCCAGCAACTCCACCATAGTGACCATGAGCACATTATCCTCCAGTGAGTGTAGCTCATGGGTTAGCTCTTTGGGGAGGTCGATGTATCTCTTCATGAGCATGATCCACCACGACGCCACATTTATGTCATAATCGCCTCGATGATATCGTAGTATCTCAATAAGAAGAAGGAAATTAGGTATGATGACCTGAGAAGAGAAGGTTAGCTATTAATGAAGATGATTTGTTGGAAGATTCAAAGAGGTGCATATGGTTCACTAAGGTTCTCCTTCACCATGGTTTGGAAGGTGTTATGGCCAACGATGACACCTATTCACCCAACACCTCCTTCAACAACTCAAATAAGGATGAGCATATGACAAGATGGGAAAGAGGTTTGAAGATTTTCTAGCAGTAGTTCTGCACTTTAATCAAGCCCCAAAGCATCCTACTACATGGAGACCGTCACTGAAGTTGCATGTCTTGGATCAACCTAAGAGTTCACCTAGAGAAAGACTAGCTTGTATAGAAGGTAGTGGATAGTACCCATACAAGAAAAGATATTAAACTCATGGTTGAACAACAAGTGAGAGAAGCATTGGTGCAAGCGGTGGTTCATCAGTTCCAAAGGGTAGACCCTACCCAGAGGAATTTGATGCTATCCAATATCCTAAGGGTTTTGTGCCTCCTTCTTTCAAGAATTTTGATGGCAGTGGGAACCCTCGCCAACATATAGCGCACTTTAGGGCCATCTGTTACAATGCTGGTGGCAGTGATGCACTATTGTTCCATCTTTTGTCGTAGCAGCATAACCTTTGATTGGTAGAACTCCCAACAATTCAAGAAGAATTTTGAGTTGGAGCAACTTTTCATTAAGAGGTTTGTTGAGCTCAAGAAGGGTAACTATGGGTGATCTCGCTATAACAACACCCCGGTGAGTCCCTCATTGATTATATTCTTAGATGGCACAATTTGAGTATGAAATGTGAACACATGTCATAAATTCTACTAAAAAATATTCATGGCCCGGTCATCTTCATGCTCAAAGGTTTTACCATCAGGACATTTGAGAAGCTAATCAATAAGGAGGCTAGCCTATAAGGAGAGGCCAAACAATTATTTTTTTAAGATCAGCTATCAAAGCCAAACATGCAGAAAGCCTATGAAAGAAGCGGGCAGAAGAAGATTGATAAGGGGAAGCAACCTACCGTGAGATCAAGATGAGAGACCTCAAGCTACATCCATTACCCACCTCCTTTACCACCTATTACATCCCATCTACCACAAGCCTCCACCTTCATCCTCCCCCCTCCTCACCATACAAAATACACATACCCCTGTGTAGCTATCATCCACCTACTCTTTGGATAAACTAAACAAACCTTATTCATTTAAGAGGAGGTAGTCAAGAAAATCTTTAAGAACCTCTTAAAGAAACCTAATTTTAGCTACCTGGGAGAAGTGAAGAAGAGCAATGATCCTAACTTTACCCCTACCACCGCATGCTAATATTTTGGAGGATTGCTTTATATTAAGGACTTTGAGCATACAAGTGTGCATATACTTATCCCAAAGGAATATCTAGTGGAACAACCATCCAGCTATTAGGGTAATCCTTGGGATACATGTGATCCTCTCAAAATAAAAGAAGGTTGGGATATCTCTTTATCCCAACCTCTAAAAAGATTATTTCAAAATCAAGAAACTTTCCTTCAGGTGCAGGCAACTCAACCTCCAACATCAAGGAAGGTTGTGCCAAAGACAACTTGGGAAAGTGGGAGCTCAAGAAAATACTACTAGGATAGCCAAGTAGCAACCACCATCGAGCCTCTCCATTCCACCATTCAGCTACTACTTCACATTTCTACTTCAGCTTCTTCTTCTAGTAGACATCTTGTATCATGAGGGCATCAAATCCTCACCCCACTTACTTTACTAGATTTCTACTATGTACCTCCTTTAAATCCAAGAAATCAAGGAATAAAGCTAGTTTGAATTACATATGTCACTTATGATGGGTTGTCTAACTCTACTCTTTAGAAACTCTTCAAGTCTAAATAATTATAACAACTATCATCCTCTTCTTTGAAATGGACTTTCCTAAATATATGGGTTCACCTCTTGAGAGACTTGGAATCATCGATGAGGGTCCCATAGGAGAAGCTATAAGTGAACCTGATGAGCAGGTAGAATCTTCCACTAAACCAATATAAGAGGTCACCAAAGTTAACCTTCGCAGTGGCAAAGTTCTACCTCCTAAGGTAGCACCTCAAGATAAGGAAATAAGTCATTGTTCCATGATCAAAAGAAGCCCCCTCCACGTGATGCTCCACCCATGGATATGCTTGTGGAGGATAGCCCTGAGTTGATTACAATGTCTTCGCTCACCTAAGAAAGTTGCCAACTAAACTAGGCATAAATGATGCCCTTGTCTTATCCAAAGATATGAGTGAATAACTAATCAAGACTCTTCTTGATCTAAAGATATGCTTAGCATAGTTGAATGCTATTGGAGAGGAGGCACATTATTCAAGAGAAGCCCAGGGAGTCACATTCACCGACAAAGACCTTCTTATGGGGGACATGGAGCACAACCGCCCCTACATCACAAAGGATATGGGCGATTCATTTTCAGGGTTTTAGTGATCTGTGCATCGAACATTATGAGTCTAAAACCCTTGCCTATTTGAGATTGACATCTCTACACTCTGAAGATCGATGATGTTGAGAGATTCAATGAACAAGGCAAGAGGGCTTTAGCTCCATAGTGTTACCTTTGGAAAGTGACTAAAGATGCCAAGTTCTATATAATTGATTCAAATACATCATCGCTTTGCTCTATAGGGATACAATAATAAGATGATTTCATCCTCCCTTCATCAGTGCATCAAGTTTCAAAGAGATGAAATCGAATATTATGTCAAACGAGATGAAAAGCCATTTTTAATTATAGAGGTCAAGATATATAAGCATGTGACCTACTATCTTCCTTAAAATCAAAACACCCTTTCTCACAAATTTGGCCAAAATTCAAATACAAAAGAAAAAGAAAAAGAAAAAAAAAAGAAAAAGAAAGATAAAAAAGAAAAGGAAAAGAAGAAAGTAGTGAAGGGATACCAAGGAAGAAGAGCATGTGTTACATTCCACCCATAATTCATTTCCACCAAGAACAGTATAGTAGATGACTCAACCTCCACCAGAGAGAAAGTAGATACAGAGGCAATTTAGAGGTGGAAGACCCCGTTGGCGCCCAACAAGGGTCATGTTCCAGCTCATAAGTACCCCGCTATTCACATAGACTTGGAATCTGAGGATGAGTCTCATGTGATTAGCATACCCCCAACCCCTCAGTTTCATTGAGGTGACACTGAGCGATATGATGAAGACCAGGCCTCCAAGCAAAGCAAGAATGTATTCAAGTTTATGTAAAACTATTAGGCAAGTTGGGAACTTTAGCTCTAACCTCACTTTCTTCATAAAAAGTCAAAGGTTTAGTAGTTAAGGAAGCCCCTAGGTCTTCCATAAATGTTAAGCCAAAGAGATTCCTATTGGGATCATCATCCTCAAGTCCGAATGTAGAACTTGAGGATAATTCATATAAGATTTAATGGAATTTTGATTGGTACTCTTTGTGTTCATAATCTTACAAAGAAAGGTTTGATTCCTTATACATGGTGGCATAGTTAGAGTATTTTGAGAGTCTATGGAACAACAAAAGGGATGCACAATCAAGACCGTGACTGGGATTCAAGCGGTCCAAATGATGATTATGATTACCGCTTGTCACCAATCATTGAGTCTGATAGGTTCTTCTCAAACCATACTAACTCTTATGATGAAGTGTGTTTAGAAACTTCGGATGATCCATATGATCTTCAAATCAAATATGCACCTACAAAATTTGAAGAAGAAATCCATAACTATCGACAAGCTCAAAGAAATCAACCTCAGGACAGAAGAAAATCCATGCCCCACATACATCAGTTCTCTATTGAATGAAGAAGAAACCAATGACTTAGTTAGGCTATTGACCGAAGGACTACTTTTCATGGAGCTATGAAGAGATGCCCGATTATCTTACGTAGCCCACAACCAAGACATCCTAACGCTAACCCTATCAAGCAAGCTCCTGCATGCGATTAGAAATCAACAATGTGTCATTTTGAAGTCAAGAAACTAATCAATGTTTCATCAAGAAAGAAAATACCCTACCGTTAGGGGTCATGCCGCTTAAGAAAAAGAACGGCCAAATTCGATATGCATGATTTGGACTTAAACAAGGCATGTCCTAAGGATGAATTTCTACTTCCTATACTAGAATTAATGGTGGACATCGCCTCATCTCATGCGTCTCCTTTATGGATATCCGCTACAAACCAAATCAAGATGGCCCCAAGATGAAAGAAACACGCTTTTGAACCCATCAATCTATTGTTATATGGTCATGCCTTTCAGCCTTAAAAATGTTGATGCTACATACTAGTGGGCCATGACTCAGATCTTCAATGATTTCATTCATCATCAAGTTAAATGCTATGTTGATGATCTAGTAGTCAAAATCAAAGAAAAGGAAGACCATCTCTTTGACTTGAGAGTAGAACGTTAAGATAATACAACCTCAAAATGAATCAAGTGTGCATTCGAGTAGCTTCAGAAGTTCCTTGGTTTTATTGTCCAACATCGAGAATAGAAATAGACCCAAAAGATCAAAGCATCTAGTGCACCCCTAAATTCTAACTCAACTTAGATCTTCCAAGGGGTTATATCTAAGATGCTTTATCTCAATCTATCGGGAGATGCAAGCCATTTTCAGCACTTGTCAAAAGGATGCTAAGTTCAAGTGGATGATAAGTGTGCATTCTTGAAGATATCAAACAATATTTGGTGAAGCTGCCAGTTCTACCAGCCCCTATCCCATGCAAGCCACTTATCCTCTACACTCCTACAATGGACGACTCCCTTGGTGCATTGTTGGCACAAACCAACAATGAAGGAAAGGAGAATGCTCTCTACTACCTCAGCCGTCATTTGATCGTTGTTGAAGTAAACTACCCACCTACTGAGAAACATTGTCTAGCTTTAATTTTAGCATCCCAAAAGCTATGGCATTATATGTTTTCTCATAAGGTGAACTTGATTTCAATAATCAATCCAATACAATATCTCATGACATAGGACATTATCCGATGCATGTTGGTCCATGATTTTTTCATTTGACATCACATTCATACCTCCGCGGTGAAAGGATAGCACTAGCATTTCTAGAAGACACATCTCTAACTCCCCGCTTAGTGATGACCTCCCTGATGAACAAATTATGAAGTTAGGGGACACTGACAATCACCATTAGGAGATGTATTTCAAAAAAGAAAAGAATCATGATCTACTCTTCCAGGAAAGGTAGGGGTAGGAATCATTCTCTTAACTCTAGACCACAATGTGATGAGATTCTCATACTATCTCTCCAATCCATGCACCAAAAATGAAATCAAGTATGAGACTTTGAATGTCGATCTGGAGTTAGCTATTATAGTGTGTGTCAAAAGCATCAACATCTATAAGGATTCTCAATTAGTGTGGTGAATAAATTTTATGGGAGTCACCTTTCAAATCGTGGAGAAAAGAAAGAGAACCTTATAAATTCATCTTGGTAAGATGCCATGGTGATCTTGTACTTATCCAAGTGATCTGACACGCCATCAAGGTATAACACTATCTCAAAGACAAGTCAATACCTTTAATGGAACCAATCACCTCAATAAGGACTCCTAAGGACATGGGTACATATGTATGAGATTCTTCCCCATTTTACATGGAAAAGTAAAGGGGTTTATTTTAAACCAGTTTGTTAAGTAGGCAAACCCATAGTTAATTACATCCTGGACAATCTCTAGGAAAACTCGATTAAGGTAAATGATCATTATCTTTGAAGATTTCAAAAGGACTATCAATCGATTGGTTTATGTTTGCATGATCAAATGGGATTGATCAAAAGAGGGAGTTATTAATGAAGCCAAAATGAGAGATAAGTAGAAGATGTCTACGATGCTATGAAACCTAACGAGCATCTCAAACTATCCTATAATTGGGCTTTACATTTTTTTTGAAATTGATTTAGTTTGTTTAAATTACATTTTCATTAGAATTTTAGGATTTAAGATTCCTTAACACAAGATTAAAGGAATGCCTAAGAGATGAGGAATTAAGCATATGGCCCCGAAAGGGGAGAAACAACCTCAAAACCTAAATCTAGAGAGCTTCGGTGAGGGCCGAAAGCCCATCCTAAATCTAAGGAGAAAATGAGTAATTGGTTTGCCTCCACAAGAGAGGACAAACCACCCGACAACTTGGACTTACAATCGCCTGGGGGTGGCCACCAACTAACTCCTCCTACGATTTTAAATACATGTAGGCAAGTCTTTATACTTATGCAAGATAGCTAGGCTATTTTTATTTATAAAGAGATTAAGTCCTTAAACTCACTCCCTAAAGAGACTAGATCATGTAAAGGGACATGCTTGAAATGACCTAAATCTAATGCATTTCAAATTTCATTTTATTTTTCATTTTGGACAATCATTTTGACTCAGCAGGATTTTTTTAATGACTAATGCAGAAAGAAAAAAAATCAAGAGTATGGTGGGAGGTGAGTTTCCACCACGTCAAAGGTCAAGTTCTCTCAAGGTGAAAGCCCTCCAATCAAGAGAAATAAGATTTTGTGATATTATAAAGGAATAAACCATTAAAGGGTTGCTAATTATTTTATCTTGATTTTAATCCTAAGCTTTAGAGGTTATGAGTTATTTAATTTTAGTTTAAATTGTTAAGTTGGGTAAAAGATTTATTTTTCCAAAGAGCCTAATCCACATCCGCCATACATAAAGCAAGGAAGAAACTAGGAAATACTTAATGCAAAGCTAAACAAATCATCAAATAATTTATAAAGCTAATTGTAAAAAGAATAAATACTTCATTCTCACCACCACACAACCAAAATTATCAAATGTGGTAGTGAGCTCCACCCTTATAACCCAAATTATAAATGAATATTACAATTAAGCAAAGGAATTCATATGGGGTCTTCAAGCTTTATTCTTCTTCTTCTTTCTTTCTTTTCTTCTTTTCTTCTTCTTCTCCTTTGATGGTTGGAAGGTAGATACTCCAAGAGTTCATGGTGCATAAGATTCTTATGACCAATTCTTATCCTAATCCCCATAACAAATCATTCCAAAATCCTAAATATACAAATTTTTACATTAAATGGGAAAAGTATAAATCTAACTAACACTTGCAAAACAAAGGTTAGTCAAATCACACCACACAAATCCCAAGCATGTATATTGGACTTATCACCCCACACATGGGTGACTAAGTTACCCTATGGATTATGCGGGGTATAAGCACGCATGCAAGAAGCATTTATATTTTTATTTATGATAGTCCCTTAAGCACAATCCCCTTAAAAGAGAATAATTAGACTAAGATGTCACCATTCATTCTATAAGCATACACCCCAACATCTAGTCTAAAACATTTATCACAAAACAAAAAAACATAACATCAAACCATAATCACCTAAACTAAAGTGGAGTGACTTAGGCTAATGTGTGTGCTTTAAAGGTTTGTGTGGTATGCTTAGCTTAGACTTTGAATTTTCTAAGTGTGAAGGACATGTTCAACTTAGGAGGGTTTCATTTAAGTTGTTTAAGTATTTTTTATTTCATGTTTTAATTTTTTGTTTAAGTGAAACCTACAATTAATTACTAAGTTATAAAGAGAGAAAGAGGGAGCTTCTCTTCCTTCTAATCCTAAGTAATTTCTAAGTGAGTTTACATTTGTTTCATTTAGGTGAATGTTTTGATTACATCTTTAATCAATCCTAAGTTTAGATAAACCCTAAACAACCTTTTCAAAAGAAAGGCATTTTAAGATTAAATAAATGAATCAAAATTCACATAACACATTACTTCATTTCTTTCCCAACATATATATAACATGCATATGGATGACCCTAAGCATATCTATACATGCAAAATGAGAATAGTTAACACACTTTATGATGCATGCTAAGTAATCCATTTAAGAAAATTTAGAGTTGAATATGCATGATTTTTCTTTAAGTAGAAAGGTTTTATCCAAAATTTCACATACATGCATGAAAGTAAGAAAGGCATAAGTGAGTACATCCATTGTTAACCGAGGTGGTACAAGACCTACTTAGGGCTACTTAAACCTCACAACCTCGAGGTTGTGACTAATATACCACTTTCCTTTACAACATGCATATAAAAAGAAATGAAATGGAAAAGGAATATGCAAAAGTTGTTTAATAGTTTCATTTTTGTTTATGCAATTATTCATGCAAGTATAAGCAACCTTCTTAAGTGAGAGCATAGGATGAATAGGGTTTGAATTAAGTAAGTGTTGGGTTCTTTCAAATGAACCCTACATCTTACCAACTCCTATTCAAAACTATGCTAACATAAAAGAAAGAAAAACTAAACATGCTTTTATAATCCATCACATGCAAGTTTATAATTAAGATATAAATAGCACACTTTCAGATTTCATGTTTCATTTATAGTTTTTGAAAATATTTCCGATTTAGTAGTGATAATAGCTACTCATATTTTACTTTAGCCAACACATGCACATTTGACATAAAGTAAACAATTTCATTTTAAAATTTTGTAACATGAAATTATGAATGCATGAATCACATGACATACAACTTAACATGTTGGTAAAGATCTAAATCAATGAAAGTATGTAAACAAACTCACTGACTTAAATCTAAAGACATTCTTAAAGAATAAGAAAATTTAGAATAAATCAAAGTGAATTTCAAAATGATTTTATTTGAAGTTTGATTTAATTTTAAAAAGGTGAGAATTTGTTGTTCCTAACCCATTCCCATATATGTTTTGTATTTTTTTTTTTTTTTAATTTATAATTAAATCCATTTTAAGTGATTGTTAGTATGAATTAAGTATTTAATTAACTTACCTACACCACCTTAGAAAAATTAACTAAGTAATTATGAGCCAATGAGATGACATAAAACCCACAAGGATTTTAAATTTGTAATGCACCTAATAATGAAACGGCCTAATGCAATTTGGCTCATAATTAAAAGTTAATTAAACTAAGGGGTTTAGCTTAAGTACTTTTAAAACACCCTCTCATACTTATGAAAGGGGTTTTTATTTCCTTAATTATACTTAGGCTATTAAACACCTAAGCATCTACCCAAGGTAGATTAATTAAGTTTTGGAACTTTTTGAATTTTGAAATTATTTAAAGGGGATTAATGATTAACCCATTAAGAGGGGATTAATGAAAGAAAAGGGGTTTAGGGAATAGTTTAGGGAAATACCCAAAATTATTCCAAAACCCCTACTCAGGATCTAACCTTAATCAAACTTAATCAAAGGATAACCACTAATCACCTAATTACCCTTAATTACATGAAAGGGGTAATTAGGGAATGAAATAGCAATTTCCCAATTAAGCCAATAAATCTCAAGAAAATTAGCAGGTCATCCCCAAAAAATTAACTCTAGAAATTTGACATTAATTGTTGACTTAATTAGAGAATAATTAGCTAATTAAAATTCCCAATAAAACCTAAATTTAGAGAAAATGGTAATTCAAAATACTTTGAAATCATTTTTAAAATATTCTAGATGAAATTTTCTATCCATAGCATTATTCTTTTATTTTCTAATTTTTCTATGAAGAGTTATAAATTTTTTATAAGAATTATAATTAATTAGGTATAACTAATCATTAATCACCACCAACGACACGCTGGCGTGGTCACGCTTTTACACGCCAATGAGCCACCCACTTAAACATCATATCAAGAAGGTGTGGCGACAATACCTTATCTCATCTGATCAAAGATCATTTAAGATAAAGCTAAATAAGGATTCATATAACAATAATTCAATCGCCCATCTAAAATCTTGGATGGATGAGATGAGCCAAGTTCTTCCCCAAGGATTAATGGAGACCATGATCCAAGGGGAGAGATCAAGATCTAGCATGAATCATTCAAGACTCAACCCACCACCTCAAGTACCAATCCAAGTGGATTTCACATGTAATGAAAATTTCTTTCAAAAGGACCAACACCTCAATCTAAGTGGTCAAAATCACATACCTTGAGGTGATCACTGCTCAAGATCGATGAGGTAGCTTGTCAGATGAAGCCTGCTGAAGTTCTACCTGAGGTTGAGTGGATCAATGGGTGACCAACTCAAGATTGTGCGCTTTGATTGAATTGAGTTCTTCACCCTAGAACTGTGAAAATTGAATTGCTTAGCTCTAAATCAAGTGTGCAAGAGAATTGGATTAAGATCAAGTGTAGAGGAAGTTGGGAATTTATGAGCTCATTTTGCACTGCAAAAAATGAGAAATGCAAGATTCAAATCCCTCTAAAAAAGCTGAATGCTCTTGCTAAGGATTCTATTCCAATCGATCAAGAGTGAAGTGAATTTCATTACTGGAGTATATCTCCATGAATGGATGAATTTTACCAATTTGATCCAATTGATTAGATTGTTTATTGATCATGCACATGGTCAATTTTGATCCCTGAGTGGAATGCCAACCTCATGTGCAAATTGAGCTGAGGGAGTTTGAAAATTGAATTATTTATGGTCAAGTCCATGGGTCTCAAACCCAAACCCATTTTCACCACTCATCACTAGTCTTGAGCTTTTGGAAAGCCTCAAGTGATTATGATGAGGGTATGACCAAATACCCATGGATAGCCAAAATTTGTTCTATGGCCTAGGGGTAAAATGGTTATTTTACTTTTTTTTTCACTTTGGGTATGTTTGGTATGTTGAGATAATAGGTTTGGCCAAGTTTCATTAGATTTGGAATTCATTTTATAGTGTTTGGCTCATGTTGACCCATTTAGGTCAAAATGGGTCAACTTGGGTCAAGTTGACCAATAGGTCAAATTGGGTCAAACCAAGGGTTGGTTCAAGTTCATATGACCATTTGAAATGTTTTGGTGCCTTTAGTTTGGTTCAATTTGGATTAGATTTGGTTTTGGCTCATATGACTCATTTAGGTCAAATGGGTCAAGTTGACCTATTTGACCCATTTGACCAATTTGAGGTAGGTCATGGTTATAAGTTTGGTTAGTCATATGGAGTGGATTGGTATCTGTTTCCAATCAATTTGGTTAGTTCAATTTGCTCAACATGACCCCTTTAGTCAGTTGGGTCTAAGGTCAATTGTGCTATCCAATTGAGGCTTTGGTCAAGTTCCAAAAGTGATTTGGGATGGACTTGACCCATTGGTTTCAATCAATTTGGCTTAGATCAAGTTTTGACACATTTTGGCCCTTTAGGTTAAAATGGGTCAACTCAAGTGGCCAATTGCAATTAGGCTCAAATGTTGGTTTTCAAGATCAAACATAGGTCATGAGTGAACTTGGATCAATGGTTTCAATCAATTTGGCCTATGGTAAAATTTGGCTATGTAAAGTTTCATTTTATGTTAAGTGTTGACTTGGTCAACCCCAGTTTGACTTGTTTTGACCCAATTTGATTGATTTATCACCCATGATGATTGTTGATCATGATGATGCAAATATGAGTTTGGTTCAATCCAATTTGGTTAGATCAAAAATTTGGCTCATAAAGGTTTTTAGGGAGTCAAGAGCATGTGGGTCAAATGGCCAAAGCGATTTGAAGTTGATTGATCTTGTATATGGACTTATGATTGAAATATAAATCCATTTACAAGGTTTGGAGTCAAATGATTTTGATCCATTTGAAAATTCATATTCAAAGGAAGAATATGAAGGGTCTTTGGGTTTGATTTTGATTTAGTTTTGATTGTTTGATTGAGGTTTGATTTATATATGAGCTCATGATTGTAAGTTTCATTGAACCATGAGAGAAAATCAAGAGTTTGGCTTGATTTAAAATGATTTGACTTAGTTCAAGATTTTAAGGCTTTGATTGATTGATATTTGATTTTGGAGTTGGTTTGATTGTTTGAATATATATTTCATTTATATGAATATAAATGAGAATATAAATTGATCATGAAAAATTTCAAGAATTTGAAAGAGTTTAATCATGATTTAGGTTAAATCCATTAAAGGGAATTTAAAGGATTTAAAGTATTTTTTAATTTGAAATTTAATTTTTGAATTAGATTTGATTTATTTAAATTTATATTTCATTTATATATATATGAATACAAATGTGAATACAAATAAGTTTTCAGAAAATCCCATGAGTTTGAAATGAGTTTGATCAAAGTTTGTTAAATCCATTAAAAAATTAATGGATTTAAGAATTTCAAGGATTTTAAATTTGAATTTAATTTTTGCCTTTGATTGATTGGTTTATTTATATTTCATTCTATATGAATATAAATGATAGTATAAATAAGTTTTGAAAACCCATGGATTTGAATTTGATCAAGGTTTAGAGTTGATTTTGGCTAAGTCCTTTAATGGAAGATTAAAGGACCAAAGAAAATTTCATGAATTAATTTTTGAATTTGATTTGATGGGTTTGAATTTATATATCATTTATATATGTAAATAAATGAGAATATAAATATGAAAATTTCAAAGATTTGAATAGGTTTGAATTTTGACTTTGAATAAGGGAGCTTAAGGACTTAGGCAAAATTTGGACTTAATTTTGATGGAATTTGGTCATGGGTTTAATCATTTTCCATGGAATCAATCATGGAATTGAGAAAATCAAATAGAATTGATTTGGAGTTTACTTGAAAAAAGGAAAGTGAGGAATGGTTTAAGCTAAAGGATAGATTTTCAACACCAAAGGCATGACATATTCCTAGGCTAACTCTTCTAAGTTCTAGGGGAGTGTCCACCCAATCACTAGATGTCTTAAGAAAACCTTAAATTCTAAGAGGAATCATATGCCTAAATGGAGGTGTTGAGCTCATTCTAAAATGAGGTCAAAATGTCATCAATATTGTCAATATAATTCTAAAACCTAAGCTTACTACCAGAGTACACCATGAACCCTGAGGTCACCATCTACAAGGTCCCTATGGTGAAAATTTTATATATATCTCTGTCTTTATCTATCCCCCTTTTCTTTTTAGGGAAAAGAATGATAAATGGAAAAATAGAAATATACATATAATGCATTTTGGGACACCACTATTCATGTTCTTATTATGGTGATCGGGTGCGGCATTGAGGAAAGGTGTACTATCTCAAGAGATAGAAGTCACCACCCTACAATGGACTTAATTACCTCAATAAAAACTCCTAAGGAATATGGGTCTTCGGAATGTACCAGAGATTCTTCCCACTACTTTAAAAAAAGTAAAGTGGTTTATTTTAAATCGTTCATTGTTCTGGGGTAAACCCCCATACTTAATTACATTATAAGGAACAAGATTCCTTAGAATACTCATATAAGGTAAATGATTATTATCCCCAAAGATTTTGAAAGGTAGACTATCAATCGATTGGTTTATTTTAGAAAGTCAAGTGGGATCATCAAGAGGTGGGAGTTCTTATCAAGCCAAATGAACAAGTAGGTGCTTAAGATACTAGTAGTAACCCAAACTATCCATGGGTTTTACATTTTTAAATTGAATTGATTTATTTGAGTTGAATTTTATTAAAATCTGGCATATAATTTCATGATACACACAAAAATGCCTAGAGGTGAGGATTTCATACCAAGTAAAGGAAGTAGCAACCTAAATCTAAATCTGGAGCGGCAAGGCCAAAAGAATGACCTAAATTTAAGGCAAAATGGGTATTTGGTTTACCTCCACAAGAGAGGATAAACCACCCGACTGTTGGACTTACAACCGCCTGGGGGTGGCCACCAACTAACTCCTCCTAGATTTTAAAATATGTAGGCAAGTCAAATGCTTTTGCAAGATAGTTAAGCTATTGTTTATTTAGAAAGAGACTAAGTCCTTAAACACACTCTCTAAGAGACTAGATTATATAGGGCAAGCTTTAATGACTTAAATCTAATCCAAATTTTCTTAATTTTTATTTTCATTTTGTACAATCAATTTGACACATGCTTTAGGATTTGTATGTCTAATGCATGAGAAATTAGATAATGGGCCAAAATCAACAAGATAAGGAGGTGTATTTCCACCATGGCTCTCACAGGTCAAGCCAATTTCTCTGGAAAAGGTGGAAGCCCTCCAATAAAGAGTGAAATAATATGCTTTTTTATGTATGATGTTAGAAAAGTAAGACAACATCCAGCTAAGGGGTTGCTAATTCTTTTATCTTGTTTTATAACCTAAGCTTTAGGTAAGGTTATGAGTCATTTATTTTTAATTTTAAGTTGTTTAATTGAATAAAAAATTTATTTTTCTAAGAGCCTAATCATCATCCAGGTCATACATCAAAGCAAAGAAGAAACTAGGAAAAGATGTCATATTAATACGCAAGTTAAACAAATATCAATCAATTTATAAAACTAGCGTAAAAGAATAAAAGGCCATTTATGGTTGGGCTCCACCGCACAAACCCAAAAAACAAATTGGGTAGCCAAGCTCTACCTTTATACAACCCGGATTACAAATGAATTAATTATAATTAAGCAAGGAATTCATGTTATGGGGGTCTTCATTTTTCATTTCTTCTTTCTTCTTTCTTTTTTCTTCTTTTGGTTGGTTGGAATGGGGATGCTCTAAAGGCTTCACATGGTACATAAGACATGATCTTATGACCAATTCTCATCCTAAACCCCCATAATAATCATTCTAAAATCCTAATTGTAAAAGTACATAAAAATGGAAAAAAGGAAATTTAACTAACACCTACAAAATAGATATTAGTCAAACAAACCATACAATCCCAAGCATGTATATATATAAATTGGACTTAGCACCCCACACTTGGGTAACCAAGTCCACCGCCTATTTTGGATTATGCTTAGGGGTATAAGCACTTGCACAAAAAGCTATTATATTTTATTAGCTCTTAAGCACAATCCCTAAGATAATGGTTAGACTAAGATCCCTACCATTCATGCATACATGCACCCTAACATCCAGACTAAAACAAAATATCACAAAATAAAAGCAAACATCAAACCATGCACCGCCTAACCTAAAGCTAGAAATGGTGACTTAGCCTAATGTGTGTGCTATTTAAGGTTTGTGTGGTATGCTTAGCTAGGCTTTAAGGTTGAAGTTTTCTAAGTATGAAAATGTTCAACTTAGAGGGTTTGTTTCATGTAAGTGATTTAGTTGCTTTGGTTGATTTTATTTTGTATTTTGATTTGGTTTAAGTGAATCCTACAATTAATTACTAAGTTGTAAAGAGAGGAAAAGAGAATAGAACTTTTCTTTCCTGCCTACCTTAAGTAATTTCTCAGGTAGATTCATATTTGATTTTTGTTTAGTGAATATTTAATTATGTGTTTTAATTAATCCTAAATTTATATTTTTCCTTAAATAAACCTATTCAAAAATAAATTCATTTTAATATTAAGTAAAATGAAATACTATCACAAAATACACATCACTTCATTTCTTTTCCAACATGTGTAACATGCATATAGATGAATCCTAAGCATATACATGCAAATGGAAATGTTTAGAAAACTTTAATGATGAATTCTAAGAGAATTTGTTTGAGAAATTTGAATGTTTTTATGATGCATGATTTTGTTAAGTAGAAAAGAGGGATTCTTTTATCCATTTTCATATGCACACATATATGTATGAAAGGCATAAGTGAGTACAACCATTGTTAGATGTAGGTACAAGACCTACTTAGGGCTACTTAAACCCTCGCAACCATGGGGTTTTCTAGACTAATATACCACTTCCCTTAAATACATATACATGTGCAAAAGAAATGAATGGAAAAAAAAGATGCAAAAGTTTATGTTTGTTTGTTTGATTTATTTATGCAATTTATATGTGTAAGTGTGGATGTCCTTCTTAAGTAATGACATAGGAATGAATAGGAATTTATTTAAGCAAGTGTTGTGTTCTTTTCAAATGAACTATACACTTTGCCAAATCCTATTTAAAACTATGCTAAAAGAAAAGAGAAGGAAAGCCACACTATGCACATCTTTATATTTTTACTCACATGCAAGCTCATAAATAATTATAAGTAGCATACCTTTCAGTTTTAATGTTTGATTCATAAGCTTTGAAAATAATTTTGGATTTAATAGTGATAATAGCCATTCATATTCTTACTTTAGCCAAAACATGCAATTTGACATAAAAGAAATATTTTATTTTTTTTAATTTGATCTTTAAAAAGCATGAATGCATGATTTTCATATGGCATACACATTTTAGCATGCTATGAAATAAATAAAGTGATGAAAGAATGTAAATTCAGTCACACTAATTAATTTCTAAAGATAATCCTATGAAATAGAATTATTCAAAGCAAATCAAATTTATTTTAAAGAGATTTTTAGTTTTGTTTGAGTTTAATTTGAATTTTAGAAATGTGAAGAGGTTTTATGGTCATAACCCATTTCTCACATGTGTATATTATTTTAATTTAATTTTAGAACCATTAGATTATTTTATATTTTGGTTAAGGTGTGAATTAAGTGCATTAATTACCTACACCACTTTAACATATGTAATCAAATAATTATGAGCCAATGTATGACATAAAATAATAAGGAGCTTAAATCAGCAATGCATTCTAGGAAAGAAAGGTACATAATGTAATTGGCTCATAATTAATGATTAATTAAGTTAAAGGGTTTAATTTAAGTACTTTCTTAACCTTTCCCAGACATGTGGGTTGGATTTTGATTTCTTAAGTTACTTAGGTTATTGAACACTTAAGCACCTACCCAAGATGAATTGGTTAAGGTCTGGAATGTTTTGATTTTGAAAATTTTGATTAATTTATTAATTAGATTAAACTTATTTAATTAATTTGCACCTTAGATTTTATCCAAATGAAATGAACTTAGGAAAAGAAGATATGGGAAAGAACCCTAATCTCATTCCCTAAGTCCACTCAATGTTCTAAGGTGATTACCAACTTTAACTAATGAATTTATCACTATTTAAAAGGTTAATTAATCATTTAATTGAATAAGAGGATAATTAGGAATGAACCAAGCAATTACCATAATTAAACCACTAATAAATCCCAAGAAAATTAGAAGAGGCAGAAGTCATCCCACTAAATCCACATGAGAAGTTTGGAATTAATCAGTGGGATAATTAGAAGTAATTAACATAATGAAATTCCTAATAAAACCAAAATTTAGAAAATATCACTATTCAAAATTAGTTGAAATTAATTTTAGATTATTCCTCTTTGAATTATCTTCGAAATGCCTTTATTTTGTATTTTTTTATTTTTCTACATTTAGTTATGTTATTTTGAAGTTTCCATGATTATCCATTAATTAAATGACTAAGCCCATTGGCGCCACATGGAGGCTGACACGGCGTGCGCTTTCCACATGGTGTGGCAGGATTCATCACTTAAGTTGCCACATCGGAGTGTCGCATTAGCAGTGACGCTATGCGCTTTCTCCCCATCCCTCTAATCAAGGATCAGATAGTTGAGATCGAGCCCACGGTTCTTTAATCTATGGATCCTATAGGGCTTGATCATGGTCTTCCATCCAAAATGCACGAATGGACGGCCCATGATCCATCCCTGAGCTCTCCTACGGGAGATGGCCACCGTCTATCTTCCATGGCATGATCTAAGCTCGATTGAGCTTGGATTGATCTCAAACTCAACCCACACCATCATCATGCAAGGGAGAAGACATCCAATGGCTAGTTTTACATGAGATGAAAATTTCTTCACAAAGACCACACACTCTATTCTAGCTCGCTTTTGATCCATACCTCACCGGCTATCAGGTGCAATCATTGGTAGCTTCATCTAGGAGACAAAGCATTGAAAGTTCAAGCCTTGGGATTGAGTAGATCTTCTATGGACCAAGTCACCCTTCAAATGCTCATACCTTGATCAAAGTCCCTCTCCTTACCTTTAAAACTTGGATGAAGTTTGAGTGAGCTCGATTAGGTCCCTCAAGGTGCTTAAAGGAGGAATTGGCTTGATTTTGTGTGGATGAGATTGATATTAGGGAGCTCCATTTTTGGTTAAGAAAATGAAAAATGGAGAATTGAAATGGGAGGAAGCTGGAGGAACCTTGGGTGTTCCTGAAGTTCCCAAGCTCAATCGATGTGAGTGTTGAAAAGAATTAGGGGAGAGTATATCTCCCCTAGGTGAATGATGGTGAAGCTCTTGCCATTTTGATCCAATTCACCCTATTCAATGGGTTTGTTGTTGTTTAGAGTGTCATGGCATTCGGTTTGGGTGTGGAGTGGAGTAAAGCTCATGTGCTTGAAATGAGTGGAGAAGGATTCTCATGTGCTCATGTCAAGTGAGGTGGTCGGTTTGACCTTGGGTTGGGTTTGCCCAAATCAATGGGTCATGTGCACCATGTCCTCATTAGTGACCATTTGGTCCACTAAGAGGATGTCAAGTGTCCAAAAGGAATTGACCAAATTCCAAGTGGTTTTGATTTTAGGTTACCCTATGGCCTAGGGTAAAATGGTCATTTGGATTTCAATTTGAATATGTTTGGTATGATTGAAAATGGGTTGACCAAGTTTCAATGAATTTGGAGTTGGTTTGATATGATTTTGCTCATGTTGACCCATTTAAGTCAAAATGGGTTAACTTGGGTCAAGTTGGTCGATTGGTCAAATTGAGTCAAACCAAGGGTTGGGTCAAGTTCATATGACCATTTGAAATGTTCTGGCATCATTGGTTTGGTTCAATTTAATTTATATTTGGATTTGGTTCATTTGATTTCATTTAGTTCAAATGGGTCAAGTTGACTAATTTGACCCATTTTACCTATTTAAGTTAGGTCATGGGTTGGTTTATATTTGGTTGATCATTTGAAATGGATTGGTATCTTTTTTTCTAATCAATTTAATTTTATATTTGATTTGTCTCCAAGCAATACGTAACTGGAATTGTTCAATCAATTGGGCTATGGGTCTAGTTGGCCAATTGGGCTTTGGTCAAGTTCAAGTGATTTGGAAATGAAATTGACCCATTAGTTTCAATCAATTTGGCTTAGATCAAGTTTTGACACATTTTGACTTTTAGGTCAAGTTGGGCCAACATGGGTCAAGTGGCCAATCTAGGTTAGGCTCAAATGATGACTTGAGTTCAAACATTGATCATGAATGAGTTTTGATCAATGGTTTCAATCAATTTGGCCTATGGTGGATTTTGGCTAGTTTAGGTTTCATTTAAAGTGGTGACTTGGTCAACCCTTAATTTGTTGACCAATTTGAGTGATTGATCATCTATGATTGTTTCTCATAATGTGAGGCTTAGATGGGTTTAGTTCAATCCAATTTGGGTAGGATTAGAATTTGGTTCAAAAGGAGTACTTTAGGTCACTTTGGGTCAAGTGAGCCTAAGTAGGTCAATTGACTTGATCAAGGCTTGAATCAAGTTTGATTGAACTCACATATGAGTTATGATTGAAATATAAATCTATTTGCAAGTGGTTTGAAGTCAAATTGATTCATTTGACAATTTTAAGTTCAAAAGGGTGAACATGAGTTTGACTTGGTTTGAATTTTGAATTTAGTTTTGGTTTGATGATTGAGTTTATGTTTATATTTGGATTCATGATTGAAGGATTGATTGAATCATGAAGAAAATCTTTGTTTGATTTGAAATTGATTTGGCTAATTTCAAGAATTTGACTTGAAAGGCTTAGGCTAAATTTTTATTGAATTTGAGTTTGAGTTTTGAATGTATTTTTGGATTGATGTTTAAATTTTATGTTTATATTTGATTCAAGATTGTAGGATTGATTGAATCAAGAAAAATCAAGGGTTTGGTGATTTGAATTTGATTTGGCAAAGTTTAAGATTTTGACTTGAAAGGCTTATTGGATTTTGGTTGAATATGTTTGATTTAATTTAGTTTTGTTATTTGAATTTATATTTCATTTATATTTGTGAATATAAATGAGAATATAAATGGGTTGTGAGAAATTTGAATTTGAATTTAGATTTGATTTGAGCTAAGTCCAGAAGGAAACAAAGGACTTGGAAATATTTTGGAGTTTAAATCAATCATTCTTCAATCATTTTAATTTGGGATTGATTCATAATTTGAGAAAATCCATTGAATTGAGAAGGTTTGAGTTTTGGAGTTGATATGAGTTTGGAGAAAATCAATCAAGTTGGAAGATTTGAGTTTGACTTGAAGGGAGGAAGTGAGGAATTTGGAAGCATGTGGGTAAAATTTTCCTAACACCCCAAGGCATGACCTATTCATGGCTAACTCTTCTAAGTCTCTAGTGTTGAGTTTCACCTAATCACTAGAAGAAACTTAAGACTAAGAAACTCTTAAAGTCTAAGAGAAGTCCTATGTCTAAGATGGAGGGGTTGAGAGCTCATCCTAAAAATGAGGTCAATAGTTCCTCAAGGAGAGAATGCAGTAGCAGATGCTTTGGCCAAACTCGCCAAGGAATTGGCATGTCCAGAAGATGAGTCCATTCCAATAAGGGTCCAAAATTGACAAGTTTTATTTCTTATTGATGCAACTCATCGAGATTCTTTCGGGGAGGTTGTCAAAATAAAGACGAGGAGCTAGATTGGAGGCAACTATTTATAGATTACTTGAACACAGGAAAACTACTTCAAGAGAAATCACAAGCCCATCAGATGAAGCAGAGAGCTCTCTCCTATGCTCTCGTAGATGGCACCTTGTACCGATGGTCTTTTGATCAAATGTGGTTATGCTATTTAGACAAACATGAAGCCCGTAAGATCGTGATTGCGGTACATTCAGGTCTATGAGGAATGCATCAATTTGGTCTAAAGATGAAAGCAAAGATCAAGAGACTAGGATATTATTGGCCTGATGACGCATGGATGTAGCTGAGATGCCATGTCTACAGGTGTGGTCCTACATCAACTACCAACATTCTACATCATACATTGGCCTCTGGCCATTTGAGTGTTGGGGTACCAACAACATAGTGAGTCTATCGATCCTCCTTCTTCCAAGGGTCATCGGTTCATCTTAGCCACACTACTTTTCCAAGTGAAGGCATTCCCACTTGAGGTCACAAGAGCTCCATTTTTTTTGGAAATATCAGATATAGGTTCGGTGCCTCAGAAAATCGATAATGGTATTGCATTCAAGAGCACCAAGATCAATAGCTTTACCATAAGACATAGCATAGATTGGAGATACTCCACCATCTACTATCCTAGGGAAAATGGCTTAGCAGAAGCATTCAATAAAACTCTCATCTAGATACTAAAGAAGACACTCGACGATAAGAAATGGCAATGGCATGAGCAGCTAGTTGAAGCTTTATGGGCATACCGCACCACATACAAAACTCCAACCCAATCTACCCCATTCTCTTTAGTGTACAGGTCTGAAGCCATTCTATAGTTAGAATTTTAGCTCCCATCACTTAGAATAACAATGGGTAGTAAAATCACTACAGAGCAGAACGCTAAGTTACGGTTAGAAGAGGTCGAAGGTTTGGAGGAGAGACGCTTACGGGCAAGCCAGAACCTTGTTTTATACAAAGCCAAGATGATTCAAGCTCACAATAAGCTGGTCCACCCTAGAACTTTCCAAGTATGAGAGATTGTTTTAGTTCTAAGAAGACCAATTATTGCCCGTCGAAAGATGGGAGATAAGTTTGAACCCACTTGGGAAGGTCCTTTTGTCATAGAGAAGGCCTACCAAAGAGGATCTTATCAATTTATTAATTGTAAAGGGGAACACCCGATGCTTCTAATTAATGGGCTCTATTTGAAGAAAAACTACCCATAAAATCATGTTTGAAAATAATTATCATCAAAAATTTTATTTCAATTCATCAAAATATTCTCTTCATTTGAAACGTTGTTTGTTTGCGAATTCGCCACGGCGTGTTTAGGGTAGGTATAAAAGAAACCAAGAGACATCCTATCCTTCTTTCACAACACGAACACAAATTAAACATGATTCCCAGCACTACTAGAATAGGTGTGAGATAACCCAAGTGACATCCTATTTCAACTAGCACAGCTAAGTTAGGTGTAAGAGAACCCAAGCGGCATCCTTTCTTAGTGGATACACAACTACCATTCGTGGCACCATTTCATCAACTTTTAAACGTGTTTAGATAGAGATAACTCATTCCTCTCTTCAAACATAAACATGAACATAAACACAAACACAAAAACAAATCTTTTATCTCGGCCTATTTTGATGTGGGAGCAAGCCCCCTATGGAACTCACTTATTAGCTGCTCTAAGTCGGGCCGACATACTGATAGTGTCTCACCCCAGTGGTCACCAGTTTGGAAAATATGAGTCCATGTGCTTTCTTCTTGACTTGACCATTGCAAACTGATGAGCGCTTTATTAGTTTGGTAGGCCTCACTGCGCAACCAATAAGCTACCTCATGTTGAATTTGTTTAAGAAGATTTAAGCCTATACGTTATCTTCTTGAACTAGCCATCATGATCTGACTAGGTAGAGTATATTTGAGGCTTAGGATAAGTCCCCCAGTAGCTCCTTTCCTCTTGGCTACTATTTAGTTGATATAAGTCCCTAGTGATAACATGAGCCAAGACATTATCCTAATCCGCTCATGTAGGAGGATGTGAGTCCCTGATGCTATCTTCCTAGGCTGATTGTTGCAAATCGATGGGCACCTTATGTTGGTTGATGTTCGATATGCGACAAATGACTCACCCGGGATACACTACTTGCATGTGAGTCCCCTTTTTCTAGTTGGCCACCAATAATATATAGACTTCTCCAAGGTTTTGGATAAAGCCCTTAGTGGCCCATCCCATACAGGCACTCTACTTGGTTCATGTCCTTTGTGACCCCATTTAGACACTACAGGGTTACTCTTGGATTGGACAGTTCCTCTTTCCAAGTAGCCACCACTATGGTTGGAGAATTTGTTCAGTGGATGCACAGATTCTCCCTTGGTTTAGTAAATCTGAGATAGGTCTATTTTGATATAAGCTCCTTCTTAGTATGATCCCTCACAAACCATAATTAAGATAAACAAATAAATAAATAAACAAATAAATTTATTCACGTGGATTAGAATTCAAACCCCAACTTTCCCAAGGTGCATCCTATCTTGTAGAAAACTATAAATTGACCGACTTTGAGTTGATAAGTCCCAAGGTCGGCACTCTCTTTGTAGTCACCCTTATGTCGGGTTCAATCTATTTTTCCATGAACAGGTTGCCACGGTAATCATTTTTCTATGAAAGATATAAGTCTATTACACATTCCTTCTAGCATGATTGTCACAAACTAATGGGCAGCCCTAAGTCGTGTTGGCATGTTACCTTGCTAATATGTCTCCTCATTGGTCTTTTATTCAGGAAAGATGTGAGTCCCTGTGCTTTCTTTCATCAAAACCAAAAGGCGCCCTTTGGTTGATAGTTCTCCTGCCGAGAAACTACCCTTTGATTGGTAAATCTAAAGCCTAAATGCCCTACTGGATTCCATGAAATCGATGGGATCTATCAAATATAATTAAAAAATGAAATTAATTTTGACTATCTTTGAGCTGATTTAAGTCCCTTAGAGCATTCACTCAATCATATGGGTCATTTGTGTCACCAATGGATCCCCAAAGAATGATCCCTACTTTGGAGGATGTGTCTTATGCTTTCTTCTGACATTACATCAAAGGCAACCTCTTTGGTTGGATAGTCACCGGGAAACTACTCCTTTAGATTGATAAATTTGAAGTAGCCAAGGCGCATGCCCTACTCATACCATCACAAATTGATGGGATCCATCATATATAATTAAAAAATAAAAATAATTTTAACTATCTTTGAGCTGATTTAAGTCCCCCACCAGCATTCACTTAGTAGTCAGCCTGAGGTTGGGTCTGATTTATTGTGTCACCAACGGATCACCCTAGTGACTGATCCTTACTTTGGAGGATGTAAGTCTACTACGCTTTCTTCCTAGATAGTTGCAAAGATCAAATAACCCCTTTGGTTGGATACCACTATATGGTTGGTAGACTACCCTTTGATTAAATCGAAGTAACATGGTCCTACTTAGTGCAATCCACTACAAATCGACAGGGTCCATCTCAAAATCCAAAAATTTTAAATCTATAACAAAATCAACCAACCTCCCCCAGTGGAGTCAAATCAAATAAATCAATTCAATCAACTTCTCCTCAGTGAGATGTAAATCCTTCCAATCTCCCTAGTTGAGTCAATACAATCCAACTTGAACATGTTCCCTTAGTAGAAGGTTCACATCTTTTATCCCCGATGGATTCCAAATTTTAATGCCCCAGTGGATTTCATAACCTCTTATCCCCTGTAGATGACTTGAACATGTTTCCCTAGTAAAAGGTTCACATACTCTATCCCTAATGGATTCCCCTTTGCCTCTTATATTTTGACATAAGTGAGTCAATTGCACTAGATTTTGATTTCTTCTACCCTCGAGTTTACAGTAGATCATTTCATTAGTTCGATCATTCAACGTTGTTGATCATCTCCCAATTAATATGTGACATTGTCACACCACACCTATTGGGGCCTTTTTGACCTCACTTTGGAGTGAACTCAAACTTCTCCATCCTCATATATGGACTCTAAACACTAAGAGTTCTAGTCTTAAGACACTTCTAGTGATTAGGTGAACACTTAACCTAACCCTAGAGACTTAGAAGAGTTAGCCATAGGAATAATTTTATGTATTAGACTTGAAATTCCTATAGCTTGAACCCAATCTTTGCTTCCTTTTCAAACCAAACTTCAAACTCAAATCTTAAATCAATTCCAACTCAATTGATTTTCTCAAATCATAAATCAATTCCAAAACTCAAATCATGAATCAATTCCAAATACAAAACCATAATCATTCCAAAATCTTTCCTAAGCTTTTGATCTCATCTTAAGGACTTAGCAAATCAAATCCAAATTACTCCAAACTCAAAAGATTTTCTCATAACCCATTTATATTCTTATTTATATTCACAAATATAAATGAAATATAAATTCAAATAACCAAAACTAAATTCAAAACTCAAAGCCAAATCCAACTTAAATCCAACTTTCAAGTCAAATTCTTGACCTTAGCCAAATCATTCTCAAATCAATCCAAATCTTTGGATTTTCTCCTCGAACAATCATTTCTTCAATCACATGCCCAAATATAAACATAAACTTTAATCATTAAATCAAAATCAAATTCAAGTCAAACCTATTCATCTTGAACTTGAAATTGTCAAATGAATCAAAACCATTTGACTCAAATCACTTGCAATTAGATTTATATTTCAATCATAAGTCCATATGTGAGTTCAACAAAACTTGAATCAAGCCTTGATCAAGCCAATTGACCCACTTAGCTCACTTGACCCAAAGTGACCTAAAGACCTTTTGAGCCAAATTCTAATCCAACCCAAATTGGATTGAACTAAGCCCATCTAAGCCTCATATTGTGAGCAACAATCATCTTAGGATGATCAATCACTCAAATTGGGTCAAACCAAAGTCAAACTTAGCCTTTGACCAAGTCAACACTTAGCCCAAATGAAATCCAAACTAGCCAAAATCCAATATAAATCAAATTGATTGAAACCACTGATCTAAACCAATCCATAGTCAATGATTGAACTTGACCAAACCATCACTTGAGCCAAACCAAGCCTAATTGGCCACTTAATCTAAGTTGACCCAAGTTGACCAAAAAAGTCAAAATGGGTCAAATCTTGATCTAAGCCAAATTAATTATAACCAATGGGTCAAATTCATTATAAATTGATTGTTGAATTTGACCAAAGCTTCAATTAGCCAACTAGACCAACTTTCAATTGATGAACCCAACTTGACTTAAAAGGTCAAATCAACTTGAATCAAACAAACCAAAATTGATTGAAACTAAAGCTTGCAATACATTTCAAATGATCAACCAAGCCTAAACCAACCCATGACCTAACCAATCAAATGGGTCAAATTGGTCAACTTGACCCATTTGACCTAAATGAACTAAATGAACCAAAACCAAATATAAACCAAATTGAACCAAACCAATGATACCATATTCCAAATGATCATTTGAACTTGACCTAACCCATGGTTTGACCTAATTTGACCAATTGGTCAACCTAACCCAAATTGACGCAACTTGACCTAAATGGGTTAAATTGAACCAATTCAAACTAAATGAACTCCAAATCATTTGAAATTTGGCCCAACCTATTTTTGAATCATCTCAAATCTTCCCAAATCAAAATCAAGGCCAAATGACCACTTTACCCCTAGGTCAAAGGGTATCCTATGGCCAAATTCACTTGAATTTGGTCATATTCTTTCTCATGCCACTTGGCATCCTCCTGGTCCACTTGGACACCAAGGGAGGTGGTGAACATGACCCAATGGGTTTGGGTCAACCCAACCCAAGGCCAAATCAACCCTCCAATGGGAAAGCACAACACCCCATACACTCACCTAACACATGGCACTCGCTTCCACTCTGCCTAAAATGAATCACATGGAGTGTCTAACAACCCAAACAGATCAATAAATCTCAACAATTGATCAAAAATGGCAAAGCTAGTCTCGACTGTCTGATCCAAGGAGGGAGATATATACTCCTCTTCATTCCCACTCAAACCACAGACATTGAATTGAGCTTAGAAAAAGTAAGCTTCTCCAAGCTTCAAGCATTCCCAAGCTCCCCATTTTCTACTTCTTATTTTTTCTCATGTCAAAATAGGGAGGCCAATCCAAATTCCAACTCTCATTCTCCATCAACCAAATTACTTGCAAGCACCATGGGACCTCAAGCTCAATCAAGTTGTTCCCCAAGTCACCAAGTCATGGGAAGGAGTACTTCAATCAAAGACAATTTACATTGAAGGGGAGCTTGGTCAATTGAGCCATCCACTTCAAATCAAAGCTTAATACCTTCAGTGGCTTCATCTCCAGATGAAGCTACCTCCGTTGGAAGCGTGATAGCCTCCGAAGGTATTGCTCAAAATCAATCCTGTTAAAAGCTTGGTCCTTTGTGAAGAATTGTAATCCCATTAGATCGATCATTTGATTCATTCTTGCCTCCCTCAAGGTGTGTGGTGTGTTTGAACTCCATCCAGCTCGTGAGCTCGATCAAGTGACGACCTGCATCCATCTCTCACCGTGGGAGGAGATGAATGATCATGTCCATCCCGTGATTGGAATGGACGTGACAAAACATGTTAGATTTTAATTTAAGCCCAAACTAGATTAATCACGCCATCCGATCTTGTGATCGGGGAGACGTCACACTACTCTGCAGGGATGTGACAACTTAAATAACCAATCCCGTTGTGCCATGTGGAAAGCTCTCCGTGTTAGCCGCCACGTGACCCGACATGATTAGTGGGTTTAATTAGCTCTAATTAATCTAATTTTAATCATGGAACTTCCAAAATTCATAATTAATTATAGAAAAATCCAAAAAATACAAACTGAATTTCATTTTAAATATAATTCAAAGGAGAATAATATAAAAATTAAGTTTAATTGATTTTAAATAGTAACCTTCACTCAATTTGGGTTATATTGGAATTGTAATTAGATTAATTTCATCTTAATTACTTCAGCAATTAATTTCAAACTTCCTAGGGTTGATTAGTGGGATGACCTCTGCCTCCCATGATTTTCTTGGAATTTATTATTGATTTAATTAGGGTAATTGCTTAGTTCATCTTTAATTTCTCTCTTAATTAAATAAATGATTAATTAACTATTAAGTAGTGATAAATTTATTAATTAAGCTTGTTAATCATCTTAAAATAGTGAATGAACTTAGGGAATGAGATTAGGATTTATTTTCCAATCTTTTCCCCTAAGTTTATTTCATTTGGATAAAGACTTAATTAATTTTCAAATCGATTAATGGTTTAATCACTTCATTAAAATGGCTTAATTAACTAAACTCAAATCAAATCACTCCAAACTTAATCACTTAAATTCTTGGGTAGATTCAAATCAACCAAGAGGCTTCAAAGAAAATTTTAATCAAACTACATGTGTAGGATGATTATAAAAATACTTAATTAAACCATTTAGCTTAATTAATCAATAATTGTGAGTCAATTTCATTAGGCCCCTTTCTTTAGGTGCATTTAAATTCCATGTGGTTGCATATCATATGTTGGCTCATAATTATTTGTTTAATTATGTTAAAGTGGTAGTAGGGGTAATTAATGGATTTAATTCACACCTTAACATAAACAAAACATAAAATCAACCTAATTGTTCTAAAATTAAACTAAACCAATTCACACATGGGGGAAATGGGTTAGTACTAGCAAATTCTTTTCACATTTCCTAAGTCAAATCAAATTCAAAATTAAAAATCTCTTTAAAGAATTTTGATTCACTTTAAATGATCTTATTTTATAGGATTATTTTAAGAAATTAATTAGGGTGAATGAAGTCATATGCTTACATCACTTTATTTCTTTCCAAGCATGCTAAATGTTGTTTGCCATATGAAATCATGCATTCATATCTTTTGAAAAATCAATTAAATAAAATGTTTTCCTTTATGTCAAATTGCATGTTTTGGCTAAAGTAAGAATATGAGTGGCTATTATCACTATTAAATAAAAAAATTATTTTCAAAACCTATAAATCAAATATTATGAATGAAGTGATGCTACTTATAAATACTTATAAGCTTACATGTGATTATAGCATAAGATGTGTTTTATGTTGCTTCCATCTTTTCTCTTAACATGGATTTGTATAGGATTTGCAAAGTCTATAGTTCATTTGGAAAGAACACAACACTTGCTTAAATCTATTCCTATAAACTTTTATGTGTGACTTAAGAAGAATCCTCACATTTACACAAATAAATTATACAACTAAATCAAACACAAAAATCTTTTTCATGATTCTTTATCCATTTATTTATTTTTGTACATTTACATGCATTTAAGAAAAGTGGGATATTAGTCTGACATCCCGGGTTGTGAGACTTTAAGTAGCCCTCAGTCTTGTACCCCCTAGTGTAAAAATAATGGTGTCATACTCACTTATGTCTTTTATACATGAATGTGCATTATGTTAATGGATAAAAGAATCCTCTTTTCTACATAATAAAGACATACATTAATGGAATATCCAAATTTCCAAATCATATCTTTTAGCATTCAGCATCAAGGTGTGCTAAAACTTGCATTGCATGTATAGGTATGCTTAGGATTATTCATATGCATGGTATACATGGTGGAAAGAAATAAATGATTATGTGTTATGTGATAGTAATTCACCTAAACTAATCCTAAGATGAATTTCTTATTGAATAGGTGTATTAAGAGCAAATCTAAACTTAGGATTAATTAAAACACATAATAAAACATTCACTAAATAAAAATCATTAATAAATCTACCTTAGAGATTACTTAAGGTAGGGATGAAAGAGAAGTTCTCTCTCTTTCTTCTCTTCATAACATTTAGTAATAAGTGTAGGTTCATTCAAACCAAATCAAATCATCAACTAAAATTGATAAATCAACTAAATCACTTAAACTAAAACCACCCTCTAAATTAAACCTCTCACACTTAGAAAATCTCAACCTTAAAGCCTAGCTAAGATATGCCACACAAACCTTAAATGGTACACACATTAGGCTAAGTCACCATTTCTAGCTCTATGTTAGGGCGATGCATGATTTGATGCCTGATTTTATTTTATGATGTAAAGTTTTTAGACTGGATGTTAGGGTGCATGTGCGTAGACTGGATGATAGGATGATCTTAGTCTAATCATATCTTTTGTAAGGGATTATGCTTAAATGGTGTTGTAATGAAAAAATATAAATGTTTTTGTTATGCAGGTTTCTTATACCCCTAAGAATGATCCAAATTAAGATAGGTGGACTTGGTTATCCATGTGTGGGGTGCTAAGTCCAAATTATTCATATAACTACTTGGGTTGTGTGGTATGTTTAGCAAATCTCTATTTTTCAGGCTTAGTTAGATTTATCTTTCCCATTTTAATGTAATTTTATAATTAAGATTTGGAATAAATGTTATGGGGATTAGATGAACATTGGTTATAAGACTATGTCTTATGTACCATGTGAAGCCTTGGAGCAAACTACATCCTAAGTCAAATGAAGAAAGAAAGAAATGAAGAAAGAAAAAAAAATAAAGAATGAAGACACCAATAACATAAATTCCTTTTTAATTATAATTATTCATTTGTAATCTGGGTTTTGTAAGGGTAGAGCTCGGCTACCCACATTCCCTTTCGGGTTGTGCGGTGGTACCCAACCACAGCAGCTTCTTATTCTTTTATGCTAGCTTTATAATTTTATTTGATGTTTGTTTAGCTTGTGCATTAGAAATGGCATGATTTTTTAAGTTTCTTAATTGATTGATGGTTGTTGAATGGCCTGGATGAGATTAGACTCTTAGGGAAAAATAAATTTTCTATCCAATTAAATCAACTCAAAATTAAATTAAATAACTCATAACCTCACCTAAAGCCTAGACATAAATCAAGATAATAAAAGATTTAGCAACCCCTTTGGATGTTGTATGTCTCACATCATGCATAAAATCATTTTCACTCTTGCTAATGGAGGGCTTCCACCTTTACCAAAGAAAATGGCTTGACCTTGAGAGCCATGGTGGAAACACACCTCCTTCTTCTTTTGATTTTGGCCCATAACCAATTTCTCATGCATTAGGCATATGAAATCCCATAGCTGTCAAATAAAAAATGTCCAAAAAATGAAAATAAAACTTAACAAAATTTGCATTAGATTAAGTCATTTATTCATGTCATTCATGATCTAATCTCTTAGGGAGTTTATTTATAGACTTAGTCTCCTTTCTAAATAAACAACAACCTAGCTATCTTACAAAGCATAAGACTTGCCTACATGTATTTAAAATAGTAGGAGTAAGTTGGCACCACCCCAGTGAGTAAGTCCAAATGTGTATTTATCTCTTGTGGAGATAAACCATATACCCATTTTTATCTTATATTTAGGTTGTACCTTGGCCCTCGCCAAAGCTCCGTAGATTTAGGATCTAAGATTGTTGTTTCCCTTTTACGAGCTACAAGCATAAATCCTCACCTCTTAGGCATTTCCATGATCTTGTGTTGTGGAAATGTAAGCCCTAGAATTCTAATAAAAATTCAACTCAAATATATGACCCTCTTCAAATTTCAAAAATATAAAGCCCAACCATAGATAGTTTGGGATGCTCACTAGATTTCCTAGCATCAGCATCCCCTACTTATCTCCTTGGTTTTGATAATAACCCCTCCTCTTGATCAATCCTTTTGATTTTCAAAAATAACCAATTTGTTGATATTCTTATCTTTGAAATCTTTAGAGATAACGATCATTTACCTTAATCAAGAGTATTCTTAAGTAATCTCATTCCTTAAGATGTAATTAATTATGGGAGCTTGCCTACATACGGAACTTAATGAACTTGATCTAAAATAAACCCTACTTTACTTTTCCATGTGAAGTAGGGGAAAGATCTCTGCACTCAAGACCCATTGTCCTAGAGTCCTTAGTGATTAGGTCCATTATATGATGGTGACTTTTATCTCTCAAGATAGTACATCATTTCTCAATGTCATACCTGATCACCCTAATGAGTATAACTGTGGATCTACGTGGTGTCCCAATAATACACATAATTTTATTTTCTTGAATTCCCAATGTTTGAAAAATAAACACCACAGAGGGACACCACATAGATCTGAGAGTGTACTTATTGAGGTGATCGGGTATGACACTAAGGAATAGTGCACTATCTCAAAAGATAGAAATTATCCACAATGCCTAATCATTTAATAAAGGACTCCAAGGCATTCTTAATATCCCATGAATTTTTTTCCTACTTTATATGGATGAATAAAGCAGAGTTTATTTAAATTAGGTTCTAAAGTTCCATATAGGGGCAAGCCCTCATAGTTAACTACATCCTAAGGAAGGTGAATTTTGTAGGAATACTCTCAATTAAAGTAGGTAATTATTATCTCTAAAGATTTCAAAGATACTATCAATAAATTCATAAATAAAAAATCAAAAGATCAAAAAGAGACTTATTATCAAAGCCAAAAGATAAATGCTTATGATACTAAGAAACCTAGTGAACATTCCAATATATCTATGGTTTTTTATATATTTGAAATTGAAGAGAATTAAATATGTTTGAATTGAAATTTTATTAGAAAATTATGACTTATAATCCCATAATACAAGATTTAAATGCATGAAGGATTTATGCTTTAAATCAAAAAATAAAACCTCATCCTAAATTTAGAGCTTTAGAACACACGCCCCAAATCTTATGTATATGGTTTACCTCACAAAAATAAAATAATCACTTATCAATGAGTGACCACCTAACTTCTCCTACATTTTAAAATCATGTGGTCAAGTCATTTGATTTTGTAAGATTTCATTTTATTAGAAAAGAAACTAAAAAGCCAAAGAGACTAGATCATGAGCATGAAATGACTTATTTAATGTAAATATTATCAATTTTTTATTTGATTTTGGACTTTTCATTTTAATAAAGGCTATAAGATTTTATATGCCTAAATGCATGATAAAAAATATTATTAAAAAAGAAAGATTTTTCATCATAAGATCAAGGTCAAGTTCTTTCCCATCATGTAAATTGAAACCCTCTCTTAGCAAAAGTGAAACAAGATGACATGTATGATATAAAGCATACAACATCCAACTAAGGGGTTATTAAATATTTTAATTATCTTGATTTAATGCCTAGGATTTATGTGAGATTATGAGTTATTTAGAAAATTTAGTTATGAGTTGTAATTGAGGTAGAAATTTTATTTTTTTCTTAAGAGCCTAATCGAATCCAGGCCACACATTAAATCATCGTATATGAAGAAACTAGAAAAAGACATGTCATTTCTATTGCATAATTATAAACAAAACATCAACCAATTTATAAACTCAACATAAAAGAATAACACATTTATTTGCATACCCAAAGAAATGAAAGTTCCACCCATATATAACCCGGTATATGAAAGAATAATTACAATTACATATAAATAAATGTTATGGGGGTCTTCATTCTTCATGCTTCAAGTTTCCTCTTCTTTTCTTCATTGTTTGGATCTACTTGCTTTAAGCATCACTCGACAAAGCCTTATAGTTCATAATCAATAACACTAATCATTCCTAATGCAAGATTACATCAAAAAATAGGAAAAAGAAATCTAACTACTCTACAAAATAAGTTTGTCTAAACACACCATACAAAAAAGCTATATGTATAATTTGACTTATCAACATACCAAGTTCACATGTCATAACTTAGATTATGCTTTTAGTTAAGCAACCTACAAAAACACATTTATATTTATTTATTTAGCATAAGCACAATTTGCATAAGTAAAGCTAATCCACTTAACATCAAAAATACAAAGCATACACCTAACTTGATATAAATTCATGAAAAAATTTCATAATTTGAAGTGATCAACTAGATTTAAAAAGTCAAAAATCAAAAAGACTTAAAAGATTTTTTATTGGGGTTTGAATTTTTAGATTTCGTTTGATTTATTTAAATTTATATTTCTTTTATATATGTGAATTTAAATGAATATATATTTTAAAATTTCATGAATTTTAAGTGATTTGATTTAGCAAGTCACAAATCAAAGGACTTAGAAATATTTTGAACTTGGAATTTCAATCATGGGCTTCAATCAAAGTTTCAATCATGGGTTTCAATCATTTGGCACAATTTGGTTTGAGAAAATCAAAATCAATTGATTTATTTGATGTTGAAATTTGATTGAGTTTGACTCAAGAAAAATGAAAATGTTGTTCAAGCATGGGTACAAATCAATGTTGTTCATATTTATGACCCATTCATCTACTAAATGTTGAAAGGAATGAAATTTGTTCAAATTGTGTTATGACCTATTCTATCTACCCAATCATGACCTATTCCATGGCTAACTCTTCTAAGTCTCAAGTCTTCAATGTCACAACTAAGTGTCTTATGACCAAATTTAAAGTCTAAGAGGAGTTCATGTCTATTGAGTTGAGAGCTCATCCTCAAAATGAGATCAACAATGCTCAGAAGTATGTCTTCACTTTTCCTTTTGGGATGGATTTGGCCTTGGATCGGGCCAGCATCCCACAAACTAACTTTGCCCATCTGATTCACTTTGGCCAAGGATTCGAGGGGGCCATGAACACTTGTGAGGGGGCAACCCTCACAACCATGAGCAGGAGTGTGGTGACTGAGCATAAGCCAGTCATCCATGTTGAGATGCCATCAAATTTTGAGTTTCCCTCACTGGAGAGGAAGGTTGTAGCAATTCCCATAGCAGTTGCAGTTTTAGCACTCGTTCAGTCAGTTGTTCCCATTACTGCCCTAGCATGGGCTAATACCCACTCACTGGCTTCTTCCAAGGGAAGGCTACCCTGTCTTCAGGGTTATCTGCCCCCACCTTGAGATAGGATCTAGTTCCCCCGCACTGCTCCTCCTAGTAGAACTCAGCACCATAATAGATGTCGTAAGATCAATCAGCATTATGTGTGCATAGCCAAGGAGATGGAGGCAGTCTCTCAGTTTGAAGTAGAGGAGTTACCCAGGATAGTTTCTTCTCTAATCACATAGAAAAAGTTTCATCCTCTTTCGATGGGAGAGGAAGATGATGAGGATCACGGTCACCTCCACTGCTCAAGATGACACCTATCGAGATAGGAGGAGGTCATATGCTCTTAGGATAGGCCAGTTGGGCTTGGATGATCATAGTCCAAAGCCCAATTTGATCTACACGGCTATTCCTCACAAGCAGCATATCCGGCGGAGAGGGCTAGAGACCCATGTATCGGTGCATGTTATTAGAAGAGAGCAAAGGTATGCTGCCACTATGCTCATGGATTTCGACGGCGTGCTACCGGGCCTCATATTAAGATATTGATCGGTACTACCCACCATGGGAGGAGGGCTCCCACACACAGAGAGTCAGTGGTGCCTCTGCCACACCGCTCCACTCCACGTCCATGATCACCAGTATAAGTTCCATCTTCCATAGTTTCATCAAAAGCCATGAAGGCAGCATCCACGGAAAAGAAAGCCCCACTTGTGATCTAGCTACGGCCAAGAGATCCCATTTCATCTACACCGCCGACTGAGGCGAGGCCGAGCTCTCTTGCTCAACCTCCTACTTTAGTTGTGGTGAAGAGGGAATGGTGACCACGTATCATCATAGTCATGCCATCACCACCACCACCTCAGCAGATCATGGACATAGCAGCAGTAGAGGGAGAAGGAGATAGTTCAGTTGCCCCCATGGTGATAGATCTTCCCAAGAGTAGCACTCCTCCCATGGCACTTGATAGCCAGGAGCACATTTCTTCTAGTGAGCATAGCCCTCATAAGGTTAACTCTCTAGTAGTCAGGGAGGTCATATGTATATCTGTTCATGAGCATGATCCTACCACCGATTAGCCATAATCTTTTATGTCTGCACAGTTGGATCGCTCCCTAGATGATATTGTAGCACAGTATCTCATTGAGAAGAAGGAAATCCTAGGGTATGATTGGTCTGACCTAGAGGAATAAAAGGTTAGCTTCGATCCCAATGAAGATGATTTGTTGAAAGATTCAACTGAGGTGCATATGGTTGATACCAGGGGTTCCCTCCATCAGGATCAGCATGGTTTGGAAGGTGTTGTGACCGAATAGGATGACACAGCTCATTCGACTCAACACATCCTTCAACAACTTAAATAGAAGGATGAACAAATTGACAAGATGAGAAAGAGTCTTGAAGATTTGCTAGTAGCAGTTTTGGCACTTCAGAATCAAGCCCCAGTAGCACATCCTACTATTATGGAGACCGATCAACCTAAGTTACTACATGCTTGGATCAACCTAAGAGTTCACCTTCGATAGAGCAGGGCAGCACTAGCTTGTATAGGAAGATACTGGACAATACCTTCATACAAGAAAAGGATATTAAACTCATGGTTGAGCAGCAAGTGAGAGAAGCATTGGTGCAAACCTGAGGTGGTTCATCAGTTCTAAAGGGTAGATCCTACCCGGAGGAATTCGAAGCTATCCAATATCCTAAGGGTTTTGTGATACCTTCTTTCAAGAGTTTTGATGGTACGGAACCTCGCCAAAGATATAGCACTTCGTCGCCTATTATAATGCCGGGTGACAGATGCACTATTGTTCTATCTTTTTATCAGCAGTTTAGCGGACATAGCCTTTGATTGGTACGCTGAACTCTCTGATAGTTTAATGAAGACTTTTGTTGAGTTAGAGCAACTCATCATCAAGAGGTTTCTTAGAGCTCAACAAAGGGTAACTATGGGCGATGTCGTAGTAGCACAACAGCACCCCAATGAGTTCCTAGTTTATTATATTCTCAGATAGTGCAATTTGAGTATGAAATGCGAACCGCAGCTATCTGAATAGCATGCCATTGAAATTCTGCTAAAGAATACTCATGGCTCGGTTTCCTTCAAGCTCAAAGGTTTTATCATCAAGACATTTGAGAAGCTAATCAACAAGGTGTCTAGTCTATAAGGAGAGGCCAAACAATTGCCTTTTCAAGATCAGTTATCAAAGCCAAAGCTGCAAAAAGCTTATAAAAAGAAGCCAGGGGTAGTAGCAGCATTGGATAAAAGAAAGCAACCGGCCAGGGATCAGCATGAGAGACCTCGAGCCCCACAGCCATCGCTTCCACCTCCTCTACCACCGCCTAGGCCATTCTATCGGCCACCACAGCAGCCTCCATGGCCTTCGCTACCTCCTCCTCTACCATATTCATAACAGCGGTACACATACTCGCCACCAGGTAGCTACCATCCACCTACTCTTTTGAATAAACTAAATAAATCTTTAAGAATCTCATAAAGAAACTTAATTTTTAGCTACCTGAGCCTAGGAAGTTGGAGGAAGTGGGCGGGAGCAATGATCCTAACTTTTGCCCCTACCATCGTATGTTAGGCCATATTTTAGAGGATTGCCTTACATTCAAGGACTGGCTTGAGCATAGCTACAAGTCAGGTGCCATAGTTATCCCAAAGGAATATCTAGTGGATCAACCATCCAGTTCTGTTAGGATAATCCTTAGGGATATATGTGATCCTCTCAAAACAAAAGAAGGTTGGGATATCTCCTTATCCCAAACCTCTAAGAAGATTATTTCAAAAATCATGAAACTTTCTGCAGGTGCCTCTGGCAGCTCAAACCTCCAACATCAAGGAAGGTTTGCAAGTTGCCAAAGACAACTTGGGAAAAGTGGAAGCTCAACAGTAGCAGTAGCCCATACTAATCTGGGATAGCCAAGTAGTGCAACCACCGACCGAGCCCAACGTCCACTCCACCTTTGTAGCTACTACTTCAACCGGCACTTCTACTTCAGCTAGCTCTTCTTCTAGTAGACATCTTGTATCGGTGAATGAGGGCATCAAATCTCTCACCCCACTTACTTTACTAGATTTTTACCATGTACCTCCTTCTAAATCCAAGAAATTGAAGAATAAAGTTAATTTGAATTACATATGTGTCACTTCTAATGGGTTGTCTGATTTTACTCTTATAGAAAACTCTTCAAGTCTAAATAATAATTATAACAACTCTGATCTTCCTCTTTCTGATTCAGAGATGGACTTTCCTTATCTGAATAATACGGGTTCACCTCTTGAGATAGACTTGGAATCATCTGGTTATGAGGATCCTATAGGAAAAGCTGTAGGTGAGCTTGACGAACAAGTAGAATCTTCCACTAAACTTCCATAAGAGATCACCGAAGTTAACCTCCATAGTGGCAAGGTTCTACCTTTTAGGGTAGCACCTCAAGATAAAGGAAAATAAGTCATTGGTTGTAATGAGCAAGAAGCCTCTCCACAGCATGCTCTACCGATGGATATGATTGTGGAGGGTCAGCCCAGAGTTGATTACAATGTCATCACTCACTTAAGAAAGTTTCCAGCTAAACTAAGCATATATGATGCCCTTATCTTATCCAAAGAGATGAGGGAATCATTAATCAAGGCTCTTCTTGATCCATAAATATGCTTAGCTTCAGTGATGACCAGTAGAGGCACGTTATTCAAGAGAAGCTCAGGAGTCACATTCAATGAAGACCTTCTTCGGGAGACATGCAGTCTCCTCTTCATTAGTGGATATGGGAAGATTGACTTTCTAGGGTTCTAGTTGATCCGGTGCATTATTGAGTCTAAAGACCCTTGCTTATTTGAATATTGACATCTGTACACTCCAAGGAGATCAAATGATATTGAGAGGATTCAATGAACAAGGCGAGAGGGCTCGAGGCTCCATAGTGTTACATTTAAAAATATGTGACTGGAAGACTAAAGCCAAGTTCTAGATAATTGATTTGAATACATCATTCACTGCTTTGTGTGGTAGGCCTTGGATACACCATAATAAGATGATTTTATCCTCTCTTCATCAGTGCATTAAGTTCCGAAGGGATGGAATCGAATACTATGTCAAAGGATATGAAAACTCATTTTCAGTTAGAGAGGTCGAGATATATGAAGATGTGACCTACCATCTCCCTCAAAATCAAAATTCTTTTTCTCATGAACTTGGTAAAAATTCAAACACAAAAGAAAAATAAAGAGAAGCAAAAGAAAAAGAAAAAGAAAAAGAAAAAAGGAAAGTACAAGTGAGTGAGAAAAGGACACAAAGGAAGAAGTAGAGCTGCATGTTACATTCCACCCACAGTTCATTCCACCATTCGGACATATGGGTACGATGACTTGACCTCCACCAGGCAGAGGAAGAGGCATAAGTTCAGGTGGAAGACAGGTTTGGCAATGATATGGTTATGTTAGTTCATGAGTACTATTATTCACATAGACTTGGAATCCACGGAGGATGAGTCTCATGTGATTAGCATACTAAACCCCTCTCGGGAAGTTTCATTGGAGGTGACACTCGAGTCAGACATTGATGAAGACCAGGCCTCCAAGCAAAGCATGAATGTATTCGAAGTATTCTGACCTATGCATGGACCATGTGTGAGGAACTAAACCTTTCTATATAAGATTTTTAACACAAGGCGAGTAAAAGTCAAAAAGTAAGTCCATTAATTCTTTAAAAGTATCTTGCTCAAGTCCTACAGCAAGCTCTGGACTTGAGGATGATGAACCTAAAAAGAACCTCTTCTGCTTTGTGTCATTGGAAGACTTAGGGACTTTCTTAACTACTAAACCTTCAACTTTCTGAGATGTAAGTGAGGTTAGAGCTAAGGTTCCCAACTGATGCCTAATAGTTTCACATAAACTAGATTCGAATACTTTGCTTTGCTTGGAGGCCTGGTCTTTGTCTCTGGCTGGATCAAAATTCACCTCCAATGAAACCTGCTGAGAGGGTTTGGTTGGTATACTAATCACATTAGACTCATCCTCCGAGCTAGATTCCAAGTCTATGTAAACAGTAGAGGTACTCCTATGAATTGGAACACGACCTCTATTGGTTGAAGGCCAATTATGGTGGTCTCCCACCTCTGGAACTACCTATATTTCACTCTGCCTTTCCGGTGGAGGTTAGCCATCTACCCACATGTCCATATGATGGAATGAGCTGGTGGAATGTGATATCGATCTATTTCTTCTTCAATTTTTTCTTGTGTACTTGGACTTTCCTTTTTCTTTTCTTTTTCTTTTATCTTTTCTTTTGCTTCATCTTCTTTTACTTTTGATTTTGCATTTAAATTTTTTCCATGTTCACAAGAAAGGGTATTTTGAGGAAAATAGTAGGTCACATCCTCATAAATCTCAACCTCTTTAACTAAAAATAGCTTTTCGTCCCCATTGACACGGTACTCAATTCCATCTTTTCTGAATTTGATGCACTAATGAAGGGAGGATGGAATGATCTTGTTTTGATGTATCCAAGGCCTACCAAGAAAAGCAGTGAATGAAGTATTCGAATCAATGATGTAGATCTTGGCTTCAGTATTCCAGTCACCTATCTCCAAAGGTAACACTATAGAACCTAAAAGCCTCTTGATCATTGAATCCTCTCAACATCATCCCATCTCCTCGGGCATAGAGATGTCGATCTTCAAATAAAGGATCTTTAGACTCATAATATTCTTGATGCACCTAAATCCATAAAACCTGAGTGAACCTATCCATGTTATGTAATGTAGGGGCGGTTGTGCTCTAAGTGAGAAGATCTTCATCTATGAAGGTGATCCCTTGGGCTTCTTTTGCATAATGTGCTTCCTCACCTATAAGGGTCGTGAGCTATCTCGTGATCAGGAGAGCCTTGATTAGTGATTCCCTCATCTCTTTGGATAAGATAAGGGCATCATATATGCTTAGCTTAGATGAAACTTTCTTAGATGAGAAAGGTACCACCTTCTAGTCTTCCACAAGCATATCCAAGGGTGGAGCATCCGTGGAAGGGCTTCTCAATCTTGCCAATGACTTGTTTCCCTATCTTGAGGTGTTGCCCTAGAGATAGAACCTTGCCACTGGAGGTTGACTTGATAATATCTTGAGGCAAGGTGGTGGAAGGTTCTGCACGCAGAGCTCACTACGCTTCTCCTATGGGACTCTTAGAATGGATGATTCCAAGTCTATCTCAAGAGGTGAACAGTAGTATTGAGTTGGAAAGTCCAACTGAATCGAAGAGGAAGATCAGAATTGCTATAGTTAATTAGACTTGAAGAGTTATCTTAAGAAGACAACTCATCAAAAGAGACACGGATGTAATTCAAACTAGCATTATTCTTCCATTTCTTGGAATTATTTGGGGGTACAAAGTATAAGTCAAGTAAAGTGAGTGGGGTAAGGGATTTTATGCCCTTATCCTCTAATACAAGAGTTCTACTAATAGAAGAAACAGAAGAGCTCGCTGAAATGGAAGAAGTCATCGGTGTGGAAGCTGCAACTGAAGGCTAGAGGCTGGACACGATCGATGATTGTGCTAAAGGACTATCAGGTGACACATCTTTGTTCTTCTGAGCTCCCACTTTCCTAGAGTTGGCACTGGCAACTTGCAAACCTTCCTTGGGGTTGGAGGTTAAAGCTAACTCTGACACCTGCAAGGAAAGCTTCTTAATCTTCTAAATTATTTTCTTAGAGATTTTAGACAAAGAAATGTCCCAACCTTCTTTGTTTTTGGTAGGATCACTTGTATCCCCAAGGATTACCCAAATGGAACTGGAAGGTTGTTCCACAAGGTATTCCTTTGGGATACCTACAACACCAATCTTGAAACTGTGTTCAAGTCGGTCCATTAATGTGAAGCAATCCTCCAAAATGTGGCCTAGCATACAGTGGTAAGGGAAAAAGTTTGGATCATGACTTTTTCCTACTTCCTCCGGTCTCCTAGGCTCGGGTAGCTGAAAAATAGGTTTCTTTAATAGATTCTTAAAAATTTTCTTGATTACCTCCCTCTTAAAAGAATAAGGTTTGTTTAACTTATCTAAAAGAGTAGGTGCACCGTAGCTACCTGGAGGTGGATATGCTTGCCACGCTGGCAGGTGGTATGGCGGTGGTTATGCCATGGAGGCTGCGGTGGAGTAGATGGTTGCTTTGGTGGAGGAGAGGTGGAGGCTGCTGAAGTCATGGTTTCTTGGAATGATCTCTATTTGCTTCCCCTTGTCAACCGCTCGCTCAAGTTTCTTCTCATAGAACTTTTGGGATTTCTTGGGCGATCTTGAAAAAAGCTGTTTGGCCTCCCCTTGTAGACTAGCCACCTTATTGATTAGCTTCTCAAATGTCTTGATGGTGAAGCCCTTAAGCATGAAGGCGGTTGGACCATGGATATTCTTCAAGAGAATCTTAATGGCATGTTGTTCGACAAGGTTCACACTTCATACTCGGGTTATGATCGAGAATATAATCAACAAGTGACTCAGAGTGATGTTGTGCTACGAGATCACCTAGTAACCCTTCTTGAGCTCCGACAAATCTCTTGATGAAGAGTTGCTCTTCGAAATGTCTTTAATGAACAGTTGGGTAGTTTAGCATACCAATCAAAAGTGATACCCATTGGGCTACTAACAAAGAGTCTAAAGAGTAAAGCATCGCCACACGCATTGCAATAACTCACGAGTGAGCTATATGCTACCTCAGTTCCCACCGCCATCAAAGCTTTTGAAGGAGGCACAAAACTCTTGGGATCTTGGATAGCATCAATTCCCTGGTAGGGTCTACCCTTTGGAACCGATGATCCTCACGGGCTTGAGCCAAGCTTCCTTCACCTGTTGCTCAACCATGGATTTTAAATCTTTTTCTTGTATGGAGGTATTATCCACTACCTTCCTATACATGCCAGTGCTACCTTGCTCAATGGAAGGTAGAGTCTTAATTGGGTCTAAGACATGCACTAGCTAAGGCTGACTAACATCGATTATAATAGGATGAAATGGAGGGGCTTGCTTCTGAAGCACTGACATTGCTGCTAACAAGTTCTATAACTATTATGTCATCCTATCAATCTGCTCATCTTTCCTTAACTCTTGTCGGTGATGGGTATGCGTGTCTCCTTGATCAACCTCATCACCTTCCATACTGTTGCTCCCCAAGAAGAGAACCTAGTGTACCATGCATATCCGAATCCCCATCAAGGAATCTTCATTGGGATCGAAGCTGACTCTCTTCATTGGACCAGGCATACCCCAAGATCTCCTTCTTCTCCATAAAATAGTGTGCAACTATCTCATCTAAGGAATGATCTAACTTGGCGGTACAAATTTAGGTGGTGATCGCTATCATGCGAGAGGCACGGACCTCACTCATTGGGAGTCAATCTGTGTACTCACTAGATGAATGATACTCACGCTATTGATAATAGGGTAACAATCTAGGATGATGCATTACTTGCAATGAACTATCATATGGAATATCTGATAATCATCATCTCCACATCACATGGGAGGAGTTGGTGAATGAATGACCATGATGCTCAGTCGCCACTCCTTCCACACACCACCTGGGCGAGAAGGTTGCAGAGAGCTCTCACAATGGGTGGTGTAGAGAGTAGGATCCCTTGGTCACCAGATCACCAGGTACATTTTTCACGGATGCCTTCATGGCCTTAGATGGAATGGGATATGTTGTAAGCTGTACTGGTGATGGTGGACGAAAGGTAGAGCAGTGGGGTGGAGACACCACCGACTCTCTATGCACTAGAACCACCCTCCTATGGTGGCTGGTCCCTGTGAGAAGAATGATATTAATATGGTCGACACGGGTAGCACTGGAAAAAATTAATCAAAGTAAGTGGTGATGGGTGAACCTCCATCTCTCTAGTAATGTGTGTGATGTATGGGCCTCACGGGCCCTCTCCTAATGATCTGCCTCCCTCAGCTATGGGGATAATGGTCAAAATCCCGTGTCTGAACTCGAGCATCCGTATGCGCCTACTGTGTAAATCGGCTCTCCTCCCTCCCAAAACTGCGGCTACAAGTGCACCACTGAGGAGGTGATGAAGATCCTCACGGCATCCTCTACGATCCAGAGAGGATGAAACTAGTTTTCTGTAACCAGTGATGATGGGAGACTCATCCATGGCTAATCGAGCTGCTGCCTCTAGCTCCCTAGCTATCCGAGTGTGGAACCATTTGATCATACGGCTCTTGTTCCTATGCTGGGTATAGGTAGGATGGAAGGAGTGCAAGCTAGACCCATACTCAAATGTGGGGGAGGCAAGCCCAGAGACCAAGGGAGCCTTACCCTTGGAGATGCAGAGATGGTAGGTGCTAGCCATGCACTGGGCAATATGAGCAACTATGGAATGACTAGTTGGGCTGTACCATCTGCTATATAACTAAGTTTGTGGTACTACCACAACTTTCCTCCTTAGTGAGGAGACATCAAAATCAAAGGGTAAGTCTCGATGGGACTTACCTTGGCCACCTTGGTCTCGGTGGTGAGGAATGCCCTCACAAGTGATCTGGCCCCCCTCAAATCCCACCAAAGTGGAATCAAGTGAGTATGAACTAGACGGGAGAAGTCAGCCTGATCTAAAGCTAGATCCATACCGTGCAGGAAGGTAAAGACAATTTTTTTAGAAGCCATTTCTGTAGTGGAAACTACTCTTGCTTGACTAAAGAATCTACAATGAGAAATGAACTTGCATCAATTTTCTCCATAGATTTTGAATTTTGAATTTTGAAAATTTGAACCCACATCCAATAACTTGGAAGTGTTAAGTGGGATTCAAATAGATTTGAAGAGATTGATTGAAAGAGGAATATGAATATGAATCCAAACTTCAACAAATTTAGGTATGTTGAAATATGGATTAAAATTTTTTGATAGGATGCTTCCATAGGTTCATTGTTGTTTTGAATTTGTGGACCCTTTCCTTTAACAAATTTTGGTATGTTAAAGTAAGGGTCAAATTGATTTTGTTTTGTTTTATTGGTTTAGAATTTTCCTTACTTAGCAAATTTAGGTATCCTAAGTGAAGTAAAAGTGATTGTTTCTTTTTGTGAATTTGTTTTGATTTTGAAAATTTTTAACTTCTTACTTAGCAAATTTAGGTATGCTTAGTGAAGGACCCAAGTGTATTTTGCTTAATTTTTGAAAATAGGATTCTTAGCAAATTTAGGTATGCTAAGAAAATCCTAAGTGTTTCATTTGTTTGGAATGTTTTGATTTTGAAAAGGGTAGGATCCTTAGCAAATTTGGTATGCTAAGGGAATCCTAAGTGTTTTGTTTTGTTTTTGAGGTGATTGAAAGTGGAGATTCAACTTTAGCAAATTTGGTATGCTAAAGATGAAATCCCACTTGGTTTTGTGAAATGGAAATTTCACTTAGCAAATTTGGGTATGCTAAATGAAATTTCAAATGGTGTGTTAAAAATTTTTTATTTCATTTTGGTTTGAAAATGGAAACTTCTCCTTAGCAAATTTGGTATGCTAAGGAAGGAAGTTCCAAAGGTGTTTGAATATTTTTGTTTTGTATTTGGAAAGTTTACTTAGCAAATTTAAGTATGCTAGGTGAAGTTCCAAAATGTTTTTGAAAATTTTGATTTTGGATTTGGAAACTTCACTTAGAATTTAAGTATGTTAAATGAAGTTCCAAATAAGTGTTTGAAATATTTGATTTTGAATTTGGAACTTCACTTAACAAATTTGGGTATGAAATGAAGTTCCAAAATATTTGAAAATTTTGAAATATGATTGTTGATTTTGATTTTGGATTTGGAAACTTCACTTAGCAAATTTGATTATGTTAAATGAAATTCCAAAATGTGTTTTTAAAAATTTTTTTTGGATTTGGACTTCACTTAACAAATTTGGGTATGTTAAATGAACCAAAATGTTTAGAAAATTTTGAAATATGATTGTTGATTTTAATTTTTGATTTGGAAACTTCACTTAAATTTGATTATGCTAAGAGGTTCCAAATATGTTATGAAAATTTTAATTTTGGGATTTGGAGACTTCACTTAACAAATTTGGGTATGTTAAGTGAGGTTCCAAATATTATTTAAAATTTTTGAAATATGATTGTTGAAGTTTTAATTTTTTGAAAAGGGGACCTCCATCCAACAAATTTAGGTATGTGGAATGGAGATCAAACTTATTTTTGAAAATGAAATTTTTGTGTATAATTGTTGCTTTTTGAAAGGGAGAAATTCTAACTTAAAATAATAGTGAGATATGTTTAAGTGGGATTTCTAAATGATATTTTATTTTTGGTTAGAATGAAATCTTCATTTAACTTAAGTATATTAAATGAAGATATTCATATGTGCTTTTGAAAAGTTTAATTTTGTTTAGAACTTTCCATTCAATAAGTGTGAATTTATTGAATAGAAAGGTTCATGTGTGCTTCTTGAAAATTTTATGATTATGATTTCGATTTTTGAAAATATGATTATTCATTTTATTTTGAAAATGAAATCTTCATCAAAATGAATTGAAAGAAGATATTCATTTGTGCTTTTGGAAAATGTTATTAGTTTTATTTTTGAAAATTCCTACATGTAATAATAATGGGAATTGTTAAATGAGAGTGACAAAATTTATGAAAAATATTTTATTAAGTGCATTTTAAAAAGGTGCTTTTGAAAAGCAAAGTTCTTTATGGAAGATTTATTATTTTAGGAATGAACCTTTCCTTATCATGAAAAAGAAAAGGAGGAAGTATTAAAGATGTTTTCTTTTTATTTAGATCTTTTTCATTTTTCGCATTAGAGAATCCAACGGGGGTTTCAAGACCAATAAGGAATGCGGTCCTAAAACCTAAAGATGTTAGCTAACTCAACTCAAGAATGAAATGAGCTAAGTGTCAATGGAAAGAAAGATAGTCTTGGATTCATACCAAAGTACAAACCCACTATCGATACTCAAAATAATGATTTACCAAATATGAGAGAGAACCATCCCGGAGTCGCCAAAAAATCTGTGGAGAAAATTCTATTATGAAGTCGCTTTCAAATCGGTGAGAAATGAAAGAGGACAAGACCCTTATAGAAATTCATCTTTTAGATGTCACGCAGATCTGCAAATGTACTTATTTAGGTGATCGAGGTATCAAGAAATAGTACTATCTCTGAGAGAGAAGTCACTACCCTTTAATGGACAATCACCTCAAGGACTCCTAAGGATTGGGTCCAATATGTATTAGAGATTCTCCCCTATTTACATGGAAAAGTAAAAGTGGTTTATTTTAAACTAGGTTCATTCCCTTCCTAGGAAAGCCCCCATAGTTAATTACATCCTAAGGGATGGATCCCCAAGAAAACTCTCGATTAAGGTAAATGATCACTCAAGATTTCAATAAGAAGGACTATCAATCGATTGGTTTATTTTTGAAGATCAAATGGGATTCAAAAGAGAGTTATTATCAAGCCAAAATGGAGATAAGTAGAGATGCCATGATGCTAGGAAACCTAGAGCATCTCAAACTATCCTATAGTTGGGCTTTATATTTGAAATTGATATTAGTTTGTTGATTTTTCATTAGAAATTTAGGACTTATTCTTAACACAAGATTAAAATTCCTAAGAGGTGAGGAATTATGCTTAGCCCCATAAAAGGAGAAGCAACCTCAACCTAAATCTAGGAGCTTTGGGCCAAAAGCACAACCTAAATCTAAAATGGGTAATTTTCCCCTCACAAGAGAGGACAAACCACCGCAAATTGGACTTACAACCGCCTGGGGGTGTCACCAACTAACTCCTCCTATGATTTAGAATATATGTAGGAAAGTCTTTATGCTTATGCAAGATAGCTAGGTTATTATTTATTAAAAAAATATTAAGTCCTTAAACTCACTCCCTAAAGAGACTAGATTATGTAAAGGGACATACTTCAAATGACCTAAATCTAGTGTAATTCAAATTTCATTTTATTTTTATTTTGGACAATTATTTTGACTCGGGCTACTAGGATTCATATGACTAATGCATGAGAAAGAAGATTATTGGCCAAAAATCAGTGAGAAGGGAGGAGGTGAGTTTCCACCACGGCTCTCAAAGGATAAGCAGAGTTTCTCTAGAAAAGGTGGAAGCCCTCCAATCAAGAGTGAAATAAGATGCATTTGTACATGATATTACAAAAGAAATGCTCATTCAGCTAAGGGGTTACTAATTCTTTTATCTTGATTTTAAACCTAAGCTTTAGGTGAGGTTATGAGTTTTTAATTTTAATTTGAGTTGTTAAGTTGGGTAAAAGATTTATTTTTCCTTAAAGAGCCTAATGCACATCCAGGCCATACATAAAGCAAGGAAGAAACTAGAAAAATCTTTCCACTTAATGCAAAACCTAAACAAATCATCAATCAATTTATAAATCTAATCGCAAAAAGAATAAACGGTCGTTGTGGTCGAGCACCACCGCACAAACTTGAAAATATCAAATTAGGTAGCCGAGCTCTACCCTTATACAACCTGGATTATAAATGAATTAAATTGTAATTAAGCAAAGGAACTCAATGTTATGGGGGTCTTCAAGCTTCATTCCTCTTTCGACTTTCTTCTTTCTTCTTCTTTTCTTCTTTCTTCTTTCTTCTTTTGGTTTTTGCTTTTGGATCGTTGGAGGGTGGATGCTCCAAGGCTTCACATGGTGCATAAGATTGGATCTTATGACCAATGCTCATCCTAATCCCCATAATAATCATTCCAAAATCTTAATTATACAAATTTACATGAAAAGGAAAAGTAGAAATCTAACTAACACCGCAAAATAAAGGTTAGCTAAATCACACCACAAATCCCAAGCATGTATATTGGACTTATCACCCACACATGGGTGACTAAGTCCACCGCCTATGGATTATGCTTATGGTATAAATCACCTGCAAGCAAAAGCATTTATTTATTTTTTTATGATAGCGCCTCTTAAGCACAATCCCCTGCAGAAAAGAAAGGCTAAGCACGTCCTACCATTCATTCTATGAGCATACACCTTAACATCCAATCTAAAATATATATCACAAAAAAATATATCAAACCATGCACCAACCTAACCTAAGGCTAGAAGTTGTGACTTAGGCTAATGTGTGTGCTTTGAAAGCTTGTGTGATATGCTTAATTATGGGTTTAGGTTTAAATTTTCTAAGTGTGAACAATATGTTCAACTTAGAGGAGGGTTTCATATAAGTTGTTTTAGTGTTTTTGGTTGATTTTATTTCATGTTTTGATTTGGTTTATGGATCCTAATTAATTACTAAGTTATGAAGAGAGAGAAAGAGAGAGAACTTCTCTTCCTTCCCTAACCTTAAGTAATTTCTAAAGTAGGTTCACATTTTAGTTTCATTTAGGTGAATGTTTTGATTACATCTTTTGATTAATCCTAAGTTTAGATAAACTCTAAACAAACCTATTCAAAAAGAAAGGCATTTTAAGATTAAATAAAATGAATCAAAATTCACATAACACACATTACTTCATTTCTTTCCCAACATATACAACATGCATATGGATAGAACCTAAGCATATCTATGCATACAAATGAAATTATTAGACACACTTTATGATGCATACTAAGTAACCCATTTAAGGAAGTTTAGAAGTTGAATATGCATGATTTTTCTTAAGTAGAAAAGATTTTCCTTAGCCAAATTTATGAAAGTAAGAAAGGCATATGTGAGTATAGTGCCATTATTAACCAGAGGTGTAAGGTACAAGACCTCCTTAGGGCTACTTAAAGCCTCGAAACCTCGGGGTTGTCCAGACTAATATATGACTTTCTTTAAATACAAACATATGTATAAAAGAAATGAAATGAAAAAGGAAATGCAAAAATTGTTTAATGGATTCATTTTTTGTTTATGTAATTTATGTATACAAGTATAGGTAACCCTTCTTAGGTGATAGCATAGGGATGAATAGTATGGAATTGTAAGTAGGGGTTCTTTTCAAATGAACCCTACATCTTACCAACTCCTATTCAAAACTATGCTAACATAAGAAAGAAAGGAAACCTATGCTAAGCCTACTTTATAATCTCACATGCAAGCTTATAATTAAAATATAAGTAGACACTTTCAAATTTGGTATTTGATTTATATGTTTTGAAAATAATTGATTTAGTAGTGATAATAGCCATTCATATTTCTACTTTAGCCAACACATGCAAATTTTACATAAAGTAAACAATTTGAGACATAGATAGATGAGATATCACATCTACATCTCATGTGGGAAAATGGTTGAAGCATTCAACAAAACTCTCATCCTATACTGAATTTTAAAATAAATGACAATGGCATGAGTGGAGTTGAAGCTTTATGGGCATGAAATGAGTAACTCAACCCATTTGTTTTAGTGTATTTAATGTTACCATTAGAATTTCAGATCACTAGGATAGCAATGGATAGTAAAATTACCATATAAAAAATTCCAAGTTGCATTAGAAGAGTGGTTTGTAAGAGAACACGCAATTAACCTTGAGTTGTACAAAGCCAAGATGATTCAAGCTAACAAGATGGACCCTAAACTTTTCAAGTATGAGAGCTTGTTAAGTTCTAAGGAGACCAATTATTGCCCATCAAAATGGGAGACAAGTTTGAACCCACTAAGGTTGTCTTAGAGAAGGCCTACCAAAGAGGATCTTATCAACTTATTGATTGTAAAGGGGAACACCCAATGCTTCCAATTAATGGGCACTATTTGAATAAATGCTACCCTTAAAATCATGTTTGAAAATAATTATCATCAAAAATTCTATTCCAATTCATCAAAATATTCTCTTCATTCAAAACATTATTTGCTTGTCTACGAATCTACCATGGCATGTTTAGGGTAGGTATAAGATAACCCAAGAGATTTTATCCTTCTTTCACAAAGAACAATAAATTAAGCACGATTAAATAAGAACTAATAGGTAGATAACCCAAGTGGCATCATATTTTTTTACAGACGCCTAAGTAGTGTAAGAGAACCCAATGATCCTTTCTTAGTAGGATCACAATTGCCATTCGTGGCACCATTTCATCAACTTTTAAATGCATTTTAAGATAGGTGTTAGATGACCCAAGAGGCATCATGTCCTCTTCAAATACAAACATGCCCATAAACATAAACACAAAAACATATCTTTTGTCTCGAGCTATTTTTATGTGGGAGCAAACCCCCTATGGCACTCTCTCATTAGTTGCTCTAGGTCGGGCAGACATATTATCTTGATAATGTGTCACCCCATGGGTCACCAGTTTATAAAATGTGAGTCCATGCGCTTTCTTCTTGACTTGACCATTACAAATTGATGCGCTGTTAGTTTGGTAGCTCATCAAGCAACCTAAGCTACCCCATGTTGACTGTTTAGAAGAGAAGCTATAGCTCTTTCTTGAACTAGCCATCAGATCCAAGGTCATATTTGAGGCATGTGGATAACTCCCTTAATGGCTCCTTTCCTTGACTACTCTGAGTTGATATAAGTCGTGGCATTCACTTAGTAGTTTCCCAGGTGATAGCTCATCGAAGATGACTATCACAATCAGACAAGAGAGGATATGAGTCCATGTTATCTTCCTAATTGTAAAGACAAAGCACCTTAGTTGATTGATGTTCTCATGCTAATGTGACTCACTCTTGATACACCACTCTGTGAGTCTCGACTTTCTCCTTGAGTTATCCACCAATACCTATGATTATCTTCTTATTTATAAAGCCCGCCCTTCCCCTGTGGGCACTTGATCATGTCCAGCATCCCATTTGACACTACCAAAGTTACTCTTGATTGGAGTTCCACTTTCCTAGTAGCCACCTTGTGATTGGAGAATTTGTTCAAGGATGAATGATTCTCCCTTGTTGTGAATCTAAGATAGGTATTGAATGTGCTCCTTCTAGGTGATCAAACCAATTGATAAACAAACAAACAAATAAATTTATTTGCTTGTGGATTGAATTCAAGGCCCCAATGATTTGTGCATCCTATCTTTGCGTTGAAAACTCATAGAATTGCTAACTACATGAGTTGAGATAAGTTTAGATCATCATTTTGAGTTTATGTGATCATTTTTCCATGAAGGATGGTAATCATTTTCTTGAAGATATAAGTCTACTACACATTCCTTCTAACATGACCGCAAATTTGGTATTGTCGGTTGGCATGTTACCTTGCTAATATGTTATGGTCTTTATTCATGAAAGATGGAGTATGCTTTCTTTGATAAGCCAACCAAAGGTATTGGTTGATCTCAGAAACTACCCTTTGAGTAAATGGCAAAATGGCCATTAATGTTGTCAATGGAGCCATCAATAAAACCGATGGATCCATCAAATATAATTTAAAATGAAATTAATTTGACTATATGGTGATTTAAGTCAAATGCATTCACTTTGAAAAGTTATTTGGACCAATGAATCATAATGATCTATTTGGATGTGAAGGCTACCACGCTTTCTTGATGATGCATACCAAAAGGCAATTTTGGATAGTTCTCCCCCAATTGAGAAACTACTCTCTTTGGATTGGTAAATCTAAAGTAGGACAAGGCTGATATGCCCATACTCAGTGCAGTCCATCAAAAATTGATGGGATCCATCAAATATAATTAAAAAAATAAAATTAATTTTGACTATCTTGAGTGATTTAAGTATTCACTTAGGTCAAAGGTTGGGTATTTGGTCAAATGGATCAATGATGATCCCTACTTTGGAGGATGTAAGTCACTATTTCTTAAGACAATCATAGATCAAAGGCAATTTGGTTGGATAGTTACATGTGGTTGGTGACATTTGACTAAATCTAAGATGGGTCACATGGCTTATCAAGCAGTGATCCATCAAATGTTGGTCCATCTCAAAATCCAAAATTTAAAATCTATAACAAAATCAACCAACCTGTGAGTCAAATCAAATCAGTTTTGGAGAAAATTTCAATTTATAGTCATTAATCCATCTCAACAATGTTTTTTGTGGAAGTTTTAATTTTATGATGGATTAAATTTTAATCTCCTAGTGGATTTCACAATCTTTCATAATGGATGATCAAATGTTTCTCATGGAAGGTTCACATACTTTATAAGGGATTTTGCTCTTTATATTTTGATAAGTAGTGTATACCAAGATTTGATTCATTTGAGTTATGAATAGATCATTCATTAGTGATCATTTGAACATTGTTGATTTGATCAAAAAGAATATTGTGGAAAATATTGGGCTTTTTGAATTACTTTTGAGTGAACTCAATTTTTTGAACATAAGGATCTAAACATTAAGTTTTAAGACACTCAAGTGATTGGTGAATAACAATGTGAGACTTAAAGAGTTAGCCATTAATAGATTTATGATAATTATATAAACACAATTTGATTCCTTCTTTCAAACCAAATTCAAACTTAAATTTTAAATCATTCAACTCAATTGATTTTCAAATCATAAATCATTCCAAATCAAATCATGAATCAATTAAATAATTGAAACCCATAATCAATTCCAAATCCAAAATCTTTTAAATTTTGATCTCATCTTATAGACTCAACTTAAATCAAATAAATCACTTAAACTCAAAATATTTTTCATAACCATTTATATTCTCATTTATATTCACAAATATAAAGGAAATATAAAAATAACCAAAATTAAATTCAAAATTAAATCCAAATCTAACTTAAATCAAATATATCTATTTCAAGTCAAATTTTAAACTTAGAAATTATTCTCAAATCAATCCAAAATTGATTTTCAAATAATCATTTTCAATCACATGAAATAAAAACATAAGGACTCAAACACTAAGAGTTCTTAGTCTAAGACACTTCTAGTGAAAAAACACTTAACTAATTTCAGAGACTTAAGAGTTATCCATTAATTATGCCTGGGGATATTGAGGACTTGTACCTTATATTGAACTCAATCTTGTTTTTCTTCAAACAAAACTTCAAACTCAAATCTTAAATCAATTCAATCAATTGATTTTCAAATCATAAATCAATTCCAAAATCAAATCATGAATCATTCCAAATAATTGAAACCCATAATCAATTCCAAATCCAAAATCTTTCCTAAGTTTTGATCTCATCTTATGACTTAGCTTAAATCAAATCCAAATCCCAAACTCAAAATATTCATAACCTATTTATATTCTCATTTATATTCACAAATATAAAGGAAATATAAATTCAAATAACCAAAACTAAATTCAACTTAAATCCAAATCAATTTAAATCCAACCTATACTCTTTCAAGTCAAATTCTAAACTTAGCCAAATCATTCTCAAATCAATCCAAACCTTGATTTTCTCTCAAACAATCATTCCTTCAATCACATGCCCAAATAAAACATAAACTTTAATCATCAAACAAAATCAAACTAACCAAGTCAAACCCATATTCATCCTTTTGACTTGAAATTGTCAAATGAATCAAAACCCATTTGACTCCAAATCACTTGCAATTGATTTATATTTCATCATAAGTCCATATGTGAGTTCAACCAAACTTGAATCAAGCCTGATCGACAATTGACCCACTTAGGCTCACTTGACCCAAAGTGACCTAAAGGATCTTTTGAGCCAAATTCTAATCCAACCCAAATTGGAAACCAGCTCATCAAGCTCATTAGAGCAACAATCATCTATGATCAATCACTCAAATTGGGTCAAACCAAAGTCAAACCTAGCCTTTGACCAAGTGAACACTTAGCCCAAATGAAACCCAAACTAGCTAAAATCTAACATAAACCAAATTGTTTCAAACCATTGATCTAAACTAATCCATAATCAATGATTGAACTTGACCAAGCCATCAATTGAGCCAAACCAAGCCTAATTGGCCACTTGACCTAGTTGACCCAAGTTGACCTAAAAGTCAAAATGGGTTAAATCTTGATCTAAGCCAAATTGATTGCAACCAATGGGTCAAATTATAAATTGACTGAACTCAAAGCTTCAATTGACCAACTGACCCACCTAAATTAATCAATTGAACCCAACTTGACTAAAAGGTCAAATTAACTTAAAATCAAACCAAATCAAAATTGATTAAACCAAAGCTTGTATACATTTCAAATGATCAACCAAGCCTAAACCAACCCATGACCTAACCCAATGGGTCAAAAAGTCAAATTCAACTTGACCCATTTGACCTAAATGAACCTAAATAAAACCAAAACCAAATAAACCAAACCAATGATACCCATAGCCAAATGATCATTTGAACTTGTCCTAACCCATGACCCTAATTTGACCAATTGGTCAACCTAACTCAAATTGACCAAACTTGACCTTGGGTCAAATTGAACCAATTCAAATCAAATGAACTCCAAATCATTTAAAATTTGGCCCAACCCATTTTTGAATCATCTCGAATCTGCCCAAATCAAAATCAAAGGCAAATGACCACTTTACCTCTAGGTCAAATGGTATCCTATGACCAAATTCACTTGGAATTTGGTCATCTTCTTTCTCAATGCCACTTCGCATCCTCCTAGTGGTCCACTTGGAAACCAAGGGAGGTGGTGAACATGACCCAATGGGTTTAGGTAAACCATGACCCAACCCAAGGCCAAATTGACCCCTCCAATAAGAATTCAGCACTTGGAACAATATCTCACAAGCACATGGGAACTCTCTCCTCCACTCCTACCTAAAACAAATCACATGGATCTAAGAGCCCAAATGATCCCATCTCATTGATCAAAATGGCAAAGTTAGTCTTGGCCATCCAATCCAAGGAGGGGGAGATATACTCTCCCTCATTCCCACTCAAACCACATTAATCAATTGAGCTTGGGAATCAAAGCAAGCTTCTAAGCTTTAAGCACTCAAGCTCATTTTCTCCTTCTCGATTTTTCTTAAGCCGAAACAGGGGAGGCCTGTCCAAATTCTAACTCACTTAATTCTCCATCAAATCCAAATTACTCTTGGAAGCACCATCAAGTGACCTCTTCGAGCTCAATCAAGTTATTCCCCAAGTCACCAAGTCACGGGAAGGAGGACTTCGATCAAAGCCGATTTCTATTGAAGGGGAGCTTGGTCAACCGAGCCATCCACTTCAAATCAAAGCTTGATACCTTCAACAGGCTTCATCTCTACTGCTTACCTCCATGGAAGCATGATAGCCTTCAGCGAGGTATTGCTCAAAACTTATCCTTAAGTTAAAAGTAGATTAGTCCTTTATGAAGGGAATTATAATCCCATTAGATCTTGACTGTTGGATTCATTGTTTGTGCCTCCCTGAAGGTGTGGGGTGAGTTTGAACTCCATCCGAGCTCGAGCTGATCGAAATATTGAGACATCCGCTCTCTCAGGGAGGAGACATCACACCGCCCATTCCGCAGATTGAATGAATGCAGATTAAATTACATAAGATCTCTCTTTAATTTAAGCCTAAATTGTAGGATTAATCATGGCCATCCGATCTTAGATCAGACAGCCCGTGGAGAAAGCACGTCCGCCGCCAGTTGACTCGGCGGCGGATGTGATAACTTAAATAATCTATCCCATCACGCCATGTGAAAGCGCCACACGCCGTTGTATCCCACATGAGATTAGTGGGTTTAATTAGCTCTAATTAATCTGATTTTAATCATGGACCTTCCAAAATTCATAATTGATTGTAGAAAAATTCAAAAAATATAAACTCAAGTTTATTTTAAAGATAATTAAAAGGAGAATAATATAAAATTAAGTTTAATTGATTTTGAACAATAACCTTCACTCAATTTGGGTTTTATTGGAAATATAATTTGGTTAATTACTCATTAATTACTTTAGCAATTTATTCCAAACTTCCTAGGGTTGATTAGTGGGATGACCTCTACCTTCCATGATTTTCTTGGAATTTATTATTGATTTAATTAGGGAAATTGCTTAGTTCATCCTTAATTTTTTTCTTAACTAAATAAATGATTAATTAACATATTAAATAGTGATAAATTTATTAATTAAGCTTGTTAATCATCTTGAAATAGTGAATGAACTTAGGGAATGAGATTAGGATTTCTTTTCCAATCTTTTCCCCTAAGTTTATTTCATTTGGATAAAGACTTAATTAATTTGCAAATCGATTAATGGTTTAATCACTTCATTAAAATGGTTAATTAACTAAACTCTAAATCAAATCACACCAGAACTTAATCACTTAAATTCTTTAGTAGATTCTTAGGTGTTCAATAACCTAAGAGGCTTCAAAAAAAATTATATTCAAACTACATGTGTAGGATGATTGTGAAAGTACTTAATTAAACCATTTAGCTTAATTAATCAATAATTTTGAGTCAATTGCATTAAGCCCCTTTACTTCTTAGGTGCATTGCTGATTGAAATTCTATGTGATTGCATATCATATATTGGCTCATAATTATTTATTTAATTATGTTAAAGTGGATAGTAAGGATAATAATGGATTTAATTCACACCTTAACCTAAACAAAACATAAAATCAACCTAATTATTCTAAAATTAAACTAAACCAATTTACACATGGGAGAAATGGGTTAGGATCAGCAAACTCTTTCACATTTCCTAAGTCAAATTAGATTCAAAAATAAAAATCTCTTTAAAGAATTTTGATTCATTTTAAATAAACTTATTTTATAGAATTGTCTTAAGGAATTAATTAGGATGAATGAAGTCATATGCTTACATCACTTTATTTCTTTCCAAGCATGCTAAATGTTGTTTATCATATGAAATCATGCATTCATATCTTTCAAAAAAATCAATTAAATAAAATATTTTCTTTTATGTCAAATTGCATGTTTTGGCTAAAGTAAGAATATGAGTGGCTATTATCACTATTAAACAAAAAATTATTTTCAAAACCTATAAATCAAAGATTCTGAATGAAGTGATGCTACTTAGAAATACTTATGAGCTGGCATGTGATTATAGCATAAGATGTATTTTTTTTCTTCTTCTCTTCTTTTAATATGGATTTGAATAAGATTTGCAAAATGTATAGTTCATTTGGAAAGAACACAACACTTGCTTAAATCTATTCCTATAAACTTTTATGTTATGACTTAAGAAGAATCCTCACAGTAACACATGTAAATTATACAACTAAATCAAACACAAAAATCTTTTTCATGATTCTTTATCTATTTATTTCTTTTTGTACATTTACATGTATTTAAGAAAAGTAGTATATTATCTTACATCTGGTGAGGCTTTAAAACTAAGTCTGTACCTTTACCTCTAGTGTAGAAAATAATGGCCATACTCACTTATGTATTTTATACATGTGAATGTGCATCATGTTAATGGATAAAGAATCCCTCTTTTCTACATAATAAATACATGCATTAATGGAATATCCAAATTTCCAAATCATATCTCTAGCATTCATCATCAAAGTGTGCTAAAATTTGCATGCATGTATAGGTATGCTTAGGATTATTCATATGCATGGTATACATGGTGGAAAGAAATAAATGGTGTGTGTATGTGATAGAATTCACTTAACAAATCCTAAGATGTCTTTCTTATTGAATAGGTATTTAGAGCAAATCTAAACTTAGGTTAATTAAAACACATAATAAAACATTAACTAAAGAAAATTATTAATAAATCTACCTTAGAAATTACTTAAGTGGGATGAAAGAGAAGTTCTCTCTTTCTTCTCTTCATAATATTTAGTAACTAAGTGTAGGTTAATTCAAACCAAATTAAATCATCAAATAAAATTGACAAATTAACCAAATCACTTAAACTAAAATCACCCTCTAAATTAAACCTCTCACACTTAGGAAATCTCAACCTTAAAGCCTAGCTAAGACATACCACACAAGCCTTAAATGGCACACACATTAGGCTAAGTTGACATTTCTAGCTTTATACATGCATTTGATGTCTGATTTTATTTTGTGATGTGATATTTTGGGACCAATGTTAGGTGGGACTAGATGTGGATGATCTTAGTTTAATCATATCTTCTGCATTATGTTGGGCTATAATTAAAAAAAATATAAATGCTTTTATTGTCCAGGTTACTTATACCCCTAAGCATGATCCAAATTAGACGTGGACTGTTTTCTTTTGTCTAGAGAAAAGAAATGACACCACATAGAGTTTAAGAATATTTTATTTAGATGATCAAATATGGAAGGAATAAACATATTATCTTAAAAGATAAACATGCTCTTCTATAATGGATTTGATCATTTCAATAAAAGACTCTAAGGCTAATGGGTCTTCAGAATTAAAAGTATTTTCCCCAACTTCATAGAAAAGTAGAACAGGTCAATTTTATCCTGGGATCTGGTTCTAAAGGCAAGCCTCTATAGTTAATTACATCTTAGGAAGGGTCTCTTCCTAAGAATACTCGATTAAAGAAATAAGTGGTTATTCCTAAAGATTACTAAGGTAGCTTTCAAAGAATTGATTTTGGAAATTCAATTGGGAGAGGTCCAAATTGGAGAGAGTTATTTTAAGAGTCAAATGGAAAAGTAGAAATGTCTATTAATCGGGATGCCCAGACATTTCATCTATCCTATGATTAGGCTTAAATTTGGGATTTAATTTTAAATTTCAAGTTGTCATTTTCTTAGAAATCTAGACTTAGATTCAAAGACAAGACAACAGAAATGCCTGGGTTGAAGACTTATTCCTAAAAGGATGCTTCGTAACCTAGTATAGCTTCGACACATGTCGATGCTCTACCTAGTTCTATTCTTGGGAATCATTGGTCGCATTCTTACTTGAAGGAACTAACCTATCTCGACTCTTCGGACTTACAACTCGAGAAGGTCTGCCTAACACCACCTAATCGCATTTTAAAACTATGAGGCTAAGTCATATGAATGCAAGATGGTCAGGTAATTTTAGGAAAGAAATCTATGAACCTAGACTTACCCCCTAATCCCTAAGATCATGTAGGTATGAAGATGCATATAACTAATGCACATTTTTGATTTTAATAATTTTGACTCGATTCATTTAGGCCATAAGGATGCAATTTATGCCTAATGCACATAATTAGAAAAGATTATGGGCCAAATCAATAGAAGAAGGTGTACTTCCATCATAGGCTCTCAAAGGTCAAGCAGGTAAAGATGGAAATTTCTTCATTAATCAAGAGTGAAACAATATGATTATGCATGACATGCTAAGGGTTGCTACATATTTTATTTGTTTTAATACCTAGGCTTTATGTGAATATTATGAGTTGTATTTATTTTTATGTTTCCTTGATTTAGTTGGGTGAAAAATTTAGTTTATCCTATGAGCCTACGCTCGCATACATCACAAAGACAAACATATAAAGAAACCTAAGAAAAGCATGTGTTTCTATTACACCCAAAATAAATCAAGCCAAATCAAATTATATAAGAAAAAAGGCCAATGCATGCAGCTATACACCCCTAAGAAAGAAAAAAAATAGTTTCGCCCTTATACAACCCTACCTAGAACTACAAGTTTAGATCTATGGGTCTTCTTCCGTGAAAGTCTCCTTCGTGGACATCCATCTGCTCCAGGGACCACACCATCTCCTGGTTGGGTCACCGCTAATCCTAGACCCCATAGATCCTAAAATTTAAGCTCAAATTTATATTTAAAATTCAAAGAAAATCCTAAGCCCTGCAAAACAGATGTTAGGAAATACACACAGCACACCAAGCAGTTTATATTTTACAAACATATGGGCTTAGCATTGGTTGCTTGCCAAGCCCACGCCCTATGGACTATGGGATTTTAGCACCGCAAGCAAACATCAATTTTATGATTTATTTATTACAGATCCCTTTAACACGCCTCGCAGAAATAGTGTCAAATCTAGAAAGAATGCCCTACCATCCCCTAACGAACAAACAAGCCTAGCATCCAGCCTAAAATAATACACCACACGTATGTGAAGCACATCACAACATATCACAGGAGATTAAAAGAAAATCACAGAGCGATCTAACCTAGATCTGGGGTCCGTGACCTAAATAATCTAGTGTGTGTAGTGGGGTTTGTGTGGTGAGTCTTTTCAGGCCCTTTAAGTTTAAGTTTTGATGTTTGAAAATTTAATTAGTTTAAATTTTACCATTGGTTGGTTTCAATTCAAATGGTTTAGTGATTTAAATTTTCATTTTATGTTCATTTTATTTAGTTAAAGTTGTATAGGTTTTCAAGAATGAAGAATGGAATGATTCCATTTTTTGGATGGAGCTCTTTCCATTCAACATCCTAAATCTAATGAAGTTTCCAAAAATAATTAAAATCCTTAAGTATTTTAATTAATCCTTTTGATTTCATTATGTTTGAATTTGATTTATGTTATTTTATTTGTTTGAATTAATTTAATTTGTTTGATTTATTTTAATTTTAAATTAATTTATATGGATTTCATTTGATTTGGCTTATGTTACTTTAAAGAGTTTAATTTTTTTATTTGATTTCATTCAATTTAACTTAAGATATTAAATTATGAATTTGTAAGCTTAAGTTTTAAGTCCATTAATATGAATTAATGTCTTAGGTTTGTTCATAGATTATTCTTAACCTAAAGTACTTAGGTTAATTACTTGATCTGATTTAATTAATCAAGGTTTTAAGTTCATTATTTAAATTCATTAAGGATGAATGGTTTTGTTAAATTTAACTTAAGTTATTTAATTATATTTGAATTTCATTAAGTATTGATTTTCTTACAATTTTGATATCATTAAATTCTCGACTTAGAAAGTTTTAATGAATTACCTAAGTTTTTCTTATGTTTATTTATTGGTTCAATTTATTTGTTGATTTAATGAATTAATGATTATTCTTAATTATTATTTAGTTCATATTGACCTAGAGATTTGGAAATTCAAGAATTCCAAATTTATAGACCAATTTGGTTTGGATAATTATGACAAGTGTGGTTTCATGCCAATTTTATGTTCCTAAAGTTTGGTTTAATTAGAATGTAAATTGTAATTAAGGTTTTAATTATTTCATTAAAACCTAAATTAAGATTAATTTATTAAGATTAATTGAGAGATTTTATTTTTTACATATTATATACTGAAATACCTTTCCAATGAGGGTTTATTTATAATTTTAGGTTGGATTTGATTTAATTAATGATTTAATTTAATTATCATCAAATTAAGTTAGTTTATATTAGTTTAATTAAGTTCAATTATTATTCTGATGTTCTTTATTTTGATTTAAGATTATTAAATAATTAGTTTATTAAAGAGTAATTAATTTATTTAATTTAAGGATTAACTTACATAAAATTTAGATTTCATTTTATTTCAGAGAATTAAATCCCCAAAAATTTACTTATGGTATGTTTTAATCTTAATTTCATTTCCCCAAAGTTTCAAATTAATTGGATTATTAATTTAAGAGTAATTAAGGTTTAATGTTTTTCAATTAAACCTAAATTAAGGAAAACTCATCTAATAAAATTTGGGTATTTTAATTTCTATGGATTCCTCTCATCCAGACAAATCCATAGAGATTTTATTTATATTTTTCTGATTTTTCTTTGATTTTTTATGATTTTTTGAAGTTTTCTGAATTTTTTAAATTCCTTAAATCGTTGCTTAACGGTTTTTAACGGTTTTTTTTAGTTACGGGTCCCACGCATTTTAACTAAAATGAGCGGGATTAGCTTTGGACCGTCCGATCGGAATCGGGACCATTATCCCGCGGTTCCGCGAGATCAAGACGCATGTCGAGCGTGGGTTGATCCCGCGGGACGATCGTAGGCCGTCCGATCGAGGATCGGACAGTCCATATCGTTCCCGCGATTCCTTAAAGGGATTTAATCAAATTAATCAGCCTAGATCTGGACCGTCCGTCTCTTTTAAAACGGACGGTCCTGATTTTGTCTCTCCCGATCTCTGCGGGAGCCGAGGACCGTCCAAATTGTTTTGCTAATAACTTTTGATCTACGCTACCAAATTGGATGATTTAAAGTGTTGCATGATCGTTGAAAGATCCTCTTTCAATCCATGATCTCTCAAAGAATACGCCTTGTAGGGATACGACCATGGCCAAAAGAAAAAGGGGTTTAATAATGGCGTACCTTGATTTAGGGGATCTCAAAGGCTGGAATCAATTGAAGTAGCTTCTGTTCTTCAAAATAAACGATGTCTTCAAAGGAATTGAGAGAATTCGTTGTGATTTGATCACTAGCCCAAGCTTTGGATCCAAATTTCGGTTTTGATGTATTCAATGGTTGAGAGCACTTGGAGGGTGGGGGAGAGTTTTTTTGGCTTCGGTTTTGGTATCTGATGGTGTATGAGAGCTTCTTTTTTTTTTGAGAGAGTGTGTATATGCTTGTTTTCTCGTGGCCGAAAACCTCTTAAGCTCTTCTTTTTTTTTTTTTTTTTTTTTTTAGCCCCCTTACCTGCTCTAGTTGAAAAACCAGCCACCTCTAAAGTGATGGCTTTTTTGTCCTGGGGTAGGTGATGTGGGATGAGGACAAAAGGATTTTTTTTTTCTTTATCCCCTTTTTTTAATTATTTTTTTTTATTTTGTTATTTGATTTATTAATTAAAAAGATTAATTAACTTATTAATGTTGTTTAAGATGATTAATCTCTTATGCACATTCATTGGTTAAGATGGTTTTGAATTTTCATGCTTTTATATTTTGTTTAACTCACTTAACCCAAGTTTAAGTTGAGTCAACTTATTTTCTTAAGGGTCAAATGACCCATTTGTCCCCACACCTAATAGGGAGTTAGGTTATGTCCTAGTATCATTCCCATATGGTTTAGGACAATTAGTTTGATGTTATTTTGATTTTTCTTTTAATTTGAGTTCAATGTGGCTTATTTTGTTTTAAGAAATCTAATTTACTTAATCTAAGCCTTAAAGAACTCAAATTTATTTGTTATTATGATTAAAACTATTTATTTAATTTTTAGAAATATTTTTTGGTGATTTTATTTAGTCAAATTTTAGTGGGTTGACTTTTTGACTAAGTGGGCCCACTTAAGTCAATTCTAGGTTAACTAGGGTTGACTTCAGGTTTTACTTTTAATCATTTTGGATTGATGATTATTGATTATTAAGTTGATTAGTTTATTTTGAATTTGGATGCTTGAGTTGATCCTACCTAAGATGAATAGGTTAGATCCAAGGTGAATTCTGGTCACTAGGCATAGTGTCCTAAGCATGCTAAATTAACCTCATCCAAAAATGAGGTCAACAGTTACCCATGTGTGGGGTACTAAGTCCAAATTATTCATATAATTTCTTGGATTGTATGGTATGTTTAGCTATTCTACATTTTGCAAGCTTAGTTAAATTTATCATTCCCATTTTAATGTAAATTTTGCAATTAATATTTGGAATGAATGTTATGGGGGATTAGGATGAACATTGGATATAAGACCATGTCTTAGTATTTGTGAATCCTTGGAGCAAACTACATCTAATTCAAATGAAGAAAGAAGAAATGAAGAAAGGAAGAAATGAAGAAATAAAATGAAGATCAACATGAATTCCTTTTTATTGTAATTATTCATTTAATGAGTCAGATGGTATTCTACCCACATTTTTGGTTGTGCTGATACATGTTATTCTTTCTAGCTTTATAAAATTATTTGATGTTAGAGCATTATAAATGGCATGATTTTTCAAGTTTCTTAATTTCATGGTTGTTGAATTTCATGATTAGATTCTTAGGGAAAAAAATTTTCTATCTAATTAATCAACTCAAAATTAAATTAAATAAATCATAAACTCACCTAAAACCCAGACATAAATCAAGATAATAAAAGATTTAGTAAAGTTGTATGTCTCACATCATCCATAAAATATATTGTTTCACTAAAATGAGGCTTCCACTTTTATTTTGGCTACCTTGAGAGTCATGGTGGAAACAGCTCATTCTTTCTTATTTAACCAATTTCATGCATTGCAGAAATCTCAGATCAAATAAAAAAATGTCCAAAATGAAAATAAAACTTAATAAAATTTGCCTTTATGTCATTTATTCATGCCCTACATGATCTAGTCTTAGGAAGTGTGTTTAAGAACTTAGTCTTCTTTTAAATAAACAAATTTTGTATCTCAAAGCAAGACTATAAATGCATTTGAAATGTAGAGGAGTTAGTATGGCTTTGTAGTCAAAATGTTGATTTATTCTCTCTGAAGATAAATCATGTACCCATTTTCACCTTAGATTTAGTATATTTTGCCAAAGCTCCTATGGGATTGATTTATTTTTATGAGCTACAAGCATAAATCTTCACCTCTGGTATTTCCATGATCTTGTGTGGAACAATTTAGATTTTTTAAACTCAAATATATAATCCTCTTAAAATTTCAAAAATATAATGCCCAACCATGGATAAGATGCTCATAGGTTTGCTTAAAGTTTAGCATTATCTTCCTTTAGTTTCGATTATAACTCTCTCCTCTTGATCAATCCCACTTTATTTTTCAAAAATAATCAATTTGTTGATAGTCCTATCTTTGAAATCTTTGAAGATAATGATCGTTTACCTTAATCGAGAGTATTCTTAAGTAATCACATTCCTTAATATGTAATTAACTATGGGGGCTTACCTCCATAGGGAACTTAACGAACCTAGTTTAAAATAAACTACTTTACTTTTCCATGTGAGAAAGATCTCTTACATTGACCCATTATGCTTGAGAGTCCTATTAAGTGATTAGGTTCATTGTATGGTGAGTTATGTCTGAGATAGCACATCATTCTCAATGTCGAAAATTTGAGTACATCAAGTGGTGTCAACAATACACACAATTTTCTTTTCAAATTCCCAAAGTTTGAAAAATAAACACCACAGAGGGACACCACACATATGTGAGGGTGTACGACACTAAGAAATAGCGCACTATCTTAAAAGATAGAAATCACTACTTTATGATGGACCTAATCACCTAATAAGGACTCCTAAGGCAAGGATTTTTCCCCTACTTTATATGGATGAATAAAGCAGGGTTTATTTAAACCGGGTTCTAAAGTTCTCTATAGAATGGGATAGATCAAAAATGAGAGACTTATTATTGAAGCTAAATGGAGATGAGTAGGTAATGCTTATAATACTAAGAAACCTAGTGAGCATTCCAATCTATCCTATGGTTGAATTTTATATATTTTAAATTGAAGAGAATTATATATGTTTGAATTGAAATTTTATTAGAAAACTATGACTTATAATCCCACAATACAAGATCGTAGAAATGCCTAAGAGATAAGGATTTATGCTTGTACCTCGAAGGAAATAGCTACCTCAGATCCAAAATTTAGGGAGCTTTAGAGAGGGCCAAAGCACATCTCAAATCTAAGCGAAGATGGGTATATGGTTTACCTCTACAGAGGAACACCACATAGATGTGAGGGTGTACGACACTAAGGAATAGCACATTATCTCAAAAGATAGAAATCACTACTTTATAATGGACTAATCACTAATGGACTCTAAGAGATTTTTCCCACTTTACATGGATGAATCGGGTTTATTTAAATGGTTAAAGTTCTCATAGATTAGATCAAAATGAGACTTATTATCGAAGCTAAAGGGAGATGAGTAGGTAATGCTTATAATACTAAGAAACCTAGTGAGCATTCCAATCTATCCTATGGTTGGATTTTATATATTTTAAATTGAAGAGAATTATATTTGTTTGAATTGAAATTTTATTAGAAAACTATGACTTATAATCCCACAATACAAGATCGTAGAAATGCCTAAGAGATAAGAATTTATGCTTGTACCTCGAAGGAAATAGCTACCTCATATCCAAAATTTAGGGAGCTTTAGAGAGGGCCAAAGCACATCTCAAATCTAAGCGAAGATGGGTATATGGTTTACCTCCACAAGAGAGAGTAAACCACCCGACTATTGGACTTATCACTGCTTGGAGTGGCAGCCAGCTAACTTCTCCTACGTTTTAAAACCATGTGGTCAAGTCATTTGATTTTGCAAGATGGTTAGGTTATTTTTATTAAAAGAAACTAAAGTCTTTAAACCCACTCCCTAAGAGACTAGAGCATGAGTGGTATGAAAATGACTTAGTTTAATGTAAATCTCAAATTTTTTATTTGATTTTGGACTTTTCATTTTAATAAAGGCTATAAGATTTTTATATGCCTAAATGCATGATGAAATAGGGTAATTGGCTAAATCAAAAAGAAATAGGTATTTTCCACCACTGAGGAGACCCTTAAAGGTCAAGTCTTTCCCTATCATGCAAGGATTGAAACTCTCTCCTAACAAAAGTGAAACAAGATGACATGCATGATATTAAGCATACAACATCCAGCTAAGGAGTTGTTAAATCTTTTATTTATTTTGATTTAATGCCTAGGCTTTATGTGAGGTTATGAGTTATTTAGAAAATTTAGTTATGAGTTGTAGTTGGGATAGAAAATTTATTTTTTCCTAAGTGCTTAATCGAATCTAGGCCACACATTAAATCATCGTATATGAAGAAACTAGGAAAATACATGCCATTTATATTGCATAATTATAAATAAAACATCAAACAATTTATAAACTCAACGTAAAAGAATAATGAATGAGGTCGCTGCACCACGCATAAGAAAAGAGAAATGGGTAGCCGAGCTCTACCCTTATACAACTGGTATATGAAAGAATAATTATAATTACAAATAAATAAATGCTATGGGGGTCTTCATTCTTCATGCTTCAGGTTTTCTTTTATTTTCTTCATTGTTTGGATCTGCTTACTTCAAAGGCATCACGGGGGCCTCCCAGGACAAAGCCTTCTAGACTCCGCTCATTCTAATCCCCCATAACACTAATCCTAATTCCTAATACAAGATTACATCAAAAATATAAAAAATAAATCTAACTACACCTGTAAAATAAGTGTTAGCTAAATACACCATACAACCCAAGCAGTTATATTTATAATTTGGACTTATCATCCTGCACATGGGTCACCAAGTCCACATGTCATAACTTAGATTATGCTTATAAGTTAAGCAACCTGTAAAAGAGAGTATTTATATTTATTTTTAAGCACCCCTTAAGCACAATCTCCTACATAAGACATAATTAGGCTAATCATGGCCTAACATCTAATCTACGAAGCATACACCCTAACATCCAATCTATAATAATACATCATTAAAAACCAAACAAACATCAAACCATGCACCGCCCTAGCATAAGGCTAAACGTGGTGACTTAATCTAAGGTGTGTGTATTAATGCTTGTGTGGTATGTCTTAACTAGGCTCTATTATAATTTTCTAAGTAAGAAATGATTTAATTTGAATGATGGTTTCATTAAGTAGCTTAATTGATTTGTAAGTTTTACTTAATATTTTTTTGTTTCATTTAGTTTATATTTAACAACTAAATATTATAAAGAGAAGAAAAGAGACAATCACTCTTTTTCCTACCTTAATCTCCAAAAAACAAGTTAATGAAATGAATTTTTTTAAGATGGATTATTCATTTATTTTAAATTAATCATATGATTAAGTTCACTAAATATATCTCATTAACAAGAGAGCATCTTAAAAATTATAGAATGAATTACTATCACATAAATATTCATTCATTTTTTCCACATATAAATGCATATGATTAAGTCAAATATATCTATATTAAATATATTTTTAATGAACTTAAATGCTATGCAAAAATATTTTAAATTTTTTTTTTGATGTAATTTCTGGCTTAATGCAAAATGCATGTAAGATATAAGAATTTTTACAAGAAGTTTGAATGTCCATTTGCATACCACTAAATTGCATCCATGTGAATGAAAGAAAGGAACTTCATATACTGTATATTATGTATCTAATGTATATATTATTATTCATTAAAGCTTTTGAAAATACATTTGAGATTTAATAATGATAGTAGCCACACATATTTTTAATTAAGTCAACACATGTAAATTTGACATAAATAAAATCATTTATTTTTAATTGATTTTTGAGAGAAATGAATGCATGAATCAATTGGCATGCAACATTTTAATATGATTGGAAAGAAATAAAGAAACACAAGCGTGTAATTCCATTCAATCAATTCCTAAGGACATTCACATTAAATAAGCTTATTTAAAATAAACAAAAAAATTTTAAAGTCATTTTTGATTTCATGTTTAACTTGATTTAAGAGAAATGAGAAAGAGGTGCTCTAATCCTAATCACATTCCCTATGTGTGAATTAATTTGATTCAATAAGAAGTAATTAAATGATTTTTACGGATTGATTAAGTTAAGCATAGATTAAATCAATTAATTAACCCTTACCTATACATTTTAACATAATTGATTAAATAATTATGAGCTAATATAATATGCAAATAAATTAGAAAGTAAATAGCAATGCTCCTATGAAATGAAAGGGGCCTAATGCAATTAGCTCATGATTATTTAATAATTAAGCTTAATGAACTATTTTAATTGCTTTCATGATTTACTCATACATGTGAGCTAATCATAATTTCATTAAGCTTCTTTAGGTTCTTGAACACCTAAAGCTCTACCCAAGATGGATTAAGGAAAAATCAGATTTAATTAGATTTTTCAAATCCATTAAACCAATAATCCATTAATCCATCCCTCCTAAAAGAGATTAACCAAAGCTAAAAAATTATCTTGAAATGAGATGGGTTTAAGGTGGGAAAGAGGTCCCCACCTAATTCCATAAACCATCCAGGATTAAGCATAATTTAAAATGGTTTGAAATTTAATTAAGTTTCTAATTAGTTAATTAATTAATAATTAGGACTTTAGTTGAAAAGAGAGGGAAAATTAGAGAAAGTATTAGGAGGGAGGCTCCAATCCACTTCTCTAAGTCTCCTTACTGTTCAACATTGGTTAGGGAGCCCAAATAATTAATTAATCACTATTCATATGATTAATCACAACTTACGGAAGTTAAGAGGTAATTAGTGATTAATGAATTAATTTTCCTAATTAAGCGACCAATAAATTCCAAGAAAATAGAGGAGAGTCATCCTAAACATCCTAAGTTTGAAATTAATGGAGGATTAATTAAGAAGTAATTAAGCTAATTTTAATTAAACCCTAATTAGCTCTATTATTTAAAATCCATTGGAAACATTTTTATTAAATTCTTCACTGAAATATCATTAAAATAAGCACTCATTTGCATTTTTTGATTTTTTTATAATTAGTTATGAATTTTGGAAGTTTTAGCCTTAAAAAAAGATTAATTAACCCTTATTAAAGCCCTAATCCCATCGGCACTAAGTGGTTGTGCGGCGCTTTCCATTGGATGGGATAGGTTATTTAAGTTGTCACATTTCGAGTCGGCGGGACGCTTTCGTGACCATCCGATCTAAGATCGGACGGCCACAATTAATCCCAAGGTTTAGAAGCAAAAATGAGGGATTTAAGCGTGATTTATTCACGACCATCCGTTCCAATCATGCGGAACGGACGGCCCGTTATCTTTCTCCTTCGAGAATGATGAAATACGGATGTCGTCTGTCTTTCTCCGTTTGATTCGAGCTCACCAAAGCTGAAATTGCTTTCAAAATGATCTCACACCATCAAGGGAAGGAGGGAAACACATCCAATGGTCAAAATCACATGACATACAAATTTTCTTCAAAAAAGACAAACCACTTTTTCTTAAATCTACGGTTTTCAGGAATTACCTCGCCGAAACTCAAGATTGACGGTAGAATCAACGGAGATAGCTTCGCCTAGTTGAGGTGAAACCCTGAGAAGCTTGGCCTTGATTGAAGTAGATCCTGACGACCAAGATGGTGCTTTGAGCTTGATCTTGATCGAACTCCTCCTGCTTACACACTTAGGAAAATTCTTGGATGACTTTGACAACACACTGGGGATGGTGTGTGCAAGGGAATTGAAGTTTGTGGAGGAAGAAGAATTGCTTGAAGGATGGATGCCATGTCACGCTAAGAATTCGAAAGGGAAACTTGGGAAGGCTTGGGGAGGCTCTCTAGGATTTCAAAAATACTTAGGAAGCTCAGTGTGTTCAAATTATGTCAATCCCTATGAGAATTGAGGGAGTATACCCCTTAAGCGAGCCTAATGGACGGACGAGATCCGTCCTTGATTTTTGGTTGGTTAGCCGTCGCCAGCCTGTCGGAGGGGTCTCAATCGAGTCCACATGGCACGACTAGAGTGGAGGAAAGTGTGGCAGGAGGTCCAAGGCAAGATATGGGCTTGTGGTGGCTGATTTCCTCCTCCCTTTGTCCATGGGGTTTGGCTTTCAGTGAGGAGGAGGGATTGGATTTCCTTTGGTCCATGGCTAGTCCTAGGCTTGCTTAAATTGGGCTATGGGACAGATGATATTCCAAATAGCAAAGTTTAGGGTTGCCAAGGAAAGGGGAGAGTGGACTTTGCCTCTTTTGGATGGAATCCAATGCAAAGGTGTTTGTCCAATTGCTATCCTTTTGGATGGGGCCCACTTTGCTTATGGACTGACTTTGAACTAACCTAGGGTCAATTTGGGTCGAGTTTGGTCAGCCACAAAGGTCTCATTGGTTGGTTTTGGGTGCTTTGGCTTCATATGGTCAAATGGGTTCATATGGGATCATGTTGGGCTCGGTTATTCAATTGGTCAATTTGGGTCAAACTAAAGTTTGGGTTAGGTTCAAATGATGATTATGAGAGTTTTAGTTCAATTAATTTGGGTTGGTTTGGCTTAGGTTTTATTTTGGCTCATTTGACATCAAATGGGTCAAGTTGGCCAAATTGGGTTGGGTTAAGTGTTGGTTCAAGTTCAATTAGTAATTGAAAATGATTGTAGGCTTTGATTTGATTTGATTTTGGTTTAATTTAGATTTTGGCTATTTTGATCTTTGAAGTCAATTAGGGCTAGGTTGGGTCAAGTTGACCAATTGGTCAAATTGGGCTCAATTATGACTTTGGTCAAGTTCAATAATTTATTTAGAATAAACTTGAGCCATTGGTTGCAATCAATTTGGGTTAGATTTGAATTTTGGCTAATTTGACCTTTTAGGTCAATTTGGGCTATGTTGGGTCAAGTTGACCAATTGGTCAAATTGGAGCTTGATTGTGGCTTTAGTAAAATTCAATAATTTATTTGGGATGAACTTTAGTCATTGGTTGCAATCAATTTGGGTTAGATCATGATTTGACCCATTTTAGCTTTTTAGGCCAATTTGGGTCAACTTAGGTCAAACTGTCAATTGGACTTGGTTTGGCTCAATTGAGAATTTGATCATGTTCGATTATTGATTATGAGTTGATTTGGATCAATGGTTTCAATCAATTTGGTATATTGTGGGTTTTGGCTAGTTTAGGTTTCATTTGGGCTAAAGGTTGACTTGATCAAAGGACCAAGTTGACTTGGTTTGACCCAATCCAAGATGGTTGACCATCCCACGGTGATTGTTGATCATGATATGAGGCTTGGATGGCTTTGGTTCAATCCAATTTGGGTTGGATTAGAACTTAGTTCAAAAAGGATTCTTTAGATCACTTTGGGTCAAGTGGACCTAAATGTGTCAACTGATTTGGTTTTGGCTTGACTTAAGTTCAGTTGAACTCATATATATGCCTAGGATTGAAATATAAATCTAACTACAATCAATTTGGAGTTTAATGAATTTTGGCTTGAAGTTTTCAAGTCAAAAGGCAAAACTTGGTTGACTTAAGTTTGGTTTGATAATTATAGTTTATGTTTATATTTGGCTAAATGATTGAAGGGATGATAGATTCATGAGAAAATCCATTAGTTTTGGCTTGATTTTGATAGGATTTGGCTAAGTTCAAGAAATTGGCTAAAAAGATTTGAATTGGGTTTTGGTTTGATTTTGGCTATTTAGGTTTATATTTCATTTATATTTGTGGATATAAATAAAGATATAAATGATTCATAAGAAAATTACTTGAGTTTAGAGTGATTTGAAAGTAAATTTGATCAAGCTTATGGATGTAGGTCAAAAGGGCTTAAGTAAAGAATTAATTTAGTTTGATTTATTTTTTATAATTGGATGGTAGGTTTCATTTATATTTATGAATATAAATGAAGGAGTAATTGGTTTATAAAGAAATAAATTGGTTTTGGGTTGATTTGGATTAAGATTTGATTAAGCTTATGGAGGTTGGTCCATAGGGCTTAAGAGGGAATTTGGCTTGGTTTGATTTAGTTTGATTTAGTTTTGGCTATTTATGTAAGCTTATGGATTTCATTTATATTTGTAAATATAAATGAATGAATAATTGATTTATAAAGAAATCAATCAAGTTTGAAATAATTTAGGTGGAGATTTAGCTAAGCTTATGAGAGTGGGTCATAAGGCTTAAGAAGGAATTTTGGCCTTGGATTTGATTTAAGGATTGAATCATTTGGAATTGGATTTGAGTTGGGATTTGGTAAGTGATTGAGAGATTGAATTGATATTTGAGAAAATCAATTGAATCGGGATCAATTTGAATTTGGTTAAGACTAAGTCCACAAGATGAAATCAAAGGGCTTAGGAAGAATGTTGATCTTTGATTTGATTATGGGTTTCAAGGACTTGGTTTGGAATTTTGGATTTAGATTTGGTATTTGAGTTGGATTTGAGGTTTGGTTTGAAAAGGAAAGTATGGATTGGGTTCAGGCTATAAGGTAGGCAAGTTTTCCTAAGTTCTTGAGGAATAACTTATTCTTATGGCTAACCCTTCTAAGTCTCTAGACTTAGGTTAAGTATTCACCTAATCACTAGAGGTGTCTTAAGACTAAGGAGCCCTTAGTGTCTACAAGACTCCTAGATCTATGATGAGGTTGAGAACTCTCCAAAAGTGAGGCCGATCGCAAAATTTTGTGAATGTCAAAAAAAGCTGGATAAATTTCAAAGCTCATATTTTACGCTTATTAGAGTCATATGGTGTCGGAATCGAGCGAACTTTATATGATTGGAATTGTAACAAAATTTTTTACAACTTTAATGTTAGTCAAAATTTACAATTATGCCGATAAGCAAATTTTGCGAATCGCGCAAAAATGTCAGATTTGCGCGTATCGAGTCATAATGCCAAAAATCGAAATAACTGTATCGTTGGAATCATAACAAAATTTTATATAACTTTCATGTTGATCAAAATTTACGATACGATATGTAGCAGAAAATGCAGAAAAAAAGCGTGAGTTGAAAGTTCAAAGCGAATCGTATTTCAGATCGAGTCATCTGGTTAATCGAAAGCAAACTTTGTATCGTTGGAATCATAATAAAATTTTCTACAACTATCATGTTGGTCAAAATTTGTGATGCATAGCAGATTTTGCAAAATAAACAATGATAAAATGCACAAATAACTCACACTAAACAAACACTCTTAATGAAGTGCAATTAACAACTTTTTAAGAGTCATGACATATAAATAGGTGTTGCTAGAGCATTAGTCTTATTGTTTGGAGATAATTATTCATATTGATTACATTCATATAAGAGAAGTGAATGTGCTAGTTTTTAAATTGCAACTATTTTTAGATAAGGATAAGAAGCCAATTCAAACTAAGTTTATAACACAAACTAACTACCTCTCTACTGTTACTACCAAAGGGAATATCATCGCTAAAAAATATGCATCAATGTATAACTTCTTCTAAACATTTAAAACTGTATAAATAAAGCAGCACAAAAAAGATATGAATATTTATAAATTAAGGTAACCAAAATAAGAAAATAGTTCTTAACGGTGCCTGCGAGACAGAATACAATAAGATAGGTACAGATACAACAAATTATAATCAGTATGTGAAGATAATAGAGTGAAGACTATCTCCGACGATTCTGCGATCGCATCACTATCAGCGTAATGGGCTAGTGGTCATCGGTGGTCTCAGATGATGATGTTCCGATCTTTGGTCCTCCTCTTCAACGCTAAAGAATTGTGAGTAACCCGGTGTGTACCACTTGGTACATCGATCAAGAGCTGAGCGAGAAACCATGATACGCCCATTATATGAAATGACGAAGGCCCATATGTAGAGGGACCGGTGGTGCGCGCTTTACGACCACATAGCTTCCTGGTATAAATATTGTGGCAGCTGTGTGAATGTATATGCAGATGGTCTGACCACTGGTGGAGATGATGGACCAATATCCATCGACAGCCCATCCGACTACACTGACGATAAAGTACCCGGAATGCTAGTGTCCCCGTACCGGCTATCAAAAATATGCATGTTGCGCCGTAACTCCATGCACAACCCCTCATACTCGTTGACTGATTGTTGAAAATATGTGTTCTCATCCCTCCCAAAATATTGCTAGAATATGTCCTCGGTATTCAATATGTGCTCACGCTGCGTTGATAGAACTCTAATTATGATGGAATTAGTAAAAAAATTATTATTGCAGTGATGAAATGCGGCTTACCATGAGTCGGTCTCCAGGAGCTCGAGGGTAATAAGTGTCTGGGGATATTGTAGGTGCCTTCAGCATATACAGTGAAGCCCAAAACCGATACCATCTCATGTATCGATTAATGGTTGGCTCCCCCCGTGTTGGGAAGAGTCTACCACCACAACTAAATCTCGTCTGCTCTCCCACTACGCAATATACGTCTGGTGGTAATCGACCCAGTCCACATCGACTTTCCCTCGACCATCCACTCGCACGAAAGCAGAATCTATTGATGCAACCTCAATCATATGTGGAAGCTCGATACCGCGATCGGCGGTGTACCACTCAACTCGCTTCCGTAATCAAGGGTACTCTAACCACCATATGCCATCCCATAAGGATATCTCGACACGCACAGATCGAACTCCGATGGCTCCATCCCGTGTTGTTGAAATGAATATTACTATGTTATCTACATGCAATAAAGGGTCCAAAAAATAAACTTACAACGCAACATACCTGACTCTGCAATATTCCATCTAGCTCGTCTCTGTAAACTCTGATGTGGGCTGGCATCATCTTTCAGACATACCCTTCATTCTAGCGACAACCCACACTCAGCCCATCTATGTCTGTCGGGTATGGAATATGCAACGTTGGTCTGCCTACATGAACATGCTCCCACGCCCATACCTACAGTAAATGTAGGCAACCAGTCATATTCATGTGCTTCAACTTCGTTGCCTCATGGAGATCCCTGTACAAATGAGCAAGCACAACTGATCATAATGAGAACTCCCTAAATGTGTCAAGATCCTCCAGTAGGGGCAGATAATATAGGTGAATCTCCGAATAAGATGTGCGCATAAGGAAAAAAAGAAAGAGTATGTAAGCTCTGACATGCATACTAAACTGAAGCTCTAGTAGATCTAAGTAAGAATCCTTGTAATACGTCCAATGCAGCCACCGTAAGGGCAAAGCAGTGCATGCTCTTGCCCCATTATGAACTCGCTATATAGGTGGATCGATCATGGTAGGCGTGGCTGATGTGCTCTTATTAACTCATCACAGCATGCAACTTTCTAACAGTTCATCTGGAATGCAACTTTCTAATAGTTAATCTGGAATGCAACTTTCAAGTTCAAAAGTTGACTCATCTGAAGACCCATCAAATGTAAGCTCTTCATCCCATTCTCTAGCTATTTGAGCACTGCATGTACTTATTGTTAAATAGTAAGTGCTCCTTTGTTTGGCTTTTTCTAACTGAGTAGTCACTGATAAGCTCTCTAACCCTGTTAGATGGATATGTGCAACTTAAAGAAGGCTCCTCTGCATCACTATCGTCCCCTTCATCATCATCGATACTTGCTGCAAAATGCATAGTTTCATACCCATCACCACCATCACCTTCAGCATCACCCACAAAATAAGAACTTATCCCAGCTATATTAGTAGTAAGCAGGTCTGACGACGCTTCCACTTGAGCAGTTAGTTGAGGATCAAATGTGATGTATTCAATACTAATTGGAGCTCTCTGCACTCCTCAGTACTGTCAACCTCTCTTTCCTCACAATGCAGTTCCTCAACTTCAATATAAATTACTATAGGCTGCACGGATGTTGCATTGACTACAGATTCACACACTTCGTCATCACTAATATGAGTAGTGATGAATCCAAAGACCAATAGGAAACGCCTATAAGATTAACACATGACTTTTCTTGGTCTAACTTCAAACCTCATAATTGCTTTTGTAACCCCATCGTTAATCCGTCAGGATCGGATTGGTCGATTTTTTCCACCAATGTAGGTCGGAAATAAATCGTCACTAACATTCAATTCGATGTCATGATAAAGAACTATGCAGACAGTTTTTGAACTCATTTTCAACTAACAACAACTCTAAACAGTAATAATCATTTCTCTCCCTTAGTCAAAGAAAAAAAAGTAATTCAAGATATAATACAATTTTGCATTTCAGTTGGAACTATTTCGCGAACTCAAAACCTTTAATTTTCAAACCCCATTGCAATATCTTTTCACAATTAAACTGACATATACAATAACAATAATAGAATGTCATGAAAAAAAAGTATGTTACTGACAAAATGAGGGAAATCAGATGGCATATCAATACTAATAATAGAAGCATATGATTTTAAAGTATAAAAGGAACTTAAACTTGAAGAGATGGAGTTGACGATTAAGGTCAACCTGAACTTAAGAAAGTAAGTAGTCGGGAAGTCATCCAAACCGAAGCAAGCCTCAAAGGGACTAAACTTTTTTAAAATATTGTGAGCATAGAGGGTATGGAGGATACTAACACCAAGGGGTGTCTATGCCCAAAGGTTTATTCGAAAAACCTTTTCCAATAACATGAATATGATATATAGGGTGATCCATGGTGGACATCAGGATGTGAGATATGTAGAGGTTGTTAGGGAAAAGCTAGAGGTATGAGTGTGAGATTTTACTTATTAGTTAGATTATGAAAAAGATATAAATTAGGTGCATTCAAATGGGAGAAACCTAGTTTTATGGAGAGTTAGAACGAATTTTCATTTTCATAAAGGACGAAGGTGGAGTAGGTGAATCTTATTTATAGTGAGAGGTCACATTCTTTATTAAAAATGATATTTTTAGACGATGGCCTCAAATTAGTATCACAATGATTTCTACTAAAACACCTACAACTACAACAAGACTCATATCGAAAACACCACCACCAACAACAATAATCTTTAGCAAAATTCGGCAAGCTCATACCCAAAAAGCTGTAAACATCACAATAACATAGCAAAAAATTAAGCGATCTCCGGCGGGCATATACAAATCTAGCCTAACTTCACATTAAAATTTAGAAAAATATACAAAACATACAAATCTAGCCAAACAATAAAAGGAAATAAACAAATCATACAACACAAAGTAATATATAACGAGATATATCACAAATTAAGCATTTAGGAAAAAAAATTACCTTAATCAGACTAAAAAAAAAGCACTGCAGGCACTCCTTAGCGGAAGCTCTCCCTTGGCCGACCTCTCCTTGGCGCTTTGGGTGTGGAATGGGATTTTAGAGCAATTTTAGGAGAAAAAAAAACAGATATGAGCGATCTCTCGGTTTTAAATAAGACGAGTCGTCCATTATACTGACAGTATTATGTTAATATTATTTTTTGCCTTAAATTGTTAATTAAAATTAGCATTAAGCCTAATTTAAAATTTTTGCCTATTAATAATTAAAAAAATTATATATATATATATAATAATATTTAAATATTAAATATATAAATATATAAAAATTAAATGATATGTATGTAAATCTCCTTCATTATTTCAATATTTTCTTTTTGCAACTCTCGTGTCGTCTCAGCCGCTCAGGAGGTTTCTTGCGCAACAAGCAGGAATCGTGCTTGAGTCTCTGTAAAATTCCATTGGACCTTCTTCCTTGACTCGCCAAACCCTAGCCATATCGGCACCCATGGATCCTGAATCCCCGATGTCCTTTTCCGACTTCCCCGACGACGTTCAGCTCAACATCCTGTCCTTCCTCTGCCCGATCGAGATCTCCGCCTTCGCCTGCACCTGCCGCCGCTTCGCCGCCCTCTGCTGCCCCTCCTCCCCTTCCGCTGACCTCTGGCTCGCCCTCTGCGACCGCCGATGGGGCTCCAAGACCCAGCTCCGGCGATGGTCTGCTGCCCCGTCGCCACGGCTCTACAGAACCCTGGATCGCTGGGAACACCTCATCGGCTTCTGGCGCCACATCGGCAGCGGCGTCCCAGGAACCCCACCCCTTGTTTTCTTCGAATGGAGCTCTTCCTGCATCATCGGCTCTCGTCTATCCATCTCCTGTCGCCTCATACGCCGTACGCAAGATCCCTTTCATCTGGCTCGGCCTCTCTCACCTCTGGCGAGACCTTGAGCTACCTGCATCCCGATAACCCACTATCCGACTCCGATGTCATCCCAGTGTCGATCAGCTTCATGGGAAGCAACCATTTCGTAGTCGAGGAGAGCCAGAGGTTCTGCGAGGAATGGCACATGGACGATTCCGAAGAGATGCTCGGCTTGGAAGTTGGCTCGCCTCCCGATCGGGTGATGTCGGTGATATACCAGTATTTTGCCAATAGAACTAGTCCTGGAGCGGAGAAATCTTCGAGAAGACAGAGGAAGAAGAAGGACAAGGAAAGGCTTGGAAGGAGGAGATGGGAGGCTGAGCATTTTGTCAAGATTTCAATCTATTCTCCAACTCCTACCCGACCTTTGCAGGGATTATGGAAGGTGATCATGTCCTTCTATTCTCTTTCGTTAACTACATTCGATATTTTACTACTTTCTCTGCCGCACATGTCAAATGTAGCCCTGAGCTCGAAAGAACGCCATAAATTGCCGAAATCAGCTTCTCTTCTGTCTTCTTGTTTGTGAAAAAAAGAGAAATTTAACTCTATGACAGATTTCTCAGTCACCATTTCCTCTTACAGGGGATATCTGAGGACATGAGCCTGGAATTCTATCTTGTAACACATGATGATGATATCGGGGGAATAACCTGCCGGCGAGTTGGTGATTCGGTGGAGCCTTTCTACGGTTACTCCCCCGTATTCTGGACTTCCAATACTACGTTTTTGGAATCACCCTTCTCCAAAGAAGAACATGCTCTTTACAGCACGAGAAAGCATATTGGGTCTGTTGGCTCAGTTCACTGCACCATGGATAGGGAGGTTGTCTCCCGCATCCTTTGCATCAACTGTGGTTATGACATTGTTCTTCCTGACATGGCTGGTTCTTCTGGTGATCCTAGAAATGTTGAGGGTAGGATTTGGGAATATGAAGATGGAACATTTGGGTTTGGGTTCTTCAGAAATAATTTTATCGTTGATTTGAAGCACATTGCTCTAGATGGGTGCATTCTTGATGACGTTGAATCTTCTCATCAAAGTTCTGATTCATAAATTCTGAACAGAACGAAGTTTATTATGCACTTAGTGATTGTTTCAGCCGAGAAATGATGATCAATGAAATTCCTATTTTTCAAAACTGTTTTTTTTTGTCAAATTAGCATTTTGTGCAGATTTCTTTATGTATGCATTCTTTAGTTTCTTTCTCATCTTTTGTTGAATCTTCATAGTTTTCAATGTTATCTGTTTGCCATTGAGATTGGTAATTGTTGTAATTATGTTTTGCAGAAATTAAGCAAGTCTTGCTTAAATCTTGCCTAAAACAGGACACCAAATATCCATAGATTTGTGTGAAAAAAGAGAAATTTCCGAATTAATCTAACAATTAATCTAAAATGAGATTTATCAAAACAATAGTATCTAAATATTATGAAAATTATGTCTAAACTGACTCTCAATGCTTACTTCTTTCTATCTGTCTTGTGAATAATGTTTTTATGCATGTCATTTACAATCTTAGGGTTACATTCAAACTTGACGCACATGATTTAAATTACTATTTGAAGGTAATTGTTGTGTTTTATTGCTTGAGATTTATAAATTACTATGGGATGAAAAATTATTCTGGAGGTAATGTTTTCTTTTTTAGTAATTGTGGATCTGTGTTTTGGGTAACATTTCAGCCTTTGATAGTTAAATTGAATATGTTAAAAACTAAAATATTGAGATGTATGAGTGATAATACTAGAAATAATAGATTTTGATTTATATATATATATATATAATACTTATTATTGAGCATTCAACTAAATTAAATTAGCTTATTTAAGTAATGTTTTTTTCACTCTATATAAGATTAGATTATTTCAATAAGATAATATTGGATCAAATATTATAAATTTGATAGATGATATTATTGAGATAATATTGAATCAAAATACTTACATACAATTTGATGAGAATTGCTACTTGAAAAAACATAGAAAAGACCTCAATGGCTATCATTTTTTAATTATTTTAAAATGTTAGAATTGTGTATATTATTTACATGTTTCATTATTTTTAGTTTATTTAGTACTCTACTAATAAATTACCTTGATAAGAAAGATAATATAACCTCAAAATAACTTTCTAGCCATCATTATAAGGAGTCATGTAAGATTAAAAACTGTTAACTTTCTCAACATAAATTCTTTAAAATGTAGGCACCCCGGTGCGAGTGCGGCACCACACCAAACGCATTCTTAATAAATAAACACGCATACATTATATAGAGAGAGAGAGAGAGAGAGAGAGAGAGAGAATTGAAAATTCCTACGATATGGCACTAATTAACAAAATATTTTCTTTTGGGCTAGGAATTGATTGTAGCATTATTACTCGTGTGATTATTCTTTAATTAAGCTGCGTGACAGTTGACTGGTGTAAAACGGCTCCTTTTTTAAATCTACAACCTTTTATGATGCCACTATCATTGAAAATATTGGGTTAAATATCAATCGGAAAATCGGAATAGCAGTACTTACAGATTTCATACAATACTAGAAAATGAATAAAACAACCCAGCATTCATAAATAAGAATACTCAGCTCCCCTGAGCAGATTGCAGCGGCAATTTGTCTTGAACTTTAATCCTGCATAATGAACATTAACACAAAATTAATAGGGGCTTTTACCTACAAGTTAGTGAAATCATCCTATTCTTTTATATTTATAAATAGATTGCCTTCCATCTTAATTTTTCAAATTGGCATTCAGATATTAAAATTCATAACAAAAACTCAACTCATATATTTCATTTTTCATAAAATTTTCAATAATTTGATGTGACACATACAAATATATTAATCTGATAGTTCAAAAATATAAAAAAATTAGTTAAATTATAAATACATATATATTATATATGATTGATTTGTAAAAATCTGAAATTAATAACCAAATCATAACGATAACCTCAAAAATCACCAAATGTCAAAAAACACCCGTTGCATCTCTACTATCTCAACCTAGCTCAATGATTTTGGCATAAAATAGTAATATGATGGTTTAGCCTATTTGTGCAAAACAAGAAGGATGTTTGTTAGCAAGACTAAATATTTAATTAATACAACAACAACAACAAGCCTTAATCCCACTAAGTGGGATCGGCTACATGAATCCTTCGTCTCCATTGTGTCCTATTATGTGTCAAATTCTCATTTAATTTAAGTATACTAAGATCATTTTTTATCATCTTAACCAAGTCTTTTAGGTCTACCTCTACCTTTCTTAATATAAAGGCAAATCTAATGCATCTACTCTCTGTCGGTCATCGGCTGACGCTTTATGCCAAACCATCTAAGGCGACTCTCCTAATCTTATCTACCTTGGAGCTACTCCAACTTTTTCCCGAACATACTCATTTTGCATTCTATCTCTAAGGGTAAAGCCACTCATCCACCCGAGCATCCTCATCTCTGTAACACTTAACTTAGTCTTATGTTTCTCTTTTATTGGCCAATATTCTGCACCATAAGTCATTGCAAGTCTTACCACCATCTTATAAAATTTTCCCTTAAGTTTAAGTGGAACTTTTTTATCACATAATAGGCGGCATTCCTCCACTTCAACCACCCAACTTGAATTCTACTAATAACATCTATCTATTTCACCATCATTTTGAACAATAGAGCCTAAATATCGCTCACTCTTATTAATGACTTGATCACCTAAAGTCACAACACTACCACTAAAACTTCTACCACTAAAATTACACTCCATATATTCAATTTTAGATCTACTTAAACGAAAACCTTTAGACTCTAAAGTTGACCTCCATAATTCAAATTTACGTTGGACTCCTCTCTAGTCTTATCGATAAGAAGAATGTCATCGGCCAAAAAACATACACCAAGGTACATCTTCTTGTAAATGCCTATAAGAACATCCATAACTAAAGTAAAAGATAAGGGCTTAATGTTGATCCTTGATGTAATCCAAGCTGAAATAGGAAAATAATTTGTCAATCTCCTTGTGTTTGGATACAAGTAGCATTTCTGACATATCCTAATGACTTGAATATAACCAATATTAACTTCTTTCTGTTCTAGAACTCTCCAAAGAATATCTCTTGAGACTTTATCATAAGCTTTCTCCAAAGAACATCTCTTAAGTATTTAATTAATAAAGTGAAAAAAATTAGCTCAGATATTCTGATCAAATTTTTGATCATGCTGAGGAGGGGTGTACATTATTTAGTTTTAACCAAAAAAATTAATCGAACTAAAATTTTTGAATAATTTGGTTCGATTTTGAACTTAGTAATTTGGATTTTAGTTTTAATTAATGAAAACTTTGGTTTTTGGTTTTTGGATCGGTTTGTTAAATAAAATTTTGGATGGAACCAAATAAACACTACCATCACCATCCCAGGATGCAAAAGTGATTGAGTAGTCGATAGCAGTAAATTTGTCGAAATAATCATGACATGAATCCTTTAAATCATTGCAGACGAGAGGCCCCCCGGAAGCGACGTAAACAATTGAAAAATGTAGCCGTGATCGGCCGTGCGGTTAAATAAGCAAGGGTTCACATTACGGATGCGCAAAGTTAGTCAAACTAAATTAGGAAGGATCTTGGAATATAAGTCTTCCTGATAAATTAATGGAATTAATAGATATTATGGTAGAAAGATAAATATTTTATGTGAAACTAAATGGGTTGGGGAGAAGTAAGGAGATTAATAGTTTAGGTTTTAAACTTTGGTATTCGAAAATGAACTGAAACTAGAAAAGGTGATTATAGATAAGAAGATAATGTTATAAGTATTAATAGATGTGGAGATAGAATTATCTTTAAAGATTATCATTGATACCAAGATTATCAATGTTATAAGTTACGCTCCTCAAGTAGGTTTGGATGCAGAAAAAAAATTTTGGAATGAATTGGGATTACAAAAAGATACCTCAAGAAAAAGTATTTATCGGGGAGATTTAAATGACATTTAGAGTGGTAAGATTTTAAAGTATTCACTGGTTATGGATTTGGAGTGAAAGAATGAGGACTATATTAGATTTTGCCTAAATTTTACGATTTTGTAGTTAATAATTTATTTAAGAAAAGAGATGAACATATTATTACTTATAAAATGGATCTAAGAAAACACGATTGATTATTTTTGATAAGAAAAATAGATCGTTTAGATCAGAAAGATCAGAAGGCCATTCCAAGTGAAATTTTACCCAACATCGACTATTATTTTAGATTTTAAGATGAAAGGTTATAAGAGAAAAATAAACTTAATTATTGTCCTGTTAGATTACATGACTTAAAGAACATAAATAAAATATTTTTAAGAGCAGTATAAGAAATTAAAGTTTGGGATGTTCATAGAGAACATGCGAAAAGATCGTCTATTAAACAAGTAAAAGATGCTGAATCAAAAGGAAAAGTCATTAATAAGAATAGTTGGTGAGAAAAAGATAAAGAAATAAGAAGATTGTTATAAAACTTGGTTTAGATGTAAAACCCTGAGAATTGGGAAAGATATAAAATACCAGAGATTCTAAGAAAGAATATATGACGAAAAAAATTTAAATTTTTAGTGATTTATACATAGATTAGATCTAAGGTGAAAGATGTATGTATAAATTAACCAAAGAGATAAAAGAAGAAGGAGTATGAAAGATTACGATAAAAATAATAAAGTCTTTTAAAAAGATATTGAAAATAAAATGGATGAGGTATTTTAATAAACTTTTCAATGAAGGATCTGAAAGACGATTGATTTTAAGAACCTTAATACCCTAAACAAAAATAGAATTTCATTTTATCGTCAGATTAGTAAATCTTAAGTGAAACTTTAAAGAAAATGAAATGTGGAAAAGAGAGACCTGATAATATTCCAATAGTGTGTGGAAATGTTTAGAGATCAAGGAATTTCGCTTACAAATCTTTTAATGTTATTTTAAAGACTAAAAGATGTCGAGATGAGTGGAGAAAGAGTTTGTTGGTTCTATATTTAAGAATAAAGGTGATGCACAAGATTGTGCAAATTATGAGAATTAAGTTAATGTGCCATACATTAAAATTATGGGAGAGAGTAATTGAGCATAGTACGATGTGATACGTAAGTTTCTCACAATCGTTTGGTTTCATGCCGTAGATCTACTATGGATGCTATACATTTGTTAAGAGGTTTGATGGAGAAGCATAGAGAAAATAAAAGGATCTACATATGATATTTATTGATTTAGAGAAAGCATGATAAAGTCTCAAGAGATGTTCTTTGGAGAGTTCAACGAAAGATGTTAATATTGGTTATATTCAAGTCATTAAGGATATGTATACTGAGTCGTCACTTGTGTCCAAACACAAGGAGGATTGACAAACTATTTTCCTATTTGGTTGGATTACATCAAGGATCAACATTAAGCCCTTATCTTTTTACTTTAGTTATGGATGTTCTTACGAGGCATTTACAAGAAGATGTACCTGGTGTATGTTTTTTTCGATGACATTCTTCTTGTTGATAAGACTAGAGAGGAGTCCAAATGTAAACTTGAATTATGGAGGTCAACTTTAGAGTCAAAGGTTTTAAGATCTAAAGCGAATATATGGAGTGTAATTTTAGTTGGAAATTTTAGAAGTGTTGTGACTTTAGGTGATCAAGTCATTAATAAGAGTGAGATTGATATATTAGGCTCTATTGTTCAAAGTGATGGTGAAATAGATGGAGATATTATTAGTAGAATTCAAGTTGGATGGTTGAAGGAATGCATCCTTATTATGTGATAAAAAGTTCCACTTAAACTTAAGAAAATTTTATGAGATGGTGGTAAAACCCGCAATGACTTATAATGTCACCAATAAGATAAACAAGACTAAATTAAGTGTTAGAGATGAGGATGCTCAGTGGATGAGTGGCTTTACCCTTAGAGATAGAATGCAAAATGAGTGTGTTCGGAAAAAGTTGAGTAGCAAGGTAGATAAGATTAGAGAGTCGCCTTAGATGGTTTGGCCACATAAAGCGCCGTCAGATGACCGACAGAGAGTAGATGCATTAGATTTTCCTTTATGTTAAGAAAGGTATAGACCTAAAAAAAGACTTGGTTAAGATGTATAAAAATGATCTTAGTATAATTAAATTAAATGAGAATTTGACACATAATAGGACACAATGGAGAGGGATTCATAAATTAACTTAGTGGGATTAAGGCTTTGTTGTTGTTGTAACCAAATAAACCAAAGTAATTATATGTAATACGGTATATTAATTTATGTATAATAGTATATCTATTATATACTTATTTTTATTTAATTTTGAATATTTGGTGGATTTTTTTAGATCATTATCCCATTTTCCAAAATATTTTGGTCTCATAATATGGTAATATAGATCAACTTTTAAGTTCAAAACATCGTTCAAGTAAAAATTAGTTTTAAATATTTTTTTAGCGCATGAAGTAGTTAATTGCAATTTTTTATTATATTTATGTTATTTTTCTTATTGTTTGTTCATTATACAATAAAAAATTATGCAGATAATTTTTAAATGCAGCCAACTTCGATTTATCCAAAACCAAACCAAAATAATCGAACCAAATTATTATTTGATTTGTTCAGTTTTGCATTTTATTTGGTCGATTTGGTTCAATATTTTTAGGAATCCAAAACCAATCGGTTTTAAAAATTTATCATCCAATCCATACAAATCAACCAAACGCACACCCCTAATGCTGAGTCTCAAAGCCATAAATTCACTTTAAGATGAGAATAATATAAAATTTGCTTAATTCTTTATTTATAATAATAATCTGAAAGTAAACCTAAAAACTTTGAGACTCATCATGACTAAAATTTCATTAACAAATGGACATTTGATAGGCAAAACTAATGTGTTTCATAAAATTAGCTCGGGTCCTCGGGATATGCTGAGCAAATATTGGGTTTTGTGTAAGGCTCAAAGACAATATATTTTCTTTAAGATGAATGCAATACAAATGACTTTGAGACTCATCCCAACCAAAATTTTAGTAGAATATCTTAACCTAAAGTTCTTCAATTAACAAATATCCTACAAGATTTGCAAGAACTAGTGCAGCATACCCCAACAACAAGCATTGGAGTTAAACTGACGTGCTCACAAAGTGCCCAACCCACACAACCACAAACAACAAAGCCTGTATGAGCAGACAGCATAACTCAGATGTGTTAAAACAAAAACAAAAAAAAACCATAGGAAATTTACATACATAATATATAATTTTTATGCATTTACATATCTAACACAATGTTTGATATTTACAGATATAACACTTTTTCCGTTTCACTTAAAAAAATTAATGATAGTTTTATTTTTGATGTGATATTAAAGATTTAAGTACTATTTATATAAATATGAAAGTTCAGATTTTAGATATGTACAAAAATTACTTAGCAGATAAGACGGCAAGTAATATCAACAGTGTTCTTCAATTAAAATTTATAGATATTTGGTTCGGTGTCTATAAGTGTTTTAAAAGGGAAGGGCGTCAGAATTCAGAACACTTACCCTGAACCTTCTTATCCTTGCACCATCATGGTCAGACCGGCGAGCACTAGAAGTATAACTTTGAGCTTCAGTTCTTACATTCCCAGATGATGCTTTCATCCTTTCATGGCCTCTTGTGGGATTTTGAGGAACATTTCTGAAAAAAATGTTTTTATCCCAATTTACCTCATGATCTACTTTGAGGGGTGAACCTTGCTGCATAACGTGACAGTTAATTCTTGGTTAATGTTCAAAGATATAGAGTTATGGAGATAAAAAAAAAGCTTTCATAGAAGGTAAAGTCGGTGGCCCATAAAAGAAGAGGAAACAATATATATATATATATATATTTGAAACATTTGATAGAATTTAATCGCAAACTCACACGCACAATATATGTGCAAGAATTTGAACCCAAGACTTCTTAGTTAAAAGTATAAACTCACAATCTCTAAACTAAGCTGACTTCCATACAACTCCCTATATAAAATACAAGATGAGGAGAGCATTTCTTAAAATTTAATTTTTAGTGATTTATAATAGATAGTTACCTGAAAGAAAAGAAGATAAGTTAGCCAACCAAAAAGAGATGGAGTAAGACATAGTTTAGTGTGATAAAAGATAAATAATAAAATATTTTTTTTAGAAAAGGATATTGAAAATAGGTATTTTGATTTTGATAAACTTTTCAGAAAAATCTGAAAGACGATTGATTTTAGCAACCTTAATACCCTAAACAAAAATAGAGAATTTCATTTTTATCGTCATATTAGTAACTGAAGAAGCTTTAAAGAAAATGAAATGAAAAGAAGAAAATGGATAATATTCCAATAGAAGTGTCGAAATGTTTAGAGGAATTTCTTACAAATCTTTTAATGTCATTTTAAAGACTAAAAAGATGTCGGATGAGTGGAGAAAGAGTTTGTTGTATATTTAAGAATAAAGGTGATGCACAAGAGTGTGCAAATTATAGAGGAACTAAGTTAATGTGCCATACATTAAAATTATGGGAGAGAGAATTGAGCATAGGTTACGATGTGATACATATCTCACAATGTTTGGTTTCATGCCGTAGATCTACTATGGATGCTATACATTTGTGGGGTTTGATGGAGAATCATAGAGAAAGTAAGGAGGATCTACATATGATATTTATTGATTTAGAGAAAGCTTATGATAAAGTTTCAAGAGATGTTCTTTGGAGAGTTCTAACGAGGGAGTTAATATTAGTTATATTCAAGTCATTAAGGATATGTATACTAGCATTACTTGTGTCCAAACACAAGGAGGATTGACAAAATATTTTCCTATTTCAGTTGGATTACATCAAGGATCAGCTTTAAGCCCTTATCTTTTTACTTTAGTTGTGGATATTCTTACAAGGCATTTACAAGATGTACCTTGATGTATGCTTTTTGCTGATGACATTCTTCTTGTTGATAAGACTAGAGAGTCCAACAAACTTGAATTATGGAGGTCAACTCTAGAGTCTAAATGTTTTCGTTTATGTAGATCTAAAATTGAATATATGGAGTGTAATTTTAGTTGTAGAAGTTCTAGTGGTAGTGTTGTGACATTAGGTGAACAAGTTATTAATAAGAGTGCGTTCAAATATTTAGGCTCAAAAAAATGATGGTGAAATAAATGGAGATGTTATTAGTAGAATTCAAGTTGGATGGTTGAAGTGGAGGAATGATCCGCCTATTATGCGATAAAAAAAGTTCCACTTAAACTTAAGGAAAATTTTATAAGATGGTGGTAAGACCTGCAATGACTTATAGTGCAAAATGTTGGCTAATAAAAGAGAAGCATAAGACTAAGTTAAGTGTTACAAAGATGAGGATGCTTAGGTAGATGAGTGGCTTTACTCTTAGAGATAGAATGCAAAATGAGTATATTAAAAAAGTTGGAGTAGCTCGGGTAGATAAGATTAGGAGAGTCGCTTGGATGGTAAAGCATACCGTCCATAATGACAGAGAGAGATGCAGATTTTATGTTAAGAAAGATGCATTAAAACCTAAAAGACTTGGTTAAGATGTAAAAAAATGATCTTAGTATCTTGATTTAAATGAGAATTTGATACATAATGACACAATGGAGAAGGATTCATAATGACCCCATTAGTGTTGTTGTTGTTGTTGTTGTTGCAAATTAAGTGGGTTTCCTCTTTTTTTCTGTTTCTATCGTGTGAATCTTAATCGTTGTGTAATTACAAATTCATTATCAAATTTTTTACCGAGTTTCATATTTTTTACAACCTTTCAATTATTGCTCAAAGTGAATGGAATGTGTCCTTTGGTTTTGGATCAACATAGAAATCTTTGCCTAAATTAAAATTAAAAGAATTTGTGAGCTTGTGTATTTCTTTGGGCACCACATCCTAAACTTGCAGTGAACCTTACACCCTAAAATGTCTTGTATCACTTACTAAACTATATAATTATTAAGTATCGGCATAGTTTTATACTTTCCATTTTATGATCACCTTATAATACAAAAAATTATAATAAAAATTTTAACTAAAAGAAGTCTTTGATATCTTCTAACCAAGATCAATCTTGCATATAGATTACAATATATCTTTTAGAGTTTACTAACATCATTTTTACTCATTTTTTCTTTTATTTTGCATCACAGCAGGTAAACCATATAATGCATAGCACATATAGCATGTACTATATCGCATAACACAGTAAAAATAATGCATAGCACTTTATTAGCGATGTTTGCACACTCTCTACTATTTTCTTGCATTTGCATCCTCCACTTTATCTTAATTCTTTGTTTGTTTAACGTTTAGGTTTGCACAATTAAATTTGGTTGATTGCTAGCAATATTGTGTTTAGGATTGCTTACAATATTATTGCTTATAGTACGTTTGATTATTGTCACTTATATTGCTCAAACTATCATCTTATTGTATGCTATATTGTTATATTTAGCTAGAAGAATTTTTTTTTAAAAATGTCAAAGTTGGATCAAACTTTTAAAAAAATTAGCAATGAAAATATTAGACTTTTACTAACCTTCACATATGTTAAAATAAATATTATGTTATATTTATTTGATATTAATAGTCTTTTGAATTAAGATATTTTTTCAGTTATATTAGTGAATTATTAATAAACAATTCATCATTTTTTATGTTTTTACATATTTATGCTATTTATAAAATAGTCTACTAGGCTATGCATTATGACTACATAGAACCTTTATGTTGAAGTGTGTCATTCATTATTGTTATGCCCAACGGAAATCTCAAAACCATCATACAACTTGATTTTTATTTATAGTGACAAAGATCTTAAAGCCTAAAGGTTGCATCGATCCATCCATCCATCCATCCATCATTAGAAGAATTGTTTAGCATAAATTTCATGAATAAGGATCTCACTTCTAAACCCATTGACTACTTGAATGACAAAAATACTCTTCGACCAAGGTATTTTCATCCAGCATGAACCTCCGCGTGAGATGCCCACTCCACTGCATCCACCATCCATCTCAACAAAATTAGTAAACTACCATTCATCCTCTCCTAGATATATATCTGCTTAATCAATAAAATTTCTCACTTCTAAAAAGCTTTCAACCCTTGTAAAAGACCAAGGGGATATTAAAAACATAAAACAAAATGTAAAATCCTACATCAAGATTTTCATTAAGATTCATCTAAACTATTTATAAACATGGTACTTCTACCTGAAGAAAATCCAATCATGACATGCTACATCTTAATTCTAATCATGCATCTTTACATTATGAATCAATCAAGGAGAATTCAAACCCTACATCAATCCATATGTGTTTGCATTATGAACAATCCAAAGAGGAATCAATACTTACATCAATCTGTATATGTCCAGGCTATAGCTTAATCCTATCTGTATGGGGTTTCTCCATGACTTGATCAATTCAAAGATGATTTGATCCCTACATTAACTCATATATATTTACATTGTGTATTGATTGCAAACTTCGACATGTGTTGCAATAAAATCCCAGTAAAATCAATCCAAAAAAAATTTGATCCTCACCCGCATCATCAACATGTAAGTTTGTGTGTCGTGATTTGATCTTATTCATGTGTTTACACCACAACTTAATTTAATAATCCCTTAGGTTTCTATCCTTGGGTGAGTCTCACATTGAACCCAAAAGTGTGAAACCAATCCTAGGAACACCCAATCTTCAACTTGATCCTATAGTCCCTTGTTGAACTCCCCTCATTACATAATATCAAGACCGCAAACCAAAAAGAGAAAGATTAATCTTAGAGAAATGTTGTCATCAAAATTTAACAACCTTACAAAGCTTATAGTGATCCTCTCCATCTGAAACATATTATTATTGTCAAAAAAAAATAATAGCAAGCAATCTACAAGGGTATTCAATAATCCAACAAGAATTTAATCATCACGATAACACTACAAAAGCTTAGTCCAATCAATTGCAAGGAAAAGGCAAATAATGATATAAAACACATTCAATTTGAAACCAACAAAATAATGTGATAATTACAAAACATTATTATTGTAAAAAATTAGCAACAAAACTATATCTCATAATAATATTATATCATCCTCAAATAATACCTTCCTCTTGATCACCTTCCTTCTCACTATTAGTAAAAGTGTTGTTAGTTTCATCATTACCTTCCTCTACTCCAATGACTGAATTTGAGTTCAAAACTTGATCTATTCTAGCATTGTTGATACAAATTCTTATCATTCAATTGCCCAATCGGATATTCCTATAGAATCCCATAATCCTCTTCCTTCTCCTATGTTACAACTTTATCTTATTCTCATTTTAACACTAACACCTAGATTTACTCTTCTCTACAGTTAAGTTCATCATTGTACTCCATCATTCATAAATATTCCACAATATGCATAAAGGAAAGAAGACTAGTGTCTTTCATAGCTTCAACCTCAAATAGATTGAGAAACAACTCAAAAACCATTAGATGAAGGTTCTGCAGCTTTGAGTCACAATTAATCATCCCAACTTATGATAGAGAATCCTCTCATATGCTTTTGACAAACCTATCAGAGCTTGCAAAATGCTAACTCTCCATAAACTTGAATTATATTTTCTTGAGCTTGAGATGAAAGCAATCAATCTCAGCCTTCTTGGCACAAAACCTTTTCATAATATTTGCCAGCTCATGTGAATATCAACAAGATCTTTGATAAACTTCTTGTGTTTTTGAGGCTCTTCTATTATACCTACCATTAATCTCTCTTCAATATAACAAAATAAGAGTTTCAATCATCCAAAAGAAGCCAAATGAAAAGACTCACAAGTGTCATTGTAAACAAACACCACCATCAATATAATGTAACTCGAGCAAAAAAAAAAACTCGAACTACAACCATATTAATATACGACGCACATTTTCTCCTCAATCAAAAGGATCAAAGGAGAGAACCGCAAGTTCTGACAACTTTCGAGCATCCCTCCAATTGTTGGGCAACAACCCTCTCCATCTAAAGAGACGCTTCTCATAAATGAAGATTGTTTAAGACCATGCATATTCCTTTTCTTCTTTGAGGTTGAGAAGAATCCGCCTCACATCTCCATTGCGATCAAAGAAAAAAAAAGGCAACATGATTGTTGAAACTACAATAGTTCCTTTTTCACTTGCAAAAATCAAGCAATATCCCTCTCCACATTAAATAGTCACTCCACAACTATTAAGATTTGAATCCCAAAATATCCTTATACATTAGTCAGGCAACCATATCGTTCTTATCATCATAAAAAATAATCATCTATTATTTTCTAGGTGTCACCATATAGGAAAAATTCATTAAGTGTTTCTTTAACAATATAATTTGTTGTTCAAGTATACATAAGCTACAGTATTGTCGAAATATCAAATTTGTAAATCATAAATATCAGTCCAAAAAGAAAGCCACTAAACTGATGATGATATAACTTTCCAAATAAGAGGTGTCCCTTAGCATATGACATTGCTGCAAAAGAGAAATTATCTTTTTGATTAACACTTGTAAGATAATATTTCAAACACAATATGTGATATGCTTGCCCTTAATAACTAATTAATAGAGAAAACAAATCATGGATACATCATCCATCCACCAATGAATGGAAAAAATGAAAAAATTTATACTACATGAAAAAATTGCTTTAAGCCATTACAAATCTATTTCTCCTTTCGGTGATCCATCATCATTCGAGGTGCAAGTGAGTCAAGCCAGCTCGAGCTCGACTCGTTATTGAGCTTACGAGCCGAGCTTATCGAGCCACGAGCTTGAGTCAAAATTAAAGCGCGTTAAAAAAATGAGCTCGAGTTTGAATTATAATTAGCAACTCGAAAGCTCTTAAGCCGACTCAATTCAGGATTTTATATTAGCTCCGGCTCCGCGATCAGCCCTACCTGGGTTCTTCGAGCGAGAGTGTGAGACATCTATCATTGGATTAAAGTTCAAGCAAATATTTAAGCTTACACACTCGCACAAAGAATAGGTTTTTTTCATTTTGACACTGCCGTAGTGCCTCTTCACTTGAGTCGCTCTCCCCAACCTCTCTTTGCCTTCCATCGAGGTTGAGAGGAGGCTCTCTTTGCTATTGCGAAATCCAAAGAATTGGGCTCCTCTTTCCTTCTTTTTCATCGATATCGTGCTACTATTTTCTTGTTTCTTTGATATTGTTCTTTTTCCTATTGCAAAATCAAGAGGATCTGAGTCTTCTTTCCTTCTTCCTTTAAGATCAAGCTCCTCTCCTTTTCTCCCTTAGTTTGAGAGAGAATCAATAGCATGGATCCTTTTCTGCGAAATCGAGAGGATTGGTCTTTGAGTAAGGTTTGTTGCTTATCTTTGCTTGATTTCTTTTGATATTAAGTAGCATATTTTTCTTAGTTTCTTTTTTTTTCTTTTCTGGTTTACTCAATTTATATTCTACTATGAGTGCAAGCTATGTAATTCTATCTTTTAGTTTTTTTTTCTATGGCTCGGCTATATTAATTTTGTAAGTTGTGATGTAATTTTTTTTTTATTGGCACTACACTTCATGGATCTTCTCGATTTCCTACTCTTATACTCTATTCTCTTTTTATTAAGGATGTTTTCGAGCCAAGCTTGAGCTTTGTTTTTGAGTCAAGCTCAAACTTTCTAATTGAGTCGACTTTTTGAGCCAAGCTCGAGCCAAACATAAGATACATCAGTCAAGTTCAAGCTCAAATAATGAGCTTGAGTCTAGCTCGAGTTCGACTTCGAGCCAATCATATAACAGACAAGTCAAACTCAAGTTTTGCCTAGCTCGAGCTAAATTTGACTAGTTTCACCCCTAATCATCATTGCTTTAAGATATAACCAAACACAAAGTGATTCAAAGCCAAATATAAAAGATTGTTACTGACATAGAGTGTCTATTTATTAGGAGAATGTGTTGATTATTTTTATTCAGCGCTTATTTACTAATTTTTAACTTAGGGGCATGTTTGTAATTGTTAGTGAGGGTTTTGTCTTGGGAAGTCTATAAATACCACCTTGTTAGAAGTTAGAAGGGTCTTTGTTGGGTTTAGTTTTAGGACATCCTGAGAGTTTTTGAGATGGATTCTCTGGGTTCGGTTAAGGTGAATTCCCTAGTTGAAGAAGAGAGAAGTTATAGTGGCGTCCAAGCCCTTGCCAATATTGGATTACCAAGCCCCTCTAACCTTTCTATATTGGCTGCCAAGTCTATTCTACCAAATCTCAAAACCCAGTAGTTGGTTGGCAAGATCTTCTCTGCGGTTCATCATTTTAGTCCGAGTAGAATAAGATCTAGTAGGTTCTCATGCAAGAGTGGAGCCAACTTTCAAGGAAAGCTTGTTACAATCCATCCAACCTCAAGGCCCTCTAAAATCCTATTGTGGACCCACAATTCCAATACAAGCAAACACTTAATAGGCTCTCGATTTTCCTCTTGGTTTGCCACTTTGCTTGTTCATTTTAGCCATATCTTTACTCTTTCTTGAACGGATACCTGCTCTAACAATTAAAATTCTTGCAAGTGACTATAATTTTTAGCCAATCCAATTTAGGATACAAGAATATGAGAAATTTATCGAAAATTAAAAATTCAATCTCTTCTTGGATCAAGAAATCAGACCACATCGGATAGAGGGTATTTTATAAATTAAAATTATGTTATTTTTCCCTTTAGAGGCTGGATTGTATACAAGCAGAGAGATTGACTCTAGGTGAAATGACAAGCGGTAGAAGCCTAGACTGTGACTCATAAACTAAATTTGAAGCGAATTTAGTTCGAACTACTATTGGGCTTGAGTTTCAATTGTAAACGACTTTAGACATCTTTTGTATTCAATTATTTTTGACTATTAAATATAATATTCTTTTAAGTTTCCTGTCTCTCTAGTATTATTCTCCTCGCCATCCAATATGCAACGTGTAGGGAAAAGCTTGCATAATATAAAGCACTCTTCAACCACCTTAGATTCCCAAGTTCAATATACACAAGGGCAAAAGAAAAGAAATAAAACATAACAATAATAAGAGTTATGAAAATAAAGAAAATAAAAAGGGAGAAAGAAAATGATAATTTAAATCACAAATATTACATTTTTATAGCCCCTTAAAATAGCATTTAGGCATCATTTGTCCTAGCGAACACATATTGGTGGAAGCATTTCCACCCAACCATAGGAGCAATAGTGTCTGTAATATCTAAGGCACTCCATGCCCACTAACCCTAGACACTAATGAGCTCATGAATACCAATGAAGGAAAATAAAAACCTATGACCAGCAGGTGCTATCAACGCCTTAATGTGTGGTTTACATTGCCTACAAGTAACACCCTCCAAGGAGCGAGTCCTACAACCTACAAAGTAGGACTCACCATTAGCCTAAGGAAAGGCAAGGGCCATCTTGATATGGAAAAAGATTCCTATGAGAACAATCAAATAAAATCAATCTTCTTCAACCCAATGTCGAAGGAAAAATACTTGAAGACTATACAAAAGCTTTAAAGAAATCATCTCCAACTCTACACAAACAAGGAATCAACTCACAATATTTTAATTTATAATTTTGAGAATATTTTCTAATCGATATTTTAAGAGAGATTGTAGATTAGGAAAGTCCACACTATACTTCAAAATCAAAATGGCTCAAGATTTGTTGAATGATCCAATATAAAGATATATTTTTTGGTTCTTAATAATAGGCATAAAAATAGGGGATCAACTAATGCATTCCTATGAAAATATAAAGTAGCAATTAATCTTGGTTGTCCAAATAATGGCACCAAAATTTGTGCTTCGATGATCATATTACAATAAACGTGAGAAGAAACAACAATACTTTAAATTTTCTAACATTGAAAATGTATAAAGTGTTTCATCAAGTCTATAAAGCTAATAGCTAGTCTTGAAGCATCAACCAAAATCCAACAATCCAACTTAGATCACATCCAAGACCAATCTTAATGTCATTCGATGGCCATATTTCAATCTTTAGTGACACAAATCTTAAAGAATAAATGATTCATCCATCCATCTATCCACCAACCACCACTAAAAGCAGAATGGGACAAGAAGATTACATCAAAGCCATCATTTCTTATATTTTCATGGTCCTAATTTGCAAGATACTCAACATTTTCTTTAGTCATCTAAGCTACTTTTTATATTTTCAACCGCCCTTGCAATCTCATTTTCATCATAGCTAATAAGCTGTTGGTTTAGAACTCGCACATGCCAAATATAACGCACTCTTATTCGTGGCTTATTCAAAACTCTTCACTGCAACACATTTGTTACAATCACACAAGCTCTTCTTGAATTTACATGATAGAAATGAATGAATGCAAGTGTTGCTACCATCAAATCTCTAGGAATTTATTGTGTCCCCATAATAGTAAAATCTAAAAAAATGTGATTTTAGTTTCCTTAGAAAAATATTGATAAAAGAAGGCAATTAATATGTCTAGAATTAATAGGCCAACCTCCAACACTCATAAACAATGTGTAACCTGCAAGTTAAACTCACAATTCAGACATAAGCCTGTGTTTAAGTTCTCTCTTTAAATACCTTAGGATGATAGTGCAATTAATGGAGAAGAAGAGTTTTTAAAATGGTTAAAAAGGGCAATTTAATCATGATAAAGCATCCAAGGTCCAAATAACATTTAGTGCTTATAACATGTGAGAACCTTTTTTACATATTGCTAAAAATTTGTCATAAATTTCAAAATATAAATTAATACAAGTGTATTCTTACACAAAAGGCATCAATATAAAGATCCGAGATAATTTTTTTTTGGCGAGATGCTAAAAAGTGAAGGAAACATAATTCAAAACAGTTAAATAATATCACAATGCAGAATGTTTCTAATATAGATTCACTTTTATTATAGTTTATCCAAAGCATCTTACAAAGATGAGCCATCCGGGCGTAGACAAAATCCGGATAAACCTAGGATGAGAATGAACTAGAGCAATGATTTATAGTCACATTTACTTCCAATCACAGATTAAGTAAATTTAAGTTCCTCAAAAACTAAAATTCAAACAGAAAACAGGCTTGAAGATCTAAATAAAGGGAAATAAAAGAAGATTGAGAGGATGTTATTTAAATGTTCAGGGTTCTCCTACAAGTAAGATAATGGCCAATATTTAAAGCTCCCTTGGTTTCAGTATACATTTTTTGCGTTAATTAAATGGAAGTTTAGGGAGAAATTTTCCTTTAAGGTGGTTGCTCTTATGCATGTGTTAGGCGGAGATGTGGTAAAGAATCTAAATGGAAATGAAGTCGAGTAATGCTTTCTAGTGATCTTACCTTCACAGTTTCACTTATGGATTAAGTAAATGTAGAAATAAAAGAAGATTGAGAGGATTCCATTTAAATACCAAAAGCTTGATTGTTATTTGTTATTAAAACAAATGAAAAAATAATAATAATAATAATAATAACAATAATTTAAAACTCCCCGGGTGGGTTCAATATAAGTTTTAGCATGAAAAGAAAGAAGTTTAGGGGGAAGTTCTCTTTTTGGTGGGTGTTTTTATGTGAGTGATTGGCAGGGGATACAACAGCAAGAAGCCTTTATCCCACTATGTGAGTGTTTGGCGAGGGATGTGCTAAAGAATTAGGCCGGAAAACTTCTAACTGCCAATATTACAAGCAGATAATATAATCTAAGGTTAATATTAAAAGATCAAATGTGCTATTCCACAACATCTCACCTTCTGCATTGAGCGTCCACAAAGTGCCTTCATTGCATTGCTGAATTCATCATAATTCTCAAACTGAACCCAAACTTTGCACTGAAGTCCAGGCACAACATCACCAACAGCTGCTTCTGCATTCTCACCAATGTCATTACCACCAGCTATATACAGATTCCTATTTGAAACATGTTAAGAGTGTCAAAGAGGACTGAAAAATAAAATGATATACATAATGTATTTGTATCCATCTTTCACAAAAAATCTAAGTATAACATATTCTTCAAGTATTAAACAAGCCCTTACCAAGGTAAATTTTGTGCATAAGCATGCTTATTTGTCATGGATCATTAGCTGATATGGATACACATGCATAGGTGCAGATTCTTTGACGTATTAAGTATAGAAGATCTGAAGATCAATACCATTGAAAACAGAAATCTTGTGCATTGAGACAAACAAAATAGTAAATTAACTTTTTTCTGTAATTTTCTATTTCATATTTTTATTTTATTCTATTTTTTAGAATAAAAAAATATCAAATTAGAAAAGTAATCTGTATTTAGTGACATTTTTTTTTTGGAAAACGTGCTCATTCATCTATCATAATAATGTGGTCCTCAAGTGAATAATATGAAAAAATTGAATTCCTCCACTAAGATGGTATCTAAGCAAGGTCAGCATAATCCTAACCATTGTCCCATTGGGCCCGAAACCTTCACCATGGGCCTCTGTCTCCACCCAAGACCTTCCTATTTCCTCTTTCCATTGTTTTACACAACAAATTGAGCCCACCCCACGCCCAAACATTCACCAAAAGCCTAAGCCTCCCCCAATGTTTGCATCATCACCCTCGTCTATGTCCCATGTATGTGTCCAAATCTAATCTAGAGCATCATGCATACAAGCCATTGCTACCAACACAATTGCATGCATGTTTAATTCTGCACCACATCTAACACTACCATTGTTGAACTCACCATCTCTATATGACCCTCAAAGCGCATCAATTTTGTAACAAGAGTTCCCTACCTATTTACCCTAAATTTATGACTGCTTAAATTCCTTCATTTCTAATCTTTACTCATAGTGATTTTCGAATATGAACAACTCTACTCCTCTTCCCAATCCCTTGTCTACAATTGATAAATCTATCATACCCAATGCTATCAATTATCTTCTATGATCTAGAGTTTTATATTTCCTCATGGGACCACATAAAGAGATTCAATAATCTTAAGTCTCCTTCTATCCTCCATGTGCATAATCAAGCACTCCTAAGCATTATCGGTAATTTATTTAGAACATTTGAGGAATCTGATGGCCTTTGAAATTTGGATGCCAATAATCAAAACAAGCATTTTGATGAGTCCAAGATCGCATAATTCTGAGTTTTTAAGGAATCAAAATGTCCAAAAAACATTAAAAGATCAAGGCAAGTTTATTTGAATCATCCAATTGAGTGCCTAAAGTTTGATAAAGATAAGTCATATGCTCCCTCCTAAAATTTATAAAAAATTTATATTTTTACACATTCATGGAAAGGGATATTCATCAAAAGAATTTGGATTCATAGAGAATTTCAAAGTTCTATGTATCTGTCATCACCCATTGTCAACCATCAACCAACACTAATGCTTGTTGTCACTCACCACATGATACTCGTCATTGAATGCATCATGTCCATCATAATTTATCGCTCAATGCCAACCATCAATTGAGTTGATGCCCCAATAATGAAACTCGTCGTGACTACCACCCAGTAGTTGATAATGACTGACATTCACCAACCACCAATATTTGTCTTCTTGATTACTCAATCTCTCCTCTTATCAAAAGAATAGCAAAGCCAACTACAAGTTGCCATGACTTCCAACTTTCCATGTTGATGATCACCTAAAATCTATTAATGACCGATGCTAGTTGACCACATATATATGTCTTCCTAATCACCCAATTTCCTTGCCTATCATGAAAATTGGTAAGTCAATTGTGTTTTATGGTTTATCATTTCATGTTCACATCAATCATCGCACAACACATGTCAAAAACTAATGCTCATCGTCTCTATTGCCAAATCCCCCCTCCTATAAAAAGAATTATAAGGCTTACTACCCATTGTCGTAGTGCTTCTACATCTGACACTCATCTTCTTGATTCCCCAATCTCTTCTCTAATCAAAAGAATGACTAAATTGATCACCCATTGTCGTTTCTCATCAAAAGTTGCCCAAACATTACCAACATCGAACATATGTCCACTACCAACAATCTATGACACTCATCTCCTTAGTCACCTAGGCACTCCCCTCCAATTAGGAGAATGACCATTTCAATCTCCCACCATCGCCTCACTTCAACCATTCACCATTGGCCATTACTTGAAGCCTGCTGATGACTAGTATCAGATGTTTGTTAAAGAACTAATGTCTGGCAATCATCCTCACTATCAAAAGCTTTACTCCGCCTACATGAAAAACAACCAAGTTGATCATTTATTGCTCGTCTGACTTCCAAGTCACTAAATTAATCATGGTCTAGCACTTATCAAAACTAGACATCTGACACTTATCAGTAATTGATATCCAATGCTTAATGTCAAGCAATCTAATCTCCTCTCCTATCTAAAGAACAACCAATGGCATCCCACTTCTAATTTTCTTTATCAACAATCACTAATGTCCGCCAATAACAAGCATCTAACATTCATCCACCATTGAGATATCCAATGGTTGTTTTCAAGTCAGCTAGTCTTCCCTCTTACCAAAAAAAAAACGTCAATCATGCTCCATTGTGCGACTTCCAATAGCTGGCATCAACAACCATCTAACACCCATCAACTGAGTATAACTCTGATAACTCAATACTCCTCCTACAACCACTACAAGAGAGCCCTATCATAGTTGAAGTCTATTATGTTGTAGTAATGTCTTCTCCAATTATGAGATGGGTGCCCTCCATAATCTATGATCCGCATTATTAAAACTACTTCAATTAGGCAATACCTAGTGGTTTTACCCCTTCAAGAGTTTTTCCAGATAAAAAAATCATACATATCTTATGTGTTAATTTCTTAAGTATATGTGTGGGATCTTCATAAAATCCTAAGACATTTAACTATTGGTATCATCATAAATATTCTAACACATAACACACCTAAATTCTAAAACTTTCTTCAGCACCCAGTTACAGCCACTGTTTCCATTATTAATATGCAATGAATACTCTCAAGGGCTCGGTTGCAGATGTGCCCGATATCCTTGAATTTAGGCATCCTCATAGCCAAAAGTTCCCAGCGAATAGGTTGAGCTCTTGCTCCACCCTGAACCCTTATTGTCTAACAAAAATATAGTTCACCTGATTAAAGAGCATACCTTATATTTCCAAGAACCGAAAAGATGGTATGAGTATTCAGCATGGAAGGCTTCGAGGACACCCTTGGCTCTGCAAACCACCTTGAAGGAACTCCTTGAACAATAATCGTGTCAGGCCTCCGAGCCACTTCCTTGGAATAGCTCCCTACAATTAAAATCCCTTTCAAGATGAACAAAAAAGACTTGTGAAATGTTATATTTCAAGCGATCAGAACAACTAAAAAGTCAACCTTTATTACGGCCATCCAGCAGCTGCGAAGCATAGTGATCCTCCCATAACCTCTTCATCGCCTCGTAGTCATCGGAAGGGGGAACCTCGACGGTCATTCGAAACTTGACGCCCTCCAAATTCAATTCGATCCCGCTCAAACGATCCAAGAAGGAAGCTCTCCAATCCAAAAACTTCTTCTCGAGGACCTCGTCTGTATCATCGTCATCGTCTCCTCGCTTCTTGCGTTTAATAAACCCAAAATCGCGGATGTAGAGGGTTCCGGATGCGACGGGTTCGTCACGCTTGCGCTTGTGGAGATCGGGACGCTTTCGTAAAACGATGTCTTCCTCGGGTACGGTGAGGGAGAGAGAGGAATGGATGAAGCCGAGGAGAGAGAGCTTTAGCTGCCACTCGTCGATGGGCTTCACAGCGGGATCGGAGCGGAAGAAGGTGAGGAGGAGCTTCAGGCGCGGGGCGAGGGAGAGCCCGTAGCCGATTTCTATGGTTTCAGTAGGCGGGAGAGAACGCAGTGGCCGCCGGAGAGAGGCGGTAGTGTTCATGGGCTGCGCAGCACCTCAAGGTCGCCACAGGAGGATGATTGGCAGCGGTTCCGATCTCCACAAAGGACGCATTCACTCAAAATTGTGGCATCACCGTAGCTTCTTCACTCGTCAATGTTCTATAAAAATTATATACAATTATATACTTAGGCTTTGTTTTGCTAAGCTTTTTAGATTCCTGAAAAGCTACTTTAAAAATATTTTTTAAAAAATTATTTATCTTTTATTTTTTGAAAAAAAAGCTAAAATAGAATTTTTAGTGAAATGGAGCTAAAACGTAATTTCAAAAAGCACATTATTCAAACGGGTATCAAAATTAAAAATTCACATTCTCAAAAGTAAAATGCTAAAAAAACAGTCAAAGCGTAATGATCCTTTTTTTCATGACATTTTGTGGCGGTCCGGTTGACTCAATTGAACGCTGTTTATCGGTAAGGAACTCTTTCTGAGCGTTGGATGGCATTAATTGTTTCCTTTGGATCAAATCCCGTCAGATTGATCTCTGGAATTTGAGCTTCACCGTCGGATCTAGGTTGGTGTGAGTGGATTCCACGCGGCTTCTTCCTGGCGATCGATCTAGTTGCCTGGATAAGTGCTCCCGGGAAGAAAATTGAGTCGTTGATGGAGGTTGCTGAGGCGGCTTTCTGGCCGTCTGATGAATCTTCCGTGAGAATCTTTGCTTTAACCCTATTTTTGTTTTCTCTTTTCGACAATTCGAGTCGTCGAACACTCCAGAGAAGAGGGAAAGACGGGGGAGAGGAGGAGAAACCTTAGGGTTTCTTGGCCGGAGAACTGGATGTTTCCGGTGAGAAAAGCAAGGGAAGAACTCAGAGGAAGAAGGAGAAGAGGAAGATGCAGAGAGAAGGAAGTGTTTCTTTTTAGAATATATCATTCCTCTCTATTTGGTTTCTTTACTCTATTTATACTTTCTGTTTTTCTCCTATAACTTAAATCTATGCTTTCTTTTACAATGGTTGAAATTTTGTACACTTTTGTGACTGTTTTTTGTTACAGTTGGCTGAGTTTCTTGTTGTCTTTTATCTTGCTCGTTCTCTGGAATATTTGGTGGTTATTCTGTTAGCTTAGCTATCAAGATCCTTTCTTGGTTTCTTGATTTATGGTCTTTTGTTCTACTTCTTCCATTCTGTTATAACTGTCCTGTAAAAATTCTTATTGTTTCTTGTTTTCCCTTTATTTTGTCTGATTGTCTTCTAACTGATCTTTGTCTTTGGTGTTGATGCAGGATTAGTTAAAGTCCTTTGCTTCTTATTATCTAGCTTGTGATGTTATAATATTGTCTTGATCTCGGCTTATTATTAATTCTCCTAGGAACTTGTATTACTAGACTTGTATTTTAGCATTCAATTGAGTTGTATTCTTAGTTTCCTTCTTACTATAGTTCTTACATTTGTAAATGATGGATGTATGTTATAATTTGGCAATTAGAGGATTTGAAGTCATATCATTACTCCCCTCCCCACATTGACCTTGTCCTCAAGGTCACAATCATGAATTGTCTTCTGTGATTCCTCAATTTATACCTAAGAATCTTTTGTGGATAGTATTCCTTTCCACTAAACTACTAGTTCAGTAATTTGATTTTTTTTTCTGATTGAAGTAGTGTCCTTTGTTTTAATAATTGATGGTTCTTACTAAGAATATGGAAGATCTTGTCCCCTGTTGTAGTGCTACCTCCTCATTATTACAATTATAATGTACATCACCTTTGTATTACAATGGTGTGGCAGTAGTGCTGGCTGTATTCTATGAGAATTCTTTTTTGTGGCCATCTATTTGAGGATGGTAAGATTGATGTGCCCAAAATTTACTTATAAATCAGGATCTCTTCTTTTTATGACCTATGGTATTCTATATAGTTGGCTATATCTGAAATAAAATATAAGCTATGTAAGTGATTATAACTATTTGGAAGGTTGATAATTATGCATACTTTAGATAATCTTTCTTAGCCTGGATTGAATGGTTGATAATTGAAGCTTATTTCTGATAGTTTTTCTTGTACCCATTATTTTTCTGGTTGAGTATCTTGCTGTAGTTGATACTCTTGGTCATCATTTATCATCATTAAAGCAAACAATTTGGATTGACATATATATCCTCTATGATATTTTTCATCACATTTGAAACACAGTCATTTCTTTCTTCTTTCTTCCAACTATGTAGGTGTCAGCTTCTGAATTGATATTGGTTGTTTATTGTGATTGTTGCTGTGTTGAGTGGTATTTGTGGGAGTAGGCAGTATGGATGGTTGATATATCTGTGGTTATTTTATTGCTGGAGATTGGTTGACTCTATAATTTTACGGTCAGAAATTTCATTAAGTCTATCTTCCATTAGCTAATTGAAAAGTTTCTTAAAGAGAATTAGCGTAGGCTCTCACTTCTCTCTTAATATCTTGTCTAAGCCGATTCAAAACAACTTTGTAAAATTGGTGGAATACACGAAATTTGATTAGCTAATTCCTCAAATTCAGTAGAAATCTTGAGCTGTAATTTTACGGTAACTTAGCTAATTCTCCTCTCAAATCTCTGTACAGAGAGGGTCCAAATCTCTGAATAACCTGTTCTTTAAACTGTGTTCATGCATGCAATTGATTGTTTAAGTGCATCCATTGATACCAGCTTAGTGCAGGTCCATCAATGTAAACTGAGGCTATAATAAACTTTTGGTCTTCTGATAAGTTATAGTATTGGAAGAATTGGTCTGCTTTGAATAGCCAGCCTCTAGAATTTTCTTCATTAAATCTTGGCATATCTACTTTAACTGGTCTAGCATTTTGTGTTTGTGTTCTGTTAGGATGATTAAATTTTGTAGGGTATGAATTACATACCTGGGATTGAGATTGTTGCTGCTCTTGAGAATTTTTGTCCAGTTTGTCTTCTATAGCAGTTAATCTTCTTGAAACTTCATTCAATATCATAATTATTGAGGACATTTGCTCATCTGTTTTATTGAGTCTTGTCACACATTCTTCTAATGTCTTGGTTGTGTATCTTGTTCCTTCTGCCATTGCTGTTGCAGGAAATCAACGAGAGCACCAATGATAGGGTCCGGTTGACTCAATTGAACCCGATTTGTTTATCAGGTAAGGGACTTTAGCGGCTTTCTTCTGAGCCGTTGGATGGTGCCAGTTAATTATGGCCTTTGGATCAAATCCCGTGAGATTGATCTCTGAAATTTGAGCTTCATCATCGGATCTAGGTTGGTGTGAGTGGATTCCACGCGGCTTCTTCCTGGCGATCGATCTGGTTGCCTGGATAAGTGCTCCCGGGAAGGAAATTGAGCCGTTGATGGAGGTTCTTTGAGGCTTTACGGTCATCGATGAATCTTCGAGAAGCTTTGCTTTAACCCTATTTTTTGTTTTTCTCGAGTCAGTCACAAACACTCAGGAAGGGGAAAGATGGGAGAGGAGGAGAAACCCTAGGGTTTCTTGGCCGGAGAACTGGATGTTTCCGGTGACAAAAGCAAGGGAAGAACTCAAAGGAAGAAGGAGAAGAGGAAGATGCAGAGAGAAGGAAGTGTTTCTTTTCAGAATATATTATTTCTCTCTGTTTGGTTTCTTTATCCTATTTATACTTTCTATTTTTCTCCTATAACCTAGATCTATGCTTTCTTTTATAAGGGTTGAAATTTTGTACACTTTTGCAACTATTTTACATTTTAGTTGTTTCTTCTTTGTCTTTTATCTTGCTTATTCTCTAGAATATTTGGTGGTTATTCTGTTAGCTTAGCTGTCAAGATCCTTTCTTGGTTTCTTGATTTCTGGTCTTTTGTTCTACTTCTTCCATTATGTTACAACTGTCTTGTAAAAATTCTTCTTGTTTCTTATTTTTCCTTTATTTTGTTTGATTGTCTTCTAACTGATCTTTGTCTTTGGTGTTGATGCAGGATTAGTTCTGGAAGTCCTTTGCTTCTTAGTATCTAGCTTCTGTGATGTTATAATATTGTCTTCTGACTGATCTCTGGCTTCTATTATTATTAATTCTCTGTAGGAAACTTGTATTACTAGACTTGTATTTTAGCATTCAATTGAGTTGTATTCTTAGCTTCCTTCTTATACTATAGTTCTTCTGTTGTAAATGATGGATGTATGTTATAATTTGGCAATTAGAGGATTTGGAGTCATATCATTTTGTCTTCCATATAAGAAGATCAACAATCCACCCAATCAAAATTTGTTCAATCCAAATATACTGGAATAAATGCCAAGCGCCCAAAACTCCACTCAAAGAATTTGCAATCAACCCATTGACTATAAGTTCTTAGAACCACACTACATGCATAATAGGTTGCAACCTATAAAATATAAAGTTAATAACTTATCATTCAGTTAACATTTCACCACCAACCCTCAACATCCATCTACAAAGTATTTGTTCATAAAATAATATTTTGATTAAGTTAAAGTGCTATCATTTACTCATTAATAACTCACATCTAACTTCTGAATGGAAATCACTAGCTTGCAAAATACCTAATTTTGACCTTAAGTCCAATTGAACTCGAAACTATTTTTAGCATCTTTGGAGGGCCTACTTAGCCGCCTTAGCTAAAGGGAGTGCGAGATGGACTTCAATCTTGCATCTCCAAAGCAAGAGGCTCTTCCCACACCTTCTCCATTATAACGAAGCCCTGAGAAAATATTGTTACGCATAAGAGGAAATCCAAATAATGAGAAGATAGAGAGTATACTTACTATTCAATATTCACTTAAGTAATAATGGGCATTACTACCATATAAAGTCATGTATTGTGCACATCCATTATTCTCAAAAATATTTGAGCTTTCATAATATTGCTTTCAAGAAATATATCTCTTAAATTATCTTGGAAACTCTTCCTCGTAAATCTTCTTTATAGTTTAAAGTCACACAAACAACATGAATTGCCATAATTATTCATAGAAAAATCTAAACAATAGCTTCTAATATTATTGAATATTTGATGACATCATAAATAATTAAACAATAATGTTATATATTAACAAACAAATTAGAAATATGCCACAACCACCATACTAATCTTCATCACCAATGGATATTATATTTGCTATATTATTCAAATGAATCTTAATTTCATCTTCATGAAACATGCACTACAATAAAAAAAATGTCGGTTGAATTTATATACAATCATATGGATGCACCATAGACCTTGGAGTATTCACTCATTCTTACATAAACACATATATTTCTTTAGTTTCTATTGTTTTCTCTATAGATATAGTTCATTTACTATAATATTCTTAGTTAATGAATATAATATATTGATTCACCTCATAATGGACATAAGCCATAAGATTGGATAACTCCAAATATTTGTGTAGATTTTTTTTAGTTATTACTTTTTCATCTCCTCATAAGGTACCTACAATACAATTATTTATTAAATAATCAAAAATTTAGCCCATGAACTCTTATATATATAAAAGATTCATATTTTTGAATGTCATCATGGTGAAAATCAACTATATTTTTTAGAAAAATAAATAAATAATAGACAAAGAAAGTAATCATATTAATGATTTTCATTATGGATCTCACATTTATATAAGATTATACATTTTTAGCACCATATTGGAAGCCTTTCAAGAACAACAAATTTGTTTCAGAGGAATAGCTCAAAACTTTATTTTAAGACCTTCATTGATGGTTGACTTCTATCTTTCTGTTGATTATCCTTACCCTTGCTATCGAGCAAATCCAGTCACCCAATATACGCATCTACACCACAAAAGTAAGGATATTATATAATACTCTTACTCCATAATCTCATATAAGAAGTATTATGTAAGATTCACTTGTTACTCTTAAAGCCTTATATAAGCTTATCTTATTAAATTTTAAATTTTCTTAGTTGAAATTATACAATACTACTTGTATCTCTGTACAATATTTTGGCTCATATTTGCTGCCATCTCAAATAACATAATATGGAGATGGTCTAATAATTTACCCATCTTAATGCTTTATTATGGTGCAACTGATGACTTCAAAGAGAGCTCTAACGCTAACTTATTCTTTCAACTCATCATTCAAGAAGAGGGAGAAAGCCTATGAAATTACATTATATGATTCAATAATATCTCTTATAAGGTCATTGATGATGACAAATCAGCCTCCAAATCCACCCTCATAATGGTGTTAAATCATTAGATTTTTTTTATTCTCGATATCTAAAGATCAACTAAATAGCAAAATAAATTTCTCAATAAAGATTTTATGTTCATAAGTGCATAATAACTTATTTAAGAATTTAAACCCCTTGTTAAACAACCATCCCCTTTTTTTTAAGAAAATAATGGTCAATGGTAGTGGCAACAATAATGATAACACTTATTGATCAAATCAGAGAAAAAAATTATTGAAATTTTCAATCATGAATTTAAGATCATGAAACAACTATCAATTGATCAAAGATGGAACCTACTAATGACACCTCTTATAGTGTATTTTGATTTAATTTGTTTTCAAGTAGATCACTACTTGCAACAATCATGGCATCTATTTGGATAAAAAAATATTTCAAATTAATAACACTAGTTAAAGAAGATAATGAAGGATTAAGAATAATCAAAGTTTTGTTTATACCATATTGGCCATGTTTATGATAAAAAATCATAAAATTTTCAAAACTCATCTTAAAATGTTAATAAGAAATCAGTTAAATGAGTGACAAATCAATTGTTATTGTTGAGTGCTAGAAAATCAGTTGCGGTAGAGTAAAAATTTACGTCTTAGCTTTATTGTGGAGTCCAGTACACACATGGATGTTTGAAGAATTAATAATAAAACTCTATAATTTTTACGTAGAAAAACCTCGAAAAGAGGGAAAAAACCACGAGACTGGATAAAATCTTTCACTATGTATCGTTGAGAAATTTTCAGATGATGGGATTACATAATTGTATTTGAAGAAGGGCGACAATAAATTCGATCAATGCCATAACAATAAGTGATTAGTTTAACGATTCTTGATGATAGATGATGGTGAAACAGCGGAGGTCGGCGGACAATAACGGTCGGTGGTGGTGGCCGGCGAAGATGGCGACGATGGAAGTCAGCCAGCGGTGGCCAGCGGTAATAGCCGGCGGTGGCGGTAGCAGCGGCTGGCCAGCGGTGGTTCGGCCGATGAGGTGGTCAGCGGAACTCGACGGTAGTCGACAGTGGCGGCAGTGTCGGTTGTCAGCAGAGATGGCGGCGATGGTTGATGCGATGACCGTAATGGCCGATGCGGCGGCACGGTAATGATATGTTTGGAGGATTTTCAAGCTTTAGAGCTCTCTCTTCTCTTTTGCTTGGCCTCCCTCATGTGAATAATGAGGGGCTATTTATAGATTAGAGGGATGATATTTATGCAAATACATGCAAAATCCGAATCACTCCTCTATCCGAAGGCTCAAAATGATTCCCTTGATCATCTGATGTATTTTGTGTATTTGAATGCTTAAATGAAGTGGGAATTAGGAGATCTTAGGCTTGTTAGATCCGGCTCGTCAAGAAGCTCAATTTGATTATAAATACTCCATGTTTAAGAGTCAATTGATAATAAGCGCTAGATCTCGGTTAGTCTTGATTCAGAATCAAATTGCTTTTATCATTAGATGCCTTAGTAGAATTTTTTGGTCATATCAGTTATATTGATAAGCAACAAATGGAAGGTCAAATTATTTATTATATGTCATTTTTGATGACTCGAACTGTAACACTAAACAACATAACTTGGAATCTATTAAAGACTTAGTCAATATGGGATCAATTATTCTTCTTCTATGGTATACTCCACTCATCACATTCTTATATATTAAATTTTCATTATATATAAATATTTTTTATGACATAACATTAAACTTATTATCATCACCCACGTTGAGATTATCTAAATCTTCATAGGCATTGAGTAATAGGAATATCCTTTTTTTGATGTTATTGAGATGAAGAAACCCAACAAAGAGAATTTTCAACCTTTCGATGCTAATTAGTCAGATTCTCCTAAAAAATATAACTACTTGAAAGAGCCATTATCTCTTTAGTTCGTATGAGAAAACATTGCAGCTTGTGAGGTTATTGAGTTAACAATTGTACGTCAATAGGCATTTACTCAAATCATTACAAGTAGTCATATTGGTCTAACACCACATGATTCCATTTAATGATGCCAAGAATCATACTATATCATATACGCATGTATCTTAATATTTTTCAAACATAGACAAAGTAAAGGTTCCAATGTTGCACTATACAAAGGCAAGATAGCTAAATGAAAATCCATAATTTATTGCCTTTTGTGCAACCAATATGCCATATATTTGGTTATTCAAAAAAAAAATTGGTTGGCACCAAAAAAATAAAATTTGTCAAATTATCACATATTTAAATCTATTAAAAGTGTGGAATTATACAAAATATGAAGTGAAATGTTGAAAAATAAATAAATATAAAATAATTTTTTTAGGAGTTTTGAATACTCCTAGTTCATTTTTTATGCATAATAAATTAGTATAAAAATAAATTTAGGTGTGTAAGCGAGTCAAGCCGTCTTATGAGCTAAATGAAACTCGGTTTGATAAATGACTCATGAGCTGAACTCGATGAGCTAAGAAGCCAAGTTCATGCCAGTCATAACTCAACTCATTAGTTCGTGAGTTAACTCGATTAATAAATATGCTTAAAATATATTAGATATTAATAGTTTAAGTTTATAATTATTTAACATATTTAAAATTATATCTCATTGTCTCATATCAATTTATTTTTAATTTTTTTTTCTCATTTCTTAATTTTTTATTATTTTTATCAAAATAATTAGAATTATTTTATCTTGTTCAAAGTCAGCAAGCTAATATGTGAGGCTCAAATTCATTAAATAAAGCTCGAGCTCAAATTTAATAAAATAATAAAGCTCGAATTAAAAGTGACTCAAACTCTGCTCAATTTATTTATATCCCAAATTTAAATCAGGCCAACTTTAAATACATGCCACTTCATTCTCAATCTTTTTTTTTTTCTCGACATCACTGCAATCCTTTTGTCATTGTAATTTTACATCATATTCACTGCTCACCTAACCACGTTCACCATTCCTGACATCCGCTTTGTTCGCAACCACATTCCTAAATTCCTGAGTTTATTTTGTAATTAATTAAATAAAAATATTCTTAAAAAAACAAAATGTAATTTATTCAATTTGTACTAAATTTAAACACTCACAAACAAACAACTCCTTATTTTACCTTTTAAATGTGTTATTCTATTAAAATTCCAATATCCTCAATACAATTGAATGAAATGAAAAAAAAAAAAAAACATAGGGCCTTTTACATACACAATCATCATATTGTTTTATATTTACAAATCAATCATCTTTGATATGCCATTATAAAATCTCGTAGTTCAAGCACGAATCTTGATATATGTGTTATTTAACATCTCTTAGAATCAAAATCTAATATTTCAAACTCTATTTTGGCCATCGTAGAGTCGATATAAACCTCTCGATAAATGCAATCTGTCGATCTAGCAAGTCCAAAGACTTAAAATATAATTAAAAATTTGATATTCATTGGATTCAATAACTTAACATATTTATAAATTGAGCGTCTCGAGATAAATCTAATGAACTCAATATCTCTTAATTATGACTTTATTTGAGCATTCAAATGCTTAAAATATATCTCATAATCAAGGGGATTATTTTGCATCTCGATAGAGTGGTTATGATTTTGCCTATATTCTCAAAGAATGCTACTCTCATAATTTATAAATAGCTTCTCATCTTTAACATGAAGTGACTTAAGCTGAAGAAGGATTGAGCTCTGATACTTGAATAATCATATAGCATAATCAAACTACCATTTAGCCCTTTGTCATCGCCGCTCCACCGTCCGTGATCACCGGCAATGCTGACCACGATCACCTTACCGATTCTTCGACTCGTTGGATCGCGTTCTGCGATCACCGGACCACCATCCAACCAGAGATCATCGCCGGTGCATGCGCACCATCACCGCCACTATCCATCCATCTGGATTGTCACTTAGTCGTTGTTGGACCACCATCGCCACCATCATTGGATCAGCAAACCATTTGTCGATTACCGCGCTATCAGACCACCACGCGGTCATCACCGGACCACGACCACCACTCGACCATAGCTCGATTGTCATTGTCGAAAAGGGTGTGTAATGCGATCCATTGGCAACTATACCGGCGAAAAAAAAATCGGCAAGAAATAGTGGCTAAGATTTTGATTTCAGGAGTCGATGATTCTATTGAGTTCGATCTCGAAAAATCGTGCTCAAAATCAAACGGCTCGAAATCCAAACGAGCGGCTAAATCCGAGCGGCTCGATTGTCAAAATCAATTTCAATTTAGGATTCATAAATTTTTGAATATAAATGTATAATACAAGAACTACAAGCTACAGGTTAGTTGAAAAATAAAATTTTCAATGACATTAAAATTTCACATTACAACTAAATAGTTCTTATAAATTTTGTACAACTAATATTATACATTCGATGGTGTAATGGGCATAATTAGCACATTAAAATAATTTTCACGCATTACATTAAAACAATTTCTCGCATAGCACATTAAAACAATTTCTCACCGCACATTACAACTATAGAAGTGTGAAACATTAAAATCAAAACCCGATAAAATAAGTAACCTCACTCTAATATTAAAAAAAATATAACTTCATCCATGGATCAAAATTATAACCATAAAAAAAAGAGATACATGCATGACAAAAGACACAACAAACCATCATGATTTGAGCTTGGTCCCTTGGACATAGTTAGGTAATAAAACAAAAGCAACGAAATCTAACTCAAACAATTGAAGAAATGAAACATCCCAGCTAATCTCAAATAATGGAATAAAAATAATTGAAAGAACCGACATCTCATAGCCATCTCATAGTCATAGACTCATGCATGAAATACTGAGTAAATGAAACATAGATATAGTAAACAAATAAAAATACATGAACAAATTTTTAACGAAGATGTAATCTTGAGAAATACCTCAACCAATAGAATCGAATTGAAGTCAGATTATTGATGATCGTAAACGACTCTTTGTCAAAGTAGGGCATGGTGCCGCAAAGAAACGAAGAAGAAGTAAGGGCATCGAGAGTCGAGTCTTCCGTTCAGTCCGAGGACTCGGCCGGCCGGCCGACATATTAAAGAAAAATAAATTCATCTCCCGTTGATTTAACGATTCCCACGATCGTGACAGCGCATTAATTGCGGTTTTCTGGATGGGCGGCCCAGCGCCATTGATCCGATTGAGTTGCGACTCGGCGCGTGTCGCGCGAACTCGACTGAAAAATTTCGAGCCAAATTCGGCTCGAAAGTCGCTCTTCGCCGACTTGATCTCGAGCCCAAATTCGAGTCGACTTTCGAGCGAGCCACAATCTTCGGGTAAATTTCTCAGCCTAATTGTCAGGTCGTCAGACTATCACCACAAGCAAAGTCTTCATCGCTAATCAAGTGAATTTTTTTTTTCAAAACCTAGTATTGTAAGCTTACATTCTCTAACTTTGAAGAGAATAACAATTATAATAAATATTGATATAGTGAAATTATTTACACATGAGCTAGACCATGTGATTTTTCCTTATTGATATTTCCGTAAAAATCTTAGTGTTCTTCAAACTCTTTTTTTGTATGTGTATAATTTTTGTGCAATACTAAGATATCGAATTCTATCACTCTATCAACCCGAATCTTTCAGCACACAACAATCTTCAGTATTAATTTTTCAAACTAACATTCAAATGTTAGAATTCATAACAAAGGCCTAACTCTTATTTTTCATTCTTGTAAAATTTTAAATAATTTGATCATTGTACACATATATATGAGTCAAATATTTAAGAAAATAAGAAACATTAAATTATAAATACATATACATTGAGTGACTAATTTATAAAAATCTCAAAAGATATCTTGATTACAAAAGAATATCATATCTAAGCTCATAAATATGTTTCAACAACAACCAATTACACTTATTTTATGAAAACAAATTGGGTCATGATCTAATTTTCTTGGATAAGCTCAAACCGTCAATACAGGTCTTTTTATTATAATCAAATTCAAATTATTTATTATTATTATTAAATTTTTTATATTAATTACTTGAATATTATTATAAAATATGAAATAAAAAGTTCTCATAATTTAACAATTTTATAGATAAAAATAAATTTACGATTTATAAAACATTCATGTAAAAATATATAATAATATAATAAAATATAAAAAATTAAAATAATGGAATAATAAATTATAATTTACATACATTTTAAATATTGAATATCAAATGTCAAATAATTTTGTAGAATATATATATATATATACTACATAATTCTTATTGATATGACACTTAAAATACTTAGTAGTAAAGCGTCTTGATGTTAAAAGCAACTTAGAAGTTGGCCGGTGCATCAAATATCATTAAACTTTGGGATATCGGTTAAATCCTATAGCTCTCAAATGAAGTGTTTATAGTCAATCGTGTCGGCAATGATTCCACCAAACCAAAGATCTTACAATTGAACTTCGTTTGAGCATTCAAATACACAAAATATATCATATGATCAAGGAATCATCATGGAAGATGGAGAGGAGTGGTTGATTTTGCATGTATTCTGGAGACGCTCTTCGTCATAAATAGCCTTCCCGTATGGGGAGGCCCCAAGAGAGGAGAGGCTCTAAAGATCGAACCGTATTGCCGTGATCGTCGATCTTCATTGCCGTAGTGATCCGCGTATTCGTCATCTGACCGGTCAAACTACTACCATGATTGTTCGCATTTATGTGATTATTCGCCGCGTTTGTTGATTTTCATGCGTTTTTTAGTGATTGTTCCTGCGTTCTGGTAATTGATACCATTTCGGTGATTACTCATTTCAATTCTATTCTGCTTTATTGTACGATCGTTGTCGCGTACATATTCTTTCATATAATTACGTAATCCGTTATCGAGAAGATCTTGTACTCAAACAAATCTGGAAGCTTTTTAGGTGGCTGATTTTCCCTCTTTTAGGTTTTAAAAAAATGCGGGTTTTTCTTTGTTATTTCTTTAAATCTTTATGATGTGGATTTTGTAGCGAAAACTTTTATTCTACCATAACTGATTTTCTAGTACGCAACACTTATATATTTACATTTCTAATATTTTAATTTTAATTTTTATATTTATAATATTCAAATATTTAATATATCATCATTATTCATTTTTTAAGTAAATGTATTTTTTTAATCATAGGAAAATGTTAAATAAATAAATATTTAATTTAAAAATTTAATATATAAATATATAAAATTTATATGATACGTATATAAATCTTCTTATTTTTTATATCTTATGAAAAATTCATCAAGAACAACAGTTTAGTTTTTTTGCCGTGCAATCCACTGAACAAAATTTTTCTTTATTTTATACTACACTGGTTTTGAGAGTTCAGTCCTAAGTGGACTCCACATGCTCGCATCCTTCATCTCTGGTCTCTGTTCACTTCCCGCTCTCCTCTTCCCTCCTCTGGCATGGATGCCTTCCCGGCAGCGCTTTCTGGTTGCTTGGCCTCCCTTCCCTCTAGTTCCAATGGAAAAGTCTTTGAGCCCAATACAGAGGTCATAAAGAAGCGTCTTATCCGCAAGGGCGTAGTCCCGACCCCCAAGATCCTCCATACCCTACGCAAGAAGGAGAACCAGAAATACATGCGCCGTTCTAAGAAACTAAATGAACGAGAAGAAACCCTTCGTCTCACCGAGCCTCAAACGAGGGTGTTGGAAGAGGACAAGCTTTTCCGCAAAGCTACAGCCGAATACCGCGCCGTCATGGCGGCAGTCGACAGTGAGAGGGAGATTAAACGGGAACTCGTGGGGAGGCCGTGGAAAAGACTGAGCGGTGCTGATATGGTGAAACTTGGAACCGAAATCGATGGTTTTGGGGAGAAGAAACTCAAGGCTGAGCGCTTGGAGGAGCTAAGGAAGGTGCTTGTAGAGAGGAATGGGGAAATATTGAGGTGGTTTATCGATGATGCGGATGTGGAGAGTTTTGCGGACGGTGGGGAGGAGAGCAGCATGAATGGCATGAAACGGAGACATTCTATTGAACTGTTGAGGAATGATGAGAAGATTAAGTTGTTGGCCCGAAGGTATTAATCTTCCTTTTTTTTTCATTCCCCTCTTAGTATTGATGTGTACGGATAGTCATTGCGTTGTTATTCAGCAGTTATGTAATTGGTGACTGATTAATGTTTCACAATTCTCATCAAGGCATGATTGATAAAAAAGTATCCTGCCGTTGCATGATTGCTTGATTAGTTGGTTAATTAATGTAGTTAATAATCATAAAGTTATTGATTTATTACTTATTAAATCATATTATGCTAATCTCTAAAGGACCAATACTACATGTTAGACACTAGTATTCTATTAAATATTAGATTATGGCACCAATATTGGTTAGTTAGACACTAGTATACTACAAATCTTATTCTTTTTCCCAACTGCACTGTGATAAGGACATTCTTTGATGAATCAATTTTTATAGACTAAGCAGTGCAAATCTAAGCATACAAGACTGGAAGTTCTCAAGGTTGATGAAGCATTCAGGTCTATTGTTCAGTGAGATGTGCATGCTTGAAATAATTGACGAACTTGGAGCTCTTGGGAATTGGAAGCAGGCATTATCTATTGTAAAATGGGTGTACAGTCAACAAGAATACAAGAATTGCAAAAGCAGGTAAGTTGTTTGGACTGTACATTATTTTTAGATTTTCATTAGATGCCTTATCCTGAATCTATAAGATTAAAATCTACTTTTTATGCAAAAAAACAAATTGCAGGTTACACTTTGAGCTTCCAGTGCTTAGCAAGTTTTTAACCTGTCTAATTTTATTTTTGTTTAGGTTTGTACACACAAAACTTCTGTCTGTTCTTGGAAAAGAAAGGAGACATCGTGAAGCTCTAAAGATTTTCAATGAGATGAGAGTATTAATTTTTGTTTTTGTTTTCTATTACTTTATCCATTCAAAATTATTAGTTTTTCTTATCGTGTATTACAGCTTGCTACAATTGCGGTTGAATATGATGTGTTTTTGTTTACAAGCTCTTCTATCAATTTAATTATGGTTTTGATTGTTATAGGAGGATGGCCAGATTTATCCTGATATGGCTGCATACCACTCAATTGCTGTTACTCTTGGCCAAGCTGGTCTTGTAGAAGAATTAATTCATATAATTGAGTGCATGAGGCAGAAACCTTCTAAAAAGCTTAGAAATATGAATCGCAGAAATTGGGATCCAAGCTTAGATCCTGATATCATCATATATAATGCCGTGAGCACACCATCCATTGTATATTTAACCTTCATTGTCATATATCGTGATTGCACAACTTTCTCAAGAGTTTTTATGATGCAAACATTTTTCTAGGTGTTGAATGCATGTGTACCATCCCGTCAATGGAAAGGAGTGTCTTGGGTGCTGCAACAGATGAGGCTTAGTGGCTTGAGTCCCACAGAAACAACATACGGGCTAGCCATGGAAGTAAGTTCTGATCAGTTTGATAAATTTTACACCCATGCTTAAAGTTGATGTTAGTATTCACCGTCTTTCTTGAGTCGAACCAATTCAGTTGCCTACCCTATTACTTTTAAATGTATTATAAACATCATCACTTTGTTACAGGTTCTATGTTTTTTTGTTCGAATTCTTTACACTGGTTTATGATAGTCCTATTTTGACGCAAATTGTTTAATCATTTTCAATTTTTTCCGTGCTCACAAGCTTCAAGCTGTGGGAATTAAAGTATCACTGTCAATCCTACACCAATGAGACTTGTCTGATTCAATGTGATAACCGTTATATAGTGATCTTGGTTCTGCTCCTGAAACTATGCATATAATTAATTAGATATACAATTTTGTACGGATTTGCATCCATCTATTAGAGGGTGAGGTAGTGGAGGCTGGTAACTGCTGGGGTTGTTTTAGGTTGACAAGATATGATGTAAGATGATTTAATGTTAGGTTTCTCAATGCAACTAATATGATGCGTAATATACTTTTATGCTAAGAGATACAGAAGATCCATGCATCGCTAATAATCAATTAATTTAATAACACAATGAAAACGATTGATATTAGAATTTAAGATAAATTAATGATGATATGATAAAAAATATTAGATAATTCTGATAATAAATATGAAACAAGTAAAAATAGTGACCTAATTTCTCTCTCAAAACATAGAAAAACTTGAAAATCATTCTCAAAAAAATATGGAGGGCCCAATCATTGAGAAAACATAAAGTTTTTTTATTTTTTTATTTTTTTAAACTTCTTTATATGGTGGTAATCATGAGGTTATCCTTTATATACAGGGGTCATCCTTAAGAATGTTCTATAATCTAATACTTATTTAAGATTCGATCCTTCCTATGCGTGTGGCGGATCCAATAGGGCCCACACCCTAATAACAATCTGAGTGCTAAGTTAGATCTAACAAGTTTGTTTTATTTGAGCTGGGGATTAAATATTGGACCTTAAATCCTACCAAAATATTTGATATTTCATTTGCATAATGCCTTATATGACCAAAAACTTATTAAATAAATCTACTCTATGGACCAACCTATTTACAGGACATGCGTTCTGAAAATTATTTAAATGGTACAATAATCATTATAATTTGCATTGGCTTTTTCCTCTTTATATGTATGATAGAGTAGAACGGTCTTTTATTAATGTCTCTCTGAGTTGACTGGCAATATGATGCTTGAAAAGTTGTCCTTCCAACATAGAACGTCTAAAATATTGGACTAGCTGCTTGAAAATGAGACCCACTAACCTGTCTTGAATACTGCAGCTTGCCATATTTTTCATTAAAAATGATAAGGACCACCACTTTGTATCACCCACAACATATTTTTCTATACCACAGGGCGCAATCTCGCATCATTTTGCATGTACATGTCTCTAATCGTAAGATTTAGAATATGCATAGTTGTGTGATAGATGTTGGATTATCGTACAGAATGAAGGGATGGAGTAAATTCACCTAGTTTAATAACAGCATGTCGTTGTATCAGCTCTACGGATTTCTTTTAATTCAATGGCGACCTGGCGGGCTTTTGCTCTTTTTCTTATTGTTATGGAAATGGTGGTTATGGTAGTTTATGTTGGTAGATTGGTACAGGCAACCACCAACAACAACAATAACAAGCCTTAATCCCACTAGGTGGGGTCGGCTACATGAATCCTTTGTTTCCATTGTGTCCTATTATGTGTCAAATTCTCATTTAAATCAAGCATACTAAGATCATTTTTTATACATCTTAACCAAGTATTTTTAGGTCTACCTCTACCTTTCTTAACATAAGGCAAATCTAATGCATCTACTCTCCTAATTGTCTCGATGACGGCGCTTTATGTAAAACATCTAAGGCGACTCTCCCTAATCTTATCTACCGAGCTACTCCAACTTTTTCACGAATATACTCATTTTGCATTCTATCTCTAAGAGTAAAGCCACTCTTCCACCTAAGCATCCTCATCTTCACTTAACTTAGTCTTATACTTCTCTTTATTGTCCAACATTACTATAAGTCATTGTAAGTCTTACCACCATCTAATAAAATTTTCCCTTAAGTTTAAGTGGAACGTTTCTATCACATAATAGGCTAGATGCATTCCTCTACTTCAACCATCCAACTTGAATTCTACTAATAACATCTCCATCTATTTCACCATCATTTTGAACAATAGAGCCTAAATATCTGAAACACTCACTCTTATTAATGACTTGTTCACCTAATGTCACAATACTATCACTAGAACTTCTACAACTAAAATTACACTCCATATATTCAGTTTTCGATCTACTTAAACGAAAACCTTTAGACTCTAGAGTTGACCTCCATAATTCAAGTTTCTGTTGGACTTCCTCTCTAGTCTTATCAACACTACCATTGCCGGTCCTAAGTCCGGATGTGAAAAGTGGAGGGTTGCGTTAGGTAGTCGACAGCCAGCATAAAACTTGTCGAAATAATCATGACATGAATAAGGCAACCACCAAAAAAATAAAAAATAAAAAGTGGGCGAGAAGGGGTTGAATCATGTTTTTTTCTAACATGCAACACTTGCGTGTCAATTTTATGGGTAGCTCTTCTTTTATGAACATTCAAAAAAGGTGGATATTATCTATTATATTTATATTGGACTTACAGGATTTGCTTCTTCTAAGGTGATGCTGAAAGCAGGAAAGTATGACCATGTCCACAAGTTTTTTGAAAAAATGCAAAAAGGCAGATTGGCTCCTAAGGCAATAAGTTACAAAGGTATCAATATGGATCAAAGTTTTTTGGCCATTACTTTGAAGATTTTATTATAGTCATCAGCTCATTATATGCTTTATTTAATGATTTTTGTTGAGTAATTTACTTCATTGTAATTGAAAATCTTGCAGTCCTTGTGAGAACCTTTTGGGAACAGGGTAAAGCGAATGAAGCAGTTGCAGCAGTTCGAGAAATGGAGCGGAGAGGAGTTATTGGAACTCCTAGCGTTTATTACGAATTAGCATGCTGCCTTTGTAATAATGGGAGGTGGCTTGATGCTACCATGGAGGTAGGTTACTGCTATATATATATATTTGTTGAAACGCATGCATTAAACTCTTTTAATGATGAACAGGTTGAGTTTCTTATGTTCTTTATTAACAGTATGAAGCATTATGAATTAGCCTGGATATTTTCTTGTTTCTGGTGTATTTATTGAAGTTCTTTGTATTATTGGTTGAATTGAGTTTGTTGTGTTGTGTCTTGGGGTTTAATTTGTGGATCTTAATTCCATTATCCATTGGGTTGTTATAAAATGCCATCTCTTTGTTGTATTGGAATAGACAGCATCTTCTGTTGTTCTTGTTCTGTGCTTCTGCTGAGTACTGTTTTTTAAGATTTTTTCTGTAGGTGTTAGATTTAATCTGCAGGGGTAAATTTTTTGTGGTATTTCTACATTTTTGACTACAAAATTTTGTGATATCTGTGATTCAGCCCACATTCTTTTCGTGAATTGAAAACTTTGCTTGAGAGATATATATTCCCGAGTTTATTTAATTGTCTCTACTAGTTACGTATTTAATGCTTTAATACTATCTACAAATCTAGTAATCATATACCTTAAGTAGTGATCTTTAATGTCTTAAGTTAAGTGAAGATAACAATGTAGGGTGGTGTAGCAGAACAGTAGAAGAATAGGGATTTAATCGGAAAAAAAATGGAGAAAAGGCAAGGGAAAGAAAGATACACAATGAATTATCGAGCTGTTGGTTGGTTCTATGAAATTTTTACTTGTTCTTCATAACATCGAGTTAAAAGGAATATGAGTCTATTCATAAAATAAGCATGACACTAAACTACTACTATGGCTTATCTTATATAGGGTGATCATCGTGTAAATAAGAGATAATATAAAAAATTGCTAATTCATAATACATTTAAAGCATTATACATAAATAAAATCATATCTATTTAGACGGTAATCAATCAAACAAAAAACAACATACTGCATCAATTCTCCATGCTGGGAACTCTTCTCATGAGGATAAAAGTGATAGAGTCTCTCATAAAGTCAAAGGATGAAAGGAGTAAAAACATATTCTATTAGAAGAATCTCAATATTTTTTCCATCTTGTAATAAAATGTGTAGAAATTTCATATTCTGCCACTAGAAATGCTAGTGGTATGAATAAAATAACACCAGTCGACTTGCATAGATGCCATTTTGTGTTAAATTTTGGGCAAACTCCAGTGTTATTGTAGCCTATTTGTTGACCTCCATGCATGCGCCATAAGTCAAGTCGAGCTCACAAGGTGAATTTGTGAGCCAGCGTAATCAAAGTTGAAATACACCAATCGTAGTAGTGAAATGACCTCCGATTGACGAACGAACTTAGCCATCACGTTCAAAATATCGAAATTGATTAGAATATACATATTTCACAATTCAATCAGCCGTCGAGGGAAATCCGTTGGCGTCTACGTCATGTCTCGGAGGCTGCGATAGTACAAGGTCTACGACCTCTGTTTTACAAAATTGATATACGGTTAGCGTCGAAACTTGGCTTATCAAATGGTGTTCATGCCAATTGAGACGAGTTTGTGTAGATGTCGAGCGATCGAAAGCGGGCCAGCATAAATTTGAATTGAAATTAGAAGCGAGCCGGTATTGTTCGAGCTCGTTAAGAAATTTCTTTGTTATCGACGGTGTTCGTTAAGGCTCGGACAGCGTGGCCGTGAATTTGTTCGGTGTTTTACGTTGTCGTTAAGAATTTTTATTTATTTATTAATATTTTAAAAAATATTAAATTTAATAAAAAAAATCTAATACAAAAATACAACTTTATAGTTACTTGTTTATAAATTGGAGTGTGACTAACAATAAAATAATATTTTCAAAATAAATTTAATTACAATTAAAATTACATAAAGCAAAACTATAATTGAATATCAAAATATGATCTAATAACATATTTTATTATTTATAAAGATTACATTACTACTAAATTGATTTACTACATTAGAATATGATTGAGTACACAAAAAATTTAGAAATTACAAATAAATAAACAAATGAGTACATTGATATTTTGATACAATCCAATCAAACACTTATACAGAAGAAATTATAACTTTGACATCTTTCAAACTCGAAGTATCTTGAATAATCTATTGATTATTCACTCTCCGTAAGTCATCAACCCACATAAGATCCGCTTCTTGCCACTTTATACTTGAATACTTCTCGAATATAAACAAAACTAAACAAAAATTATGTAATATAATTATTCACTCTCCAATCAAACACTTATATAGAAGAAATTATAACTTTAACATCTTTCAAACTCGAAGTGCACTTGAATAATCTTGGCTTGATTATTCACTCTCCAAAAGTTATCAACTTTGCCACATAAGATCCGCTACACTTTATACTGAATACTTCACGATTATATGAACAAAACTAAACAAAAATTATGTTATATAATTATTGAATTCAAATTTGAAATTTTATATCGATAATCAATGATGGCCATAATGGGTTATGACTCATGGCTTAAATTTTAAAAACACATAAATCCAAAATACATTGAAACAACAAATAAAATGAAAAGAAAAAAAATAATCAAAACAAACCCTACTAAACAAGATATATAAGCCCATTTTATCGTTAAGCCAGATCTCATATTAAAAAAAATTTAACATCATACCTCTAAACACCATAATTCCAAGCAATTTAGCATAAAACCAAGAATTTTATTGACAAACTAAGGACCAAAATACAATGAAATAACAAAATAAATAAAAAGCTTCAAAGTAATTGAAAGCACCCAACTAAACAAGATATATAACTATCAATGTTGCATGACAGATCTCATATTAAAAAGATTTAACATCACAACCCTTTAAACACCTCAACTCTAAGCAATTCAACATAAAACCAAGAATATAATTGATAAACTAAGGACCAAAATACAATGAAATAACAAAATAAATGCAAAGAATAACTGTATGTAGCCAAATCCAATATAAGACCAAGAGAACAAAGTAGTCATTTCATAATAGCGGCCAAGATATGTTTTAGTACGTTTCATAATTTGATTTCCTTCTAATGAAACATTAACTTGTCAATTTATAAAGTGAAAATTTGATATTTACGTGTACATAATATATATTCCATGTGGGTTTTCCTCGCCTCAGCAAAAAAAGAAAATAACAAGATTGATCTCAAAATAACAAAGAAAGAACAGATAGCCAATACTGCAAGAAAAAACAAGCTCACAACTTACTAATATTGATGACCGCTTTAATTATAAAATGCTCAAAATATTTTATCTAATCAATGATGTCTTTATACCGATAACGCTTAAATTCTTCAAACAGAAATGATAAACCAACTTATTTGATAAGGTAAAGACCAAAGCGGTTTTCATTTTGCTCAAATAAAGGTTTAACATCACAAAATATCACCACTTTCATACATATTATATTAATAATTACGCCATCAAATTTCGCCACTTTATAAATTAGTTAACGCTTCATTAAAAGAAATCAAATTCTTCACGATACAAACATTAAAAAATATTGTATTAGAAATGACTATTCTCTCTCCAGATTCTTCAGATTATTGGATTTGACTACATACAGATTATTGATTTTATTTAATTTGCTGTTTCATTGTATTTTGGTCCTTAGTTTATGAGAAATGGCTACTTCTATATTTGCATATTTTATATTTAATTACTCTTTCCAGATTCTTCATTCACGGTAAACCATTTGACACTATTTATATAAAGAATTTCCACTATTATGACTACATTAAGACTTAAGAGTTGTCATTTTAAAGAGTGATGTTAAATCTTTTAATATGAGATTTAAACTTTGATAAAATGACCGCTTATATATCTTGTTTAGTTGAGTCGTTTCAATCATTTTGATCGAACTTTCATTTTATTTTATTGCTTTTATTTTAAAATACTACACGAGAAACCGAAATATGCACGATATCACACAATCAAAATGAGAAAATACACTTCAGCATTTCACCGCACATTCCAACCAGAAACCGAACACTACAAATCAGATATCCAAGAAATTTCAATAGCATATTAGCATTTTTGAGTCATCTAGAACCCAGTCACTTCAGCAAGCCAGCAACTCAAGAAATTAGGCAAAAGATGGAGAAACCAAAAAATAATAAATGATACCGAATCGTAGCAATTAGAAAAGCAGGTTTTGCAACGGCGCCTCGGCGGTTCGGCTCTACCCATGGATTAGAGCGTCGCAACTCGCAACAATATCAAGTGCTCGTTGTAGTAGAGTCGTAGAAGATGCCGAAGGGAGAATAGGATAAGGAAATCGGCGACAAATAAGACTCAAAGAACGAAGAGTCGAAGAGAAAGTCAGAAAGAGTCGAAGAGTGCGAGGCTGCGAGCAGCTAGCCGTCTCGTAAGGTTAAGTAGTTAGGGTTTAGGAATTAGATTAAAATTTAATAAAAAATCTCCTCAATCCAAAAAATCTGAACCGTTCATTACTTCATTTCAATTAAAAATTTTCAATTAATTTTAATTATTATAATGTGTCTAATTTTATTTAATTTTAATATTATTAATTAAATTAATTATTCATGCAAATAAAATTAATTAATAAATAATTTAATTATAAAAAATATATATTATATAATTTTTATATAATTATTTATAAATATTTATTTGTTTGAGCTTTAACGAGCAAAACACCTAATAAACAAAAGAGTGTGTACTCGTTATATATCGAGCCTAAAATAGTTGTTAGGTGTTAAATGAATTTTAATGAGCGAAAGAACTGCCACAACAACGAGCTTTTTTGACAGCCCTATCGGTGGAGGAGGTCGACATCTCAGCCGTCAAGTATGAACCACAGAACATTTCAGCTCCCCCCTTGACAAGTCTCGCGCTGAAGCCTTTTGTGTGGCTGATCGAGGCCCCGTTGATTGGATCGATCATCTTGTCAGTTATATTAAAAAAAAAAAACAGAACAATTACACACAGTTATTGAGGAACACAGTGATTTCGGGAAAAAACCTATGTTTCGGCCGGAGTTCCCACCACAAGCACCAGAAATTGGCATAGCTGTCTTAGATGAAAATGAAGAGCCTGTCGTTCGGGTTGAAAAAGTCTTAGGTTGTCTGCGCTCCTATGATCCTAGTCAAAGGTGTCATGAGGACTCGCCACCATTTTTGTATTGGATAATTCATGATTTTGCACATGCTTATAGAAATAGGCTTGCAACTCCATCATCCATTGCGGAGTATACAATTGCGATAGGGAGGAATACAACAATAAGAAACCTTAGATGCCATTGTTGGTTTTGTTTAGTGCAGAGGAAGTAAGAAAGCAGGCTGCAACTTCTACCCAAAGAATTGAAGAAGGAGAGTCTTTATCTATCCTTGATGGCATATTCGCTGCAATTAAAGATGATATAGACTCCCATCCTTACCCCATCTAAGTGTGAAACATGCCTGTTCATAAGTGGATGGTTCGGCATATATATTTTTCCTGCATAAGGAATGGCTTTTCAAAGGGAGTTGCTATTCAGATTTCATTCTTAACTTCTACTGTGTTTCATGAGAATTGAAGAGCGATGTACATCATTTGTTATTTTGTAGATTCAAGAGGTGAATGAGGGATGCAAATCATATCGTGGTTGAATAATCTTATTTCTGTCTCAATTATCTTGCCTCGGTGTATATGTAAATGTAGAATTGTAAGAAATGTTGTGAGAGATCATAAGTACTTGTTCATTGCTCAGGCACAACAGGGAAACCTGCTAGATTTAAGTACTTGTGTATGTTGCTTCAGCATGACGAGGAAACCAGGATGTTTCTTATACTGGTTTGAAGGCCCATGCGACGCTTTTCATAAGCGGTGAAAAAATCATTTCGTGGTGTAAAGACATACCATGCTTTCCATAACCGTAGAAGCTCTCAGACTGGACGCAGCTCTACATGGAATGACGGAGAAGAATTTTATTTCAAATATTTTTTTACGTAGGTATTGAAAGCTTTTGCACGCTTTCTTAAGCGTAGTGGGTTTTAGAAAATTACTTAGCCGCGGTGTCGCAAGACACTCATCATGCACGCGTTCGCGTGAAGACTATAAGACTCGATCTATATGGGGATGATGTCGAGTCAATTTCATTTCAAATGCATATGTTCGCTTAGTATATTAAATTCAGTACCTCTTGTTTTAATATTCGCATATATTGCTATATAAGATTGCATGTCAAGATGAGGAAATCATGTCTCTTATACAGGTTTGAAGGCCTATGCGACGCTTTTCATAAGCGCGGTAGATGCAAGAAAATCACTTGGCCGCGGTATCGCAAGACACTGACTATGCATACTTTTTTAAGTATGGTAGGAAGACTCTAGTACTCCCGAAGCAGCCACTTATAAGGGGATAATGTCGGGAGGCTGCCGAATTTCAAACACAGATATTGAAGGTCTATGCATGCTTTCTTAAGCGTGGTGAGTTTAGAAGACTATCTAAGCCGCAGTGTCACAAGACACTGACTATGACGCTGTGGAAGGCTCAAAGACTCTAAGAAATGGGACGAGAAGTTAGAAATTTTATCAAAAAAGATTGATAATTAATGAACAAATGAAATAGTTAAAGAATAATATTTGAAGCTTAAACGAGTAATAAGATCAATAGTTGAATTAAGTCTAATATACTAAGCTATTGAGATAAGATTGGACTTTCAATTATCTGACTAATAATTGTCTATAACAAGTTAAGTATCTATCCAATGTAAGCAAATGAATATTAATCTAAATAATTGAACAGGAGTTGAAACATTTTATGCCACCGGATTCGTAACATATCGTACAAGCGAATAGAAGACGTTAATTAAGGATTTAATCGAACTATTGCATGCATTGTGAAGTGAGCCTATATTCAAATTTATCATCTCAAAATGCATGCAAACAATCAAGATTTCAATGAAATGAATAGTACAAAAATCACGAGACAATCTCATGCTCAGATTTATGATATCAAGATTCACTTAAATAACTCAATGAAATGAGCTTTGAACACGTTACGATGCATGATTAAAATACAAATACAATGCCTCAAAAGTGCACTATTGTTCGAAACACCTGCATGAACCTCGATACTACACTGAATGCTTAAACTTAGTGTCTGAGGATGCAGTGTGGGTTGATTTTCGGTTGGGTCTTAGGATCTGGTATGTGTTAACATAACCTAAAAATAAAATAATAACATTATAAGAATTTTAACTCAGTAAAATATATGAGAAGTTAATTCTATCACATGACATTAGATTTGATTCTCTATTATTAAATTAATAGAATCTACAGGATCTGGAGCAATAAAATAATACATCCACCTCGATGATGGCTGTGTTGAATGGAGATTTCAACCGGAGGGGATACTTTCATCAAAATCAAATTAACTCAAATTAAATATCAATCCAAATGCAAAATCTAATGTGTCATTAAGTTATAAATGCCTAAATGAAATTCAATATTTAAATACTTAAAACAAAACTCAATTTATCTACCTTCCGCAATTGTTTGTCGGATGTGACAAATTAAGAAAACTCTAGATCACAAAAGAGCTAATGTCAAGTCAAGTACACATCTATATTCGCACTCAAATAATCTCATGTCGTAGCGACGTGGCCCTTGATCGCGTTTGACCAATGTTTCAATAAATGATGACATTTACTAGAGTCCATGATCGGGTGTCGTAATGACACCATTATATTACACAATCAAATTGTATGTTCTCCAATGACTCTGTCCCATTGAGTTGTGAACCATAGGGTGCACCTGATAGGGAAAAAGCTCTTTATTTGCTAAGATGGACTTAAGCTTGTCTCCTTAGGCAAACACCACCCCAGGTCTACAAGGTTCTCTTGGACGACGCAACTCACACGACAAGGATACTGTCAGGTGATTCCTCTCCTCGAAGTAGACTTACACCATACTGGCAAAACCATGATCCTAATTCCACGTTATCATTTCCCCAACCATCCGCTTCAAGTTAAAGAATGATGAATTTCATAAATCTAAATTTCAAAACTCCACATGTTGTTACTATACGCTACACATTTAGCGATCTAACTGCTAGCCTTAATCGAAAGTTTTCTCAACATTGAGAAGGATAATTAACTTTAGGTGCTTGCGTCTATAGGAAACCTGTAACCAGATCTAAAGTCCTCACAAAATGAGGGTGAAATCTTTGGGTAGTATTTTATCTATTATTCCATCTGACTTTTGAAAATTTCACTGACATTTAAATCAAGCTTTCTCCGTTGGGAGGTCGGTGGCGAATTTTCGGAGCCCACACTATTCAAACAGAACTGTAGTAGATATTTATAGAAATATTAACAATCTGAAGGAAGAAGGCCTTTGGTTGCCTTTTTTTTATAGAAATATTAACGTCCTGAAGGAATATGAGAGAGTTGCACTATTTTGGTAGAAGCTTACATGTAAATTACCGGAGAGTTAGTTATTGTTCATGTTAGTATTCACTTGAATAGTAACATGCTAAAGATTGGCTTAAAATTACTTTGGTTTGAATTAGAGTGATGAGACATTTGTGGAGAATTTGATTTGGGGATGGTGAAAGTTCAAATATGATATGATCATGATATATTTGAATTGGATCAAGCAGGTCAGTGGAGGGATTTCAGGAGCTGATTTAGAATTTAATTTAAATTTAAATTTAAATTTATCTCTGATATGAATAATATAGTTGAATTTAGGATATGATTTTTATTTTTTTTTCTGAAATTTTTGTGGGGGTACTTCGAGGAAGAGAATTTAACTGGAATCTTAAAATAAAATTCAATGGAGTGTTTGGTTACTGTTCATTTTGAGCAGTAAAGAGTTCTTATTTTGGTTGCTTGTGAGTGGTTAATGGTGGGTTTTAGAGGTCGGTCAGAGGAAGGTTGCAGAAATAGTTCCATGTAGGAATATTGATGCAGAATTAGCAGTAAAGTGACTAGTTCTGCATCATAGGTAGTGCAGAAACAACTAAAATTATGAAAACAACACAACAAGCATGAAACATGAAAATGCAATGAGCACAAAGACAGAAGAGCAGAATTTTGAGAAATCAACAATGAAAGCATCAGGATAATGGGAAAAAAGTAAGAGAGCACAGAAAATAGTAAAATATAAAAAAATTGTTTTACTCGGATATCGATCTGACACAGGATATACAATGGAGTAGTAGATAAATAATAATTTAGTAGAGAAAATAGAGAAAAGGGAAGGGAAAAGAAAGTTGCACATGAAGCCCTCAAGCTGTTGATTCCAACTATTCAAAACATTGGATTGCAAAATTCTTAAGGCAAGAGAACTAAAAAGCCGAAACAAGGGCTAAATGAAATTTTGATTGATTCTTTATGACATTGTAGTTATAAGTGATGGGTGGCTATTTATAAAATTAACCTGGCAAACTAAAAGTCGTAATAAAGTTACTATATGATAATTATTGTGTGATAATATACAAAATAATTAATTCCTAATAAATGTAAAATGTAAACAATTGACTGAATCACGTAATAAAAGTATTGATATGCACTGAATCAACTTGAAATTGCATCATAAAATGATTTTTCCATGAGCTTAAATGATGGCTTTCATTTTATACGGTAATATCTATTGTGGTTGGTTCCTTTGACCTCACTTTCTTAACAAAATAACTGATTGCGCAAGTTGGTAAGTAGTTTGGATCAAGAGATTGATATCAACTAGAAGCTTCATAAATTCTATATTATTTTTATGAACTAAACTTTGATCTACAAATATTCATTGAGTTTTAGTAAACAATTTATTCTAACATTTTAAGATTGATAATAGACACTTATTTAACCCATTAGGTTGATTATTATATAAAAACACACAGATGACAACAGTGCTGGTAATCTTTATTATCATTAGCCTTACCCTGATTATTCAGCTTGACTAACCAATGCTAAATAACTAGCCTGGTGCAGAGCTGCATGTGCCTAAGCATGTTGTAAGTATAAGTCCCATGCTATTGTGTCTTTAATCTTTTCTTTATTGTTAATGGAGTTTTCCATGTGGTTTGCCCGTTGGTTAGTATGGCTTCATAACCTTGCAACTGTGAAGCCATGCTATTGTTACTTTGATGCTGCAGTATAAGAGTGGCGAGCAAGCACAATTATCTTTGTATGTTGTCAGGTTTTGCATCTGTAGAGGCTTGTTAATGACAGTTGCTGAATGTATGGAAAAGAAGAGGCTCCTATGAACTTCAAGGTGAAAATATGCATGCATAGATCTGTTTCTGTTGTTGTTCACGGGTGTGTGTTAGCTGGTGAGGATTGCTATGCCTAACTTTATTTGGTGGATTCCTAGTACCTATTTTATATGTGGTTGGTGGGTCTTGTGTTGTATGGTATGTCTGTCATTTGTTTAGTTAGGAGGATAAGATGATTGATACTCGGGAACGAATTTTATTTTAAAGAGGCCCAAGTTTTATCAAGGATTCCTAACCTCTTTTATAAGGGGCCATTTGGGATTATTTTTTATTTTTTATTTTATATTTATATTTTGTTTCAAAATAAAATATATTTGATTATGATAGTTGTTTCTAAAACATTCAAAACATATAGAAGTTATTTTAAGTGTTTTTAAAAATAATGTTATTTATTTTTAAAAATAAAAAATAAAAACACTTTAAAACACACTAAACAAATATATTTTTAAAAATAATATAAAAACAAAAACATAAAACAATTGATCCCAAACAAACCTAATTTTGTTAAGTTGTGCGCTTGGGTTATTCAGATTTATCATATATTTGTTTTTTTTTTTGCATGTGATAAATTTATGAAATTTCAATGTGAATTAAATTCTCTCACCAGAGGGTTCTTTATTTCATAGGCACAGGTTTCTTTACCTATGATTGCCAAGAGAGGCAATTTATACTACATGATAAAATGATACTGCTTATGCTCCAACATTGTTATATTGTGCTGTGTTCTTTTAAAAAAATGTTGCTGCAATGCTTACAAAGATGGAATATCCCCCCTTTGCAAATGCATTTCCCGTGGTCTTAATGCTGAGGAGAGGGTGCATTTTATGGTAGGGCTTTCTGTTGTGCATGCCTCTACAGTTTCACATGGTGATGTAACAGCTTTTGAAACACAATTAGTAAGTGATACAGTATTATAAAGGAAGCCTTAGCTTTTTCTCAAAGAAATACCACGTCTAGAGACTTAGCATATGTTCTTTTACTAGATTTTTTATATAATGATCAATCAGTTATGTTTAATTGTATCTATCTGCAAAATTGTCTGAATTTATACTTATCACAGAATATTTTTAGGTCGAGAAACTGAAAAGGCTTCCTCTTACAAAACCGTTGGAGGTAACATTTACTGGCATGATCCTAGCTTCACTTGATGGTGGATACGCTGATGAATGCATCTCAATTTATGAGTACATGAAAGATCACTGTATCCCTAATATTGGAACCATAAATGCGATGCTGAAAGTATATGGCTGCAGTGATATGTTTGCAAAAGCAAAGCAGTTATTTGAATCCGTTAAGGATACAAATTTGTGTGTTGAAGCCTCAACTGAGGGTAGAGTACTTAAGCTGGATGCTTATACGTTCACCTCCATGCTGGAGGCATGTGCTTCTGCTTGCCAATGGGAGTTCTTTGAGTATGTCTACAAAGAGATGGCTCTCTATGGTTACAGGTTGGATATGAGTAAACATTCATGGTTGCTTGTTGAAGCATCTAAAGCTGGAAAGGTAAACGAGTATCAATTGGCCATCTTTGTTTTTGTTGATTTCTATTATATTCATGCATGGGTTTGCTCAAGTTGCTAGTTTACCCTTTCCATTCCCTTGTATGCATTTATTTGCTATTGAGTAGATTTGTGTTATATAAATCAGTTCAGTTTTACTCTAGAAGGTTCAAATAGCTAGTTGAGGCATGAGAACTCTAGGGAAAGCCTTGGAAATGTGACACAAAATGACTTAAAATATGAACCCTAATTTTTCCCTAATATTCCATGCAAGGGAGCACACTCTCACAATTTCCATTGCTAGTTTACTGAAATATGAAGATAGCAGTGAAAAACAGTGAAATAACAAACTATATGAAATATTCTGCACAAACATTTAGTTCAAGGGATGCTCCTAATATGAAAAGATGTAACATGAGAAGTGCGCAAAAAGTTCTATGAAGGGATTCAGGCTATCACCTGCCATACAGTTGAAACTTCTTCCACTAGACTTGAGTTCGCTTTAAGTCCCTAAAGAAAACTACATTGATGAACATTGAAACTCTTTTTTTTTCCCTCAAATTTGACGACAACAACAACAACAACAAGCCTTAATCCCACTAGGGGGTCGGCTACATGAATCCTTCCATTGTGTCCTATTATATGTCAAATTCTCATTTAATTCAAGTATACTAAGATCATTTTTTATACATCTTAACCAAGTCTTTTAGGTCTACTCTACCTTTCTTAACATAAGAAATCTAATGTATCTACTCTCCTAATCGGTCATCGGACGGCCGACGCTTTATGTGGCCAAACCATCTGACTCTCTAATCTTATCTACCACCTGAGCTTCCAACTTTTTCCTAACATACTCATTTTGCATTCTATCTCTAAGAGTAAAGCCACTCATCCACCTAGCATCCTCATCTCTGTAACACTTAACTTAGTCTTATGCTTCTCATCCTCAAATTCGACAGATCTAATTAATTTAGTTGAACTTGGATGGAAGAGAGATCACTGAGAAGTGAGATTTATTGATAGAATAAAGCCTTTGGTACGAATCTCCAACAAATGTTCTTCGAAATCACATCGACAATAGAGCAAGCCTCAAGACTTCTATGAGCACCCAAAATCATCTCATGATGAGTTGTACAAGATCTTCTAAAAGTTACATAGCATTTACCATAATGTAGCTTCAAATTGCTTAGGATAATATAGGATAGAATGCCTCGAATACCCCTAATCTAGGAACATAAATAAAAGAAAATAAGGAACTGCACCGTCCCAATTTTTTTGTAAGGTTAGTTTTTATGATAAACAGTTGTTGACCGTATGTGTCAAACAACAGTTTGTTTCCATTTCTGCCTTTTCGGCTAATATTTCTGCTGCTTTTAGCATCATTGCTTTGTATACTTCTTGTATAGACGTTCAATTTGGCATGCTGCTATTAAATTAAGACAGTTTCTTGATTTCTATGATTATTTATTTGCAGTGGCATTTATTAGAGCATGCCTTCGATACATGCTTAGAGTCAGGAAAAATACCTCACTCGTCGCTCTTCACTGAAATCTTATGTCAGTCAATTATTCAACAAAATTTTGAAAGAATCAACCATCTCCTCAATGGCATGGCTCATGCTTCCGTGCAAATTAGTGAGAGCCAGTGGTTAAGTCTCTTACAGAGAAATAAGGATAGGTTTGGCTTGGATGCATTGCAGAGTCTGCTGACCCATCTTCATACCAGCAGTCTCATGATGGAGCAACCTATTCCTGATTTCTTAAGATCACTAGAGTCTCTCTGTGAAAGATCAACTCCTACAAGAACTGCTGCTATGCAGGACGTTCCAACAGATTATTCAACCTTTTGCGAGAAGGAAGAGGCTGTTAAAAATCTTGCTTTTCCGGCCAAACATTGTGATGATCATATTCATTCGCAGGGAACGACTAAATCTCTAGCATGCTCTAGATTTGACGATCAAGAGAGAGAATGGGATTCTCTTTTGGATGTCAGATCAGAAACACCTGTTATTGATTCCATGCTTGATCAGCCAACTGACAATGTCCGTTGTCCATCTTCAAGTGTACCATTGGCGGCAGACATATTACAGTCATGGAAGGAAGAAAGAAGCAGAAATGGTGCATTCTTTCTTTGACATGAAATTTGTATTTGTGCAATTCTGTGCCCATTTTGAATTTTTCACTGTCGGTCAACACATGCAGCAATTATTATATTGTATAAAATTGGCTTGTACATAGGAAGAGAAGTCCAAAAACTGTATAAAGTCGGCATTTACATTAAATCATGCCGCCAGATTTCATAAAATGAATTGAAGCCATTAGTCCTCTTAAGCCATCGTTTTTCCCTGCTGTAATTTTGGGATGGTGATTAGAAGACTTTGGCATTTTTTAAACTTTAATTAGTTGTTCTTTCGCAGATTATATGATTATCCTATCAATTAATTCATCAACTGTTTACTCATTATGAAGAACCAGCCAGATTCTAAGGTCTTCAACAGCAACCAACACTTTGAGTTGTGGAATTTGAAGTACAAAATTTCTTTTTCTATCTATTATCCATGTTTTTTTTTTTTGTTGAAATCACGTTTTAAGGGCAATTGACCATTGTGTTTCCCTATTTTCGTCCAGCTTTCAATGATGGGAACCTGTCAACGAATCTCAATCATATGAAAGTCCTGTTTGGGGGTGGCGGTGGAGATGCGATGTTGCACAGCATCGCAGTATCTTTTGGGTATTACATTCTAGTTGTGATTTAGTTACGTTTTGAAGAATCTGTGATGAAAAAATTGTATTTTTTAATTTGATTTGACTACTTGCGTTGACGGTTAGAAAGTTGCATCTTTATATTTGTAAAATAAAAAATATTTATATACTCATCACAGCTTTTTTTTAACTATAATTTGTTCTATATTATATTTTTTATTTTTTTCATACAGTTATAAGTGTGTACATAAAAAATTAGATATTTTTGCTGATCGCTAAAGATGTGGCTAGCTCGAAGGAAAACTAAGGAGCTTGAATGAAAGTCTGGCATTTGATGGATGGCCTGAAGTTATAGTTGGAGAGTAAGGTACTTTTTCTGATTACTAAGGGGCTGTTTGAAATCAATTTTATTTTATTTTTTATTTTTATTTTTATTTTTATATTATTTTTAAAAATATATGTTTATTTAGAATATTTTTTTATATGATTTTATTTTTATTTTTAAAAATAAATAATATTTTTTACAAACACTCAGACCAATAAAAAAAAATATTTTGAATGTTTTTAAAAATAATAAGTACAATAAAATGTGTTTATTTTTAAGCAAAATATAATAAAAATAAAATAAAAATGATTTCAAATGGCCTTTAAATGTTAGTCTAGATCATAGTATTAAATGATGAGAATAAATGAAATTTTTTTATCTTGTGGATTGGTTATTAGGGGTGTAAATAAGTCTAATTTGAATGAGTCAAATTTTTATTTGTGTTCGATTCAAAAATTTCTCTGTTCGTATTAGATTTTTATTCAAAATAATTTGAAATTTTATTGTTCATTTCGAAATGGCTCATATAAATTCGAAAAGGTAATAATTTGAAAATATATTGAAGAGGTAGGAATTTGGGGCTAAATTTTTGAGCTAAAATTAGTTGAAGATGATCGAACAAAGGATTGTTCATGTTTAACTCGTTTGTAAATCGAGCATAAAATATTTGTTTGTGTTCATTTCACTTATTCTACGAATAAGTCGAATATGAATTATTCAAGAATAACGATTTTTTTTGGTAGCCATATCGGTTACATGTATGACAATTTGAAGTTGGTTTGGAGAAAGTTAATTAAATTTGGGCTTCATATACTTGTAGAGGAAGATCCACGTTCATCCGAACTGTGTAGCATGTATGTAAATGTTTAATACTTTTATTTATTTTAAATCAAACACAAAAACTGTTAAAATCCGTATATATATATATATTCTGCACCTAATACTTGCAGCCAAATGACCACTAAATATCTTCAAATTTTAGTGCTTAGGGTTTGATATTGTAAATTTTTTTTTTTAAATCTTTATTACATTCTCAAGTGATTATATTAACACAAAAATTGACTGTGTTAAATTATGAAGTCTAATTATCATTATATTCTATTTTATTTAAAATAAATATAACATAATTTTAATTAATTAATTATATGTTATATTTATTTAAAAATCGAATATCGGTCAACTCCAACTAGGAGATGTTTCCCGTAGGATCTTGCGGAGCAACCTCTTGATCTTGAAGGCGGCAGTGCTTTCTAGTCCTCAGAGGCGATCTCTAGAGGCGAGCTCGATCTTGGCTTGGTGGTGACACTGGTGGTGATAGATCGTCGGCGTCAAGGTCGACTGGTGGTTCTCAGAGCTCTCTGGTCTTCAAATCAGATTTTTTTTCCTTTAAGGTGAGAATGAAGCTCTATTTATAGATTTTTTGGGTGGCGATGTAAATTGGAAAACTCAAACTCCATAACCACTCCGTCGGACGGTCACGATTCCCTCGATCGACGGTGTATTTTGATGATCGGGTGCCTTAATGATCGAATTGGGTGATCTTGGATTCGTTGGATTTCTTGTGAGCGCTCGATCGACTAAATATGTCGATTTGGTGACCATTTGGCGGATCGGGATCCATTTTCTTACTCGATAGCATCCCAGTCGATTGAGTTGGATCGGACTATATGATGTTCTATGTTCGTCTCATCGAGCAATCAGTTGTAAGCTTCTGAAATCGGTGATTAGATCAAGCATTTAATGCCTTGAGATTCGTGCTTGATCGGATTAATTTTACGAGGGCGTATCTTACTATTTTTGGGTGACATTATCTCGATCATCCAAAATATATGTCAAATCTTGAAAATAGCAAATTCTCAATGAAATTTGAGTCCATCAAATGCGCATTTTGAGAAGACAGATCTTCATAACAGCCAATATTATAACTTGGAAGGCGTCACGGGCATGAATATGTGTATAATATGATTGAATTGATGGATCGATCGAGCAGCAGGAGCTTCATGGTGCCGACTCCAGAGGCGTCGAGCGCATGTGGCGCTGCCTTATCACGTTGCTCAGCATGAGTATGCAGCGAATTTGAAATGGCGAATCACGGGGGTCGGGAACGAATCGCGAATTGACATGAAAAGTGGGCTGAAGCGTTTGAGATTCGACGTAACCGTGATTCGCGTGAGCAGTGGTCTGCGGCCATGGCAGCAATCTTGAAGCCCGGTTCTGAGGCATGATTCGCCAGCTTGTCATGGACCAGGAGCTGGCCAGACAGTGACGGCGGCAGAGAAGTATGTAGGAGATACCTGAGACCCAGCAGTAGGAGAGTCTGGAATGAGCGGTATGGGCTTGAGCAGGCGTGAGGCTGAGCATGAGCTGTGGAGCAGTCTTGTGCTGGCGCGTATGTGAACTGGCTGAGCAGTTTGATTTGGGTTTTTGGTTTGAGCGATTTTTTTTTTGCCTAGAGGGGTCTATAAAACTCCCCAGGGCTAAGGGAGAGCACACCTTTCTCGTCTCCTCTTCTCCTCTTAGAGTGCATAGCCTCCCCACAGTGGGAGTTTGGGCACTCTTTTTGGATCCACCTCTCCTCCTCTTGGGGTGAGCCCTCCCCACAGTTTGGGCACTCTTGGATCCACCTCCTCCTCTTAGGTGCATAGCCCTCCCCGGTGGGAGTTTGGGCACTCTTTTTGGATCCACCTTAACCTCCTCATCTCCACCCAGGAGTCAGTGAGCCCTCCCACGGTGGGAGTTTGGGCACTCTCTTCTTGGATCAACCTTACCTCTCATCCCAGAGTGCATAGCCCTCCCACGGTGGAGTTTGTAGATGGGTGAGAATCTTTTTTAAAGAGACACGTCAGACCACCGCAGCGGAGGCGGCTGACGAGGAACCCTAAAATGGGAGGGCGAAGGTTGTGGGGTCGTCGATCACGGAGACACATTGATCGTGCCGGAAAAATATTATTTTCAGAATGATTTGGTTCTTAAGTGTCAGAAGAGCCAATCTCGCCCGGGTATTTCACCATTTCGAGATGAGTTTGGCGGGATTGCGGTTTCCCCATCCCGAGATGATCGCCATTTGTCGAGGTTTGCATTTCCGGTGATCGTGATGGGACTTATAGTCTTTTTTTAGGCGGCGACGACTCTTGATTACCTACGGATGTGCAAGTTTACTGCGATGCATGGTCATATCACTGCGAGTCTACTTGATCTCCGAAGGATTCTCTCAAGAGTTGGGCAAGCGATTCTTTTGTGAAGAATGGTGGGTCTTGAGAAGAAAGGCGAGAGATTTACCCATTCCCTGAGTTTGTGATGAAGATATCCTGATGTGAAATTCAGAATATTGAAGATCTTGATTTGAGATTCGATATATCGATTTGTCGGGAGGAATCTTTGTTGGGGGCTTTCTATTCATCCGGCGGTCTTATGCGTTGACAAGAGGTTTCAGTAGATCTCCCAGCGTCCTTTGGCTCCTTCCTGAAGGACGTCTCAATAGAAAGAAAAGGGCGAAGAGGTGATGGTGATATCGAATGCCGAAAAGAGACCAGTGGTCGTCCCAGGATCTTCATTCACGAGGGCGTGTTGAATCATTCTGCGGCAGGTGCAATCCTTCTTGTTCATCATCTTTTATTTCCCATTTCACTTGTGCTTATTTTTCTTGAAGAAGCAAGAACTTGACTTCAAAATGAACATTTGAAAGGAATTGAGTTTGAAGGTCAAGTTTCTCCATGGTGAATATAAAGCGGTATGTGGAGAAAGTAAAAGAGATGTCAGTGTTGTTGATGAGTGTGGGACGAGTTGGCGACTCAGCGACTTCTCTTTCTTTTAGTCGGAAGTTGAAGCGGACTCGGGATGAATTAGTGGAGGCTAGAGCGAGGTTGGTTGCTCGAAGATCTTTTAGAAGGTTTGGTCTTGAGGCAAAAAGAGTTCTGGCCTTCGTCTTTCGAAAGAGGCTTATCTCGGGTAGGGGCGGATCCGCAGTGTGGAGGACTTCAAGAACTTCGGCGACCTTGAGAGTATCATCTGAGGATCACGTTGGAGGCCGAGACCGCGTGTATGATGTAGAGGTGAAGGCGAGGCGGTGTGTTGATGAAGGCTTCATCAGAGGTTTCTTGAAGGGACGCAGCGTGCTGCAAGGCTGGTGTTGAGGTCCTTTCTCCCAGCTTCGGCGAAGAGGATGACTCGGATAGTTCTTCATCATCTAGACCATCAAGGCTTGTAGTTGTAGTTCCTTTATGTTGCATTTGTTTAGTGTTGTATATTATTTACGGTTGATTGTACTATGTTGCGAGAAGTATTAAATGAAAATTGTTTGTGAATATTTCGAGTTGTGTGTCAAAGCGTACTCGATGATAAAGATTAGCGTAGAAGATCATCGAATCCCTTTAGGGTAATTGATCTATTCTAAGATCATTACGGGCGTTACTTGATGACAAACTTGCACGGAATATATTTATAGAGGTTCTCTCGAGAACCTCTATCTAGGTTGTGTATGGGGCGTTTACCGATGATGTTAACTTTGTTATGGAGAAAGTTGGCGGTCTATAGAGGATTGCCAACTTATCCAAGGTTGTTTATCGGCGTTACTGGCGATGTTAACTGTATAGGAAGATCTTGTGATCGAGGATTTTGACTATCGAGGTTGTTTGTGGAGTGTTGCAGATGGCGTTAACGTATGGAAGGTCATGGGAAGTCCATGGGACCTCTCGATCTATCTGTTGTGTAGGGCGTTTCGATGATGTTAACTGTTATGGAAAGTTGTAAGCGTATATAGAGTTGATCAAGGTTGTTTATAGGCGTTAGGCGATGTTTTAAGGAAGATCTCAAATTGAATCGAGGATGACTATCACGGGTTGTGTGCGTACTCGATGATGTTAACTTGTGAGAAAGTTGTATCATAGAGGATTGCCAACTTATCAGGTTGTTTATTAGGCGTTACTGCGATGTTAACTTTGTATAGGAAGATCGGTCAATTCCAGGGGCGATCTTACCAGAATGAGATCTACAATAGTTGCGTATCTCTTGAGTAGGTGTTTTAAAATGCAAGCATAAGCGAAAAGTCACAATAAGTATGAGAATTTTAACATAGATAGAAACATAAATCCAGCAGGTTGGACAATAAGTCGACAAGCAGTATCGATAAATTGATAACAATTGCAATACAAACATACGATGATAATGTTTTTTGCATTCCGAATAAAAAGGCGATCAGGTATACGGAGGTTTGTAGCATTCAGTGGTGGTGAGAGTCTTCCCATCTTATCAAGCAGGCGTTACCCGATTTTATACAGCGGGGTGAGAGTTTGTTACGTGCCTTTTCTGAGTCGAGACTTAGAGGCGAGGTCCCAAGAGATATTGGTTGGCTTTACCCCCTTGTTTAAACCTCGAGCAATCTTCTGATAGGAAGCCATTGATGACATGGCGGGTTTCTTGCGGAGATCGGATGGAATCGAAGCTTATCATCGTTCTTGTCGGCATTAAAGTTATGGGTTAGGGCTGGGACCCGATGTCTGGAATAGACCTCGATTTGATATGTGGCGTTTCTCGGTAGGGTCCTTGATGTAGTCTTAAGAACATTGGATAGCCATTGCGGCGTGGTTGTCGTGTCTTTAGCCCTTTTAGTATTGTCTGTGGTGACTTGATACGCCCATTTGCTGTGGATGGGATACGGTATGTGGATTAGCGGATATCGACTCTGGCGAAAGATGTGAATGTCTTTCTGAGCTGCGTCCATTATCGGTGATGATTTTTCTTTGGAATCTGAAGCGACAAATAATATTTTCGGACAAATTGCTTGGCATTTGTTTGGTGATTTTGGCAGTTACTTCCACCACTTTGTGAAGTAATCAGCAAGATTATGAATTTTCGTTGCCCAGCAATGGGAAAGGTCCCATTATATCGATCCCCATTGAGCAAAGGGCGGGCTCTGATTGTGGTGAGTTCTGAGATGGTGTATGAGTGAGATTGGAATATGGCGACACTTGTTACACTTCTTTACAAATTCAATGTGTCTCCTTCTTCATTGTAGGCGGTAAAAACCTTGCCTCATGATTTTGAGGCGAGGGCTTTTCCTCCCAAATGTTCACCACAAATTCACAATGAACCTCGCATTGCATAGTTAGCCTCAGAAGGTGGTAGACACTTTAAGTAGGGCCCACAGAAGGACCGCTTGTAGAGTTAGATCGATTATGGTGAAGTTGATGCTCTACGTCGGAGGCGGATAGCATCGGTGGTCGTTGAGGCCAGGAACATGATCGGGTCAATCCATGAAGATTCTTTTGGGTCCTCGGATTGTATCACCAAGGGCGTGGATGTCCTCATGTATTTTCTCTTGAAAAGATCTCACATGTTGTGGCTAACTTGGAGAGGGCATCGCTCGCGTGTTACGCTCCCTTAGAATATTATCGATGGGTCTCATTCAGAAGTGACTTTGCCAAAGGCGGCTTGAGCAAGCTGCGGATGGCGGCTCAGTCTCCTTCAACAGGCCACAAGGTGAGTGCAATGTAGATGGCTTACGGACCTCCACATCAATGGCGAGCCTTAGTCTCACCTACGAGGGCCTCATTGTGACATTATTGGTGGCGTGAAGCAGGTACTCTAAAGTTATTTTACTTGGGAGATAAGCAAAATTCTGCTCCGCAGGAAGTACGAAGCTCCATCAACATATAATGTCCATTGATTTGTCATGGAGTGATGAATGATTTGTTCAGGTGGTGATGGGATGGTACATTCTACAAGTCGTGAGCACTTGTGACTTTATATCGGGGCGTGGAAGAAAATGGATGTCAAACTCTCAAGCTCGGCCAGACCACTTCATCAACCTTCCGGATACATCAGGGCTTTTGCGAATAGTTCTTAATGGAAGATGAGTGTAGGCGTTGATGGTGTGGGCACGAATGCGTCGCAATTTTAGGTGCGAATGCACTAGGGACATTCTTATCTGGCTAGTGGATAGCGTCCTTGATTATCGAAAGGATTTCTTGACATAATAAATGGGTCGTTGCAATGAATTCTCCTCGCTGTCGACGAGACTTACGGCATGAGAAGAAAGCGCAAGATAGATGTCTGACTTCTCTCTCCTTGGATGAGCTTTGATAATAGGGAAGCTAAATAGACTTCGAAGTTGCAGCGGTCGACATTCATCCACTGGAATCCATTTCCTGCACCCAAGATTTTGAAGAATGGTAGATACTTATCTCTGGCCAAGAATGGTGATAAAGCGCAATCCTTCCAGTCAAGCGTTGGACTTCCTTGATCGTTCTTGGAGGTGACATGTCCTTGAGTGCTTTTATCTTCGGGGTTGGCCTATCCGTGAGTGACCATGAAACTAGGAATTTCGGAGAAACTCAAAATGCACTTACTTGGGTTGAGCGCATCTTGTAGTGTCGAAGAATGTCAAAAAGCATTGCGGTCAAATATCTTTGTGATGTTTCCAAGCTCTTCACCCGACATATCATCAACATACACCTCCATATTGTGCCTATAAGATCCTTGAAGATCTTATTCATAAAGCGTTGATATGTTGCTCGACATTTTTTAGTCGAATGGCATGACGATAGCTATAGTCCACTTATCTGTTTGGAAGGATGTTGCTTCCTCATCTATTTTGTTCATCGATTTGATTGTAGCGATAGGCATCCATGAACATCGATGTCGATGTCGCATCAACTAGTTGGTCGATCTGAGGAAGCTATCTTTTGGGCATGCGATTAAGGTTGTCGATGCACATTCTCCGAGGCAGTTGGCCTTCTTGACTAACACTCGTTAGCCAACCGGTGGGGTAGTAGACTTCTCGAATGAATTTGACTTCCGAAGTTTGGTGATTTCTTGTTCTATGACACTGTCGTTGAGCGAAGGTTCTTTTCTTATCGGCTTGTAGGTTGAGTCAACTTTGAGAGTGCGTAATGACTTGGGTCAATGTGAGAATATCGGATCGCTCGGGCAAAGATATCTTGATTTTTCGAGAAAATCTCGTATTACGATTTACGATCGGTGGCGACAGCGATCCCACCTTCACCTTTGATGGATCAACTTACGAGATAGGAAGACAAATTACATCTTCAAGCTGGAGAAGCCCTTTGAGGCATCCTCATCTCGTGGTCGAAGTTCTCGATGTTGAGGGTTCTTGGCGTAAATGGGCTTGCTTGATATAAGCGCTTGTGCTATCTGTTGATTCCACTTACCCGATGCCGGTGGTGTGGAATTTCATCTTGAGGTGAGAACGCAGATGTGCGCGAATATAATGGAGAGGTCTCCCAAATATTGCATTATGCGGACTCGGACTTGACTACAATAAATTGTATCAAGTGGGTTGCGTCGGAAATTCCAAGTTACGGAAAGGCGATTGTCCCTTCCACTATCCGGTCGATTATCAAATCCATACGATTGGGCCGAGCGGGTTGAAGCTTCTCTCTTTACATACTCTTGAGGAAAGTGGGTAAAAGAACATCAAGAACTCCCATTGTCGATCAATATCCTTTTAATATTGAAGCATGGATCTCACCACCCCGCGATGACAAGGGGATCTTGATGTGGGATCGAAGCCCCTCTAGATCTAAATCATCAAAGGTGATAGAATGGTCAACGAGACTTCTTTCGGCTCTTGAAGCGGCAATGAATATTTGGCTAATACGGCCCTCACGCATTGTTTCTATCTCTCCGCCGGCTTGGCGGTTCCTCACTGGTTGTTTTCTTTGAGCGGGTTGGTTTTGTATAAAGCGGCCTAGATACACACGGTATTAGTCTTTCAATCTCCTCCTTGGTTGGTGGCACTCTTGGGTGTGCCCTTTAGAGTGGCGAATTTCTCTTGATTTCCAATTCCAGAGCTTTAAAGCCACTTGGCGTATCCTCTTCTGAATAGCCGGTGGGATGTTCATGGCGATGTTGAGAGTATATTTCCTCTGAGTCATCAGGTCTCTTGAGGAGGTTTTGGGGGAGGTTTCTTTCTCTTCTTTTTTAAGATGTTTGAACATCACCTTTGGGAACCTTCTTCTTCTTTGCTTGGTGGTTCAATGTTGCGATGAGCAACCGTCGGTGATTTGTGCCTCTGATTGGACCAGTTAGCATAGGAATGGGTATCTCCGCATTAATGATGAATGAAGTATCAGGAGTCCTCAGAAACCGCCCTCAAAAGTTACGGATCTACTCACGGTATCTGTCGGGCTTGAGGAGAACCTCTGGAAGTATTCTTTGAGGACTCTCCATCGTTACGGCGGATTAGGAGAATGTGATGAATCCGATGATTCTCTTGTTGAGAGCTGTTCTACAAAAATGCGAGCTCTCCAAATGATCGGACGGACCCCTTAGCGGCGAATAGAACCAATGCGAGCATCCTTTGAGAGTATGGGAATACGACACAAGGCAGTCATTTTACGCAGAATGTGCATGATCGTTCGAAAGTGATCGATATGCTCGTCTGGATCGGTTTGTGCCATCGTAAGGGTCCATCTTTGGGAAGCTTGAATCTCGTCGAATCGGGTATTGCGAGATGATCTCGGGCGAGGGGCGAGTTTTGGAAGAAGCGGCGGAGAATGGATCATTGAGATTGTTTCAGAACTCTTCACACCGATTCGTAGTTCATGCGTATAAGGTGGCGTGGAGTTTCCGTCTGAGGTGAACCATTGGGGTGAGTAGGCGGCGGTATCGAGTTGTCGGATGTGGTGCCAAGGGTTCTCTACTTGTTGATCCGGCATTCCGGGTAATCATTCTCGGGAAGAAAATGGATTATCTTTGTGGCTCTTCCAGGCGTGTTGGAGCGTTTTCTCCTCTCGCGAGGAGTCGAAGAATTTCGTTACGGGAATCCTCCATCCCATCCTTTGATCTTCAAAGGGCTGGGACCCTCACACGGGACAGTCCATTATGTAGAAGTGTTGGAGACTTGGCGTCCTTGATCAGAATGAGGAGGCGTTGGGCGCAAACCCGTTTACCATAGTGGAGATATAGCAATGGGGAGCTGTTGTTCCACGGTGCAGATTCTTTGAGAATTTTATTAGGTAGATCGAGATCTTATTCGTAGCAAAATTATCAACACACAAGCGGGGATATGAACCCAGGGGTTATCGTGGAAAACCGTTAAGGGAAAAAACCACGGGGCCTTGGTCACTATGTGTTCAAAGATCTGAGGTCCTTGCTTCTCGTTAGTTAGAAGAAAGGGAGAAACAATATTAGTGTAGAAAGACAATATCGGTCAACTCCAACCCAAGGAGAAGTTTCCCAGCGGCGATCTTACGGGAGCAACCTCTTGATCTTGGAGAAAGGGGCGCAGTGTCTTTCTAGTCCTGGGGCGATCTCCCAGAGGCGACTCGATCTTGAGTGGTAGCGGTGGTGATAGATGCGTCGGCGTCGAGGTCGGTGGTTCTCGAGCTCTCGGTCTTCAAATCAGATTTTCCTTTAAGGTGAGAATGAAGCTCTATTTATAGATTTTTTGGGAGTGGCGGGGCCTTGTAAATTTGGAAAACTCCAACCACTCCCATAACCACTCCGTCGGCCCGGTCGATCCCTCGATCGACGGTGTATTTTGATGATCAGGTGCCTTAATGATGTCGAATTGGGTGATCTTATTCGTTGGATTCGTCTTGGCGGCGCTCGATCGACTATAAATATGTATTTTGGTGACCATTTGGCGGATCGGGATCCATTTTCATGCTCGATAGCTTGATCAGTCGATTGAGTTCGGATCGGTATGCTTGATGTTCTTATGTTCGTCTCATCAGTGATTGATTTGCTTGAAATGTCGGTGATTAGATCGAGCATTTACGAAAATGCCGAGATTAGTCTTGATCGATTTTTAGGATGTATCGTATATATATATATATATATGTTATATATATATATATATATATATATATATATATATATCTATATTATATATATATATTACATACTATTGACCAAATAAATATCTTCAAATTTTAGTATTAAGGGTTAGATATTTTGTTGTTGTTATCTTTAAAAATCTTAAATTGAAAGTTTAGATTTGTAAATGAACAATTAATTAAAAGAACAAGAGACCTCAATTTTTATTTGGAAAACTCAAAGAGGAAAAATCAGCTAAGTAAAAGCTTTTATGTATTTTTCAAAGTACAAATCTTCGATATTAATTTATTATATGAGAGAGGAATAACAAGTGTAACAATGATTTGTAATAGTTTTGATGTTAGATCTTTGGGTAACAAAATGAGTATAATTCGATGTTAGGTGCGATCTTGTCGGGATCTTGAGCTTTAGAGCTCTCTTATTTTCACTTATTATACTCTTCTTTCTTCGCTTGATTGGACTCTTTCTCTTCTTCCTTGTTTCGGGCTCTTCTTCTTCTTCCTTGCTTGGACTCTTCTCTCTTCTTCCTTGCTTGGTTATAAGGATGATATAATATTGGTATTAATGAATTTATTTTCTTCACTTGTTTGACTCCTCTTCATTGGCTTCCTTAACTTAGCTTTTTCCTTCATGAGGAATGAAGCTGTTATACAAAACATTTTATTCATGTAAGTACCACTATTGGACGGCTATGATTCCTTGATCATTTGATGTATTTTGAGCATTTGGATTAAATAATAGATTATAAATCTTGTTTCGTTAGATTCGTATTGATATAAACCTCCATATTTGAGATAAATTGATGTAGATTGATGATATTTTAAGTCTTGATCATCGGTTTTGACTCAAAATCGTATAAATTTCTAAGATTTGTGCTTTAGTATTATATTTTTTGAGGATATATTGTCCTCTATTTTTTGGATGACATTAGTTTAATCATAAAATATATATAAATCTTTCAATATAATTTAAGTTTTAGGCGTTAAAGGGAGATAAATAGCCTTGTGTATTTTTGTAATATCGTATTTCAAGATTTCAATGTGGTAAAAGACGATTTAATGTAAAGCCGATAGCGTTTTGTCTTATCATGATTACGTTAAATTTTGATTATCGAGTGATTAATATTTTAGCAAAGATCATTATCTTTGATATTGATCGCCTCTAAGGTGAGTTAAGCGGAAAAACGTATACATTGAGGATAATCGCCTGATCGTCAATTTCATAAGTTATATAAACGGTCAGTGGCTAAATAACCCATATGCATGAATTACGCCTAATTGTAAATATGGTAGCCTTGATTAACACGGTCCGTGTCGTAAAGAATATTTTCGTCTCTAATTTACGTAAGATTTATACACTTAATCTTTTTGTGGCCGTGGCATAGATGCCGTGCTTGATATAATTCAGACTCCGGCGTGGCGGTAAAAACTCTGACATGCATATAATAACGGACGGTGATTGGCCTAAAACCAAGTATGCAAATTCGTAATTCTGTATTAGATTACAATAACATACTTTATTAACGAGATGCAGTATGCCTTGATGCCTCTAACCCGGTCTATGATTTAATATACGTATAGAGCCTTGATCTACGGGATCTTGATGGTACGATTAACATATCTTTGACATATTATATAATGAACTCTGACGTATTTGTTTGATCGCCTAACATTTTAGATATAATAATGATCGCCTTAATTTTTTATTATTTGATGCAAATTTGTAGTTTTCATATCTTGGTTAGACCCTCACTCAAGAAAAAAAGGTGTCTTTATCATAAATTTATAAAATGACAAAAGCGGTAAAACTCCTCAAAGAAAATGAAACTCTTTAATCAAACACATTTTGACCATTAATAGAAATAAGATCTGTATATTGATAATTTAAGATAGCACAATATGGCCAATTGTTATTTCACTAAAGTGATAGTGGCGAGAATGAAATTTAAAAGGATTTTAGTCAGCGAAAATTTAGATACTTTAGCGTTAAGATAGACGATCGACTAATCATATTCTGACGATATTGATAGAGCATAATTTCTGAGTAAATTTGATCAGCTAATTTATTCGTATAGAGATGATTGATTTGTCTAATATAGAAAAATTTATATATAGCTTTATATTTAGGTATAACCAATTAATTATAATTAAAAACTTTATTATTATTTTTGCATTTCACATATATTTTTTGGATGATTAAACTAATGTCATCCAAAAAAATGGGAACTTATAGCTCTCAAATCCACACTAATTAGTAAATCTTGATGTGAATTTATATGATTTTGAGTCAATCTAGATGAAACACTTAAAATATCATTGAATCTTTGGGACATCAATTAAATCAAAATAGTTAAATATGGATTTTTTATAGTCGAAGGCGTCTAATCTGACTAAGATCTCATAATTGATTTTGGGCATCAAATGCTCAAAATATCAAATGATAAGGAATCATCCAGTAGATCAATATAGTACGTGAATTAGAATGCCTCCTAATATAAATGCATTCATGAGAGAGGCAATTAATAAATTGAAATGAAGTGAAGAGGATAAATGAAGAGAGATACTCGATTTATAATATCATCACCGTCATTTGATCCCGCCGTCAGTTACTGAGGAAGAAGAGTCGGAAGAAGATGGGAGCAAACAAGGAAGAACATCAAAAGAAAGTCAAGGAAGAAGAGGAAAAGTAGTGAGGAGGAAGAGAAATCTAAAGCTTGATCAGAATCCTCAAAGATATTGTTTATTTCCAATTTTCTCAGTTAAAGTATTTGTTGATCGTTATTCATTATTATTCCTCTCATTATCAATGTAATCCATTATCGGAAGATTTTGTACTCAAATTAGTGGAATTTCTGGCGATGGTTTCCTCTTTTTGAGGTTTTCGTTAAAATTAGTGTCTATCTTATTTCTTTAATTCATGTGTGTCTTTGACAATAATTTAAAGAAACTTCACTCTCTGCTAGGTTTTAGACAGTTGTAAATTTTTTTTAAAATCTTTATTACATTCTCAAGTGATTATATTAACACAAAATTGACTGTGTTAAATGAAGTCTAATTATCATTATATTTTTATTTAAAATAAATATAACATAATTTTAATTAATTAATTATATATTATATTTATTTAAAATAATTATGAATAAAAATTAAATTTAAATCAAGAATATTGAAGAATCGATCCAAGATTTAATTGATGAAGGCTTGTTTATTTTTTTTTTCCTCAAAATCTGTGACCTTTATATTCAACAGATAGCAGTCCAAAAATATTTAATTTATGAGAATGTGACGATTGATAGAATTGGCTGAAACTTTATGGATAGCTTTAATGGCAGCTCATAATTGATTAAAAAAATAAAATAAATATTAATTTATTGTCAGCAACTTATCTCCGAGAATAATGGGAAATACTTTTTTTTAATATTGTAATAATTATTTTGTTTCGCTTAAAACTAAAATAAGCCTATTTATTATTATCTGTAGGGCTCACATGTGTCCGGATTCCGTTGGCCTCCGCAAGCATCCACGCCTGATGCATTTAAATCGAGATAATTATTATTAATAATTAAATTTCTTTTTTTTTTATTTCATTTAAAAATTAAAACAATTTACATACATAACACACCATTCTTACAAATTTGTGTAATATCTAGATTTTTATATTTATTTAAATAGCATTTAATTTATTATTATTATATTAAAAACAGCATCCTCCTTGTTTTTTTAAGTAAAATATATTTTTTATATATACAAATATTATTTTTATAAATGTTTAATTTTAATTTTAGATATTTAAATACATAAAAATTATGTGCTAAAAATTTTAAGAAATTTTTATTAATATTAATGACACAACATCTTAATCTACTAAATTTTTTTATTAAGATGGACTTAAAGCATTATATTAAATATTTAAAATTTATATACACTAATTTTAAAGCAGTTTTAATAAATTTTAAATTTATTTTAATATAAATTACTTGAGAATAATATAATTATTTTCTACTTTAATAACTCATAGATATATCTAATTGATTAATTAATGTTAAAACCAGAAGTAATATTTAAATCTTATGAAAGACAAATATTTCAATTTATCTTAATTATGAAAATAGATTTCCAAACATAAGTAATTATAATTTATTTCATACATCATATCAAACATAGTATTTAATAACTTAATTAAAACTAAAAATTGTTAATTGTTAATAAATTTAACTTAAAGTATTAACAAAAAATCAAAATTAAAATAGAAGATTATTAATTTAAGAGATAATTTTAATATTTATTTATATTATATTTAAATTTTTCATTAACGTAAAAAGATTATTAAAATTAATATTATATATATTAATGTGATTAAAATATTAAAATACTATATAGATAAATATTAAAATTTAGATAATAAATATATAAAAATTATATATATTTATTTAAATTGAGGATTATAATCAGGACTTTTTTTTCCCCATCGTTTCATCTGTATATTTATTCTCTGGGAGTCGCCGTGGGCAGGGACGAGACTCGGAGGAGATAATGGTCAGTACGAAGCTGGAGGGGAGGACTCCGTTTCTATCATCGTTTAAGAAGGAAAGAGGACGGCGAAACCCTAATCTCTGCCCAGCTCCCAAAGAGATCTCACGTATCTTTGCCTCTTCAAGTTCTAGCCAGAATTGCTTTCTTCACGTCGGACCTTTTCTTCCGCCATGGGATTGTGGGAATCATTCCTCAATTGGTTGCGGAGGTAAGGATGTTCATCCATCTAGTCATTTCTTACTGCATTAGGGAGGGTTTTTTTTAATTGTTTTGGCATTGGTTCTTGAGCCATTCCTGTTGATTGGTTTTGATGCTTCGTTGTAGGCGCTTAAAGGGTTGGTACAAAAGCAGGAGGCTTTAGGGTTTGTTTGATTTTTTTTTTTTTTTTTTTAATGTGAGGTTGAGTGGATCGCGGTTGATGAGTGTGAATTTTAGTGTTACCTAAGTCTTTTATTTTATTATTTTATTATTTTTTAATTTTTTTGCGGGGGTTGATTGATATTGATCCAATCAAGAGCCAGTGGAAAGCAATAATGAGAAGGAAGAAACGTAGATGTTAGTGTGCTGTGTAATGTTATTGCGAGGGAAAAAATCCATTATGGAATATCTGAAAATACAATTTTTCTTTCCTTCTTCCTCTGTCCTTAACTATGCAAAATTCTGTCGTTTTTGTTTAAAGTTGTTTTTGCGTATGTTTGTGTAGGATTTTCATAGCTAGTTTTTCTCTTAAATTTTTATTTTATAAGCTTATGTTGGAGATTCTGTTATTTCTTCTTCTGTTTGCAGCCTCTTCTTCAAGCAAGAAATGGAGCTGTCGTTAATAGGGCTCCAGAATGCTGGGAAAACATCACTTGTTAATGTTATTGCGGTCCGTATCTATTGGTTTTCAATGATTTAACTCATAGCACTATATTTAATCCTTGACATTGTTTAGACTGCGCTTATTCATTTGTCCTGTGCAGACTGGAGGATACAGTGAAGACATGATTCCTACTGTGAGTTGATTTTTCATCTGAATGTCAGGATTGAAAACTCTTCTTCCTGTTTAATAATTAGCTTCTCTTATCATGACATTAAATCTGCATTTGTTTGATATTTTAGGTAGGGTTCAATATGAGGAAGGTTACTAAGGGAAATGTTACCATAAAGTTGTGGGATCTTGGTGGTCAGCCAAGGTTTCGCAGCATGTGGGAGCGATATTGTCGTGCTGTCTCTGCTATTGTGTATGTTGCTCGCCCCCTTTGCTATTTCATATTGTCATTCTTTTACTGTTTAAGTTTCTAATTTCTTAGCACTTGCACCATATCACTCTTATGGTTTAGTTGTTGATAGACAATAAGCATTATGGATCATTCTGGAGATATGCTGTAAAATCTCTTTTGCCCAGCATGCATTTAATTAAACAAATATTGCTTGCATCTTAATCATAGAAGCAAAATGCAAGTTTTTGATGTATAATGTGATATCATCTAAGCATGCATTTTACTTTATTAGATCAAAATTTTTCTCCTTTGATTTTCATTTTGTGCTTATGTTTATGATTTATGGAAACTTTTTCTTTCATGCCATCCCTTATCATCTTGTCGGATGACCATGATTTCAGTACAATTGGCATGAAGGTTTTATTAAGCTTGCTTGACACTCTAATGCAATATATACATGTTTGATTTAGGCTAAACTAATTAACTTACAGTGCTTAAAGAAGGAAACTTTGATGTGAAATGCTTGTCAACCTAGTAAAATGAAAAGTAAGCTTCAAAGAATAGATGATAAGCTTCATTATAATTAATTATTTTTTCAAGGTAAGGAGTTTTCAAAAATTTAGAACGTGATTTGCAATAATTTTGTGTGATATATAAATCAACCCTTTAGTTCACATCGGATTAATGACCTACATGGTGAGAGTTCCAAACACGATTACGAATAAGTGGAAAAAGTTTCATCCTCTTTTGACTAACTCTGCCACTCTATATTTTTTTCTTTTCTTTATTTTATCACCCTCCAACTTAGCAATGTAAATTTTTCTATATTCTTTTTTCTTTATTAATTATTGACTTAATTATTCCCACATTATGCCAAATCACGAGTGTGAGGTATTGATTATCAAGGTGTTACTTTATTTATATTGATGAAGATTAGACACCATAGATCATTACAAAATTAAACGCCTTGGGGGCAAGTCATCTCGGGAATATTATCTGGCTTTAGGATATGCATGAATGCTCCATAAATGTATAATCTCTCTTGCCTCTAGTTGCTTGTGTTTTCTTACCTCACTTTTTACTAATGTTTACATGATGGAAGTTATTCTTTTGCTTGGAACACATGATCAAGGAGGCCTTTTTCTCCTCTACATCAAAATACCCTATTGATTCCAAGGGTCCTTGGATCACTTGGTCGATTCGAGTGAGAAGGGAAAGAAAACATCATTTTGAGGTAATATTCTATGGTGTTCTTTATTTTTGAGGATGTAATTGAGAATTAGGAAAGGGTAAGTGCTCGTATTACATAATTGTAGCTTTTTTATTGGTGGATCAAATCCCCTCTCCTTGCCCATGAATATATACTTGTTTGAAGGAGAGTCGTAATCTTAGTGTCAATTGTATTGTGTTTTATTTCATAGTGCATCATTCTCGATTATGATGATGCTTTTGATCTAAATCTTTTGAAACCTTCATTATAACAAGCTAATATCAGAGTGTCATTATGAGGTTGATGGTCTGAAGTTTGAGATTTGATGATTTTGCACTTTCGACAACCAATATTCTTTTTGGTGATCAAGTTATTCTTGGCATCTCATCTAGGAGGAACACAAAAGGATTAACTTCTTGGCTGTAAGAATAGTTTTGGAAAAAGTATAAGGTGGTGGGAAAGACTTTAGGTGATTATATGGATAAGGTTTGCATTGCAGCTTGAAAAATTCATGGCAATGAGAAAACTAGTTCAAGGGTAAAAATAAATTAATAATGCATATATGATCAGGTTCAATAGCATCACTTATGTGTGTAGCATGTGTATTACAAAGATCTCCCACTGTGATTTAGTCTAGGTGACATTTGAGATTGTGTTGTGCTAACCTCGTCATGACCTTGGGAGCTTAAATTGCTTGATTTGGAGAGGAGTCACATATGAGATTCAGGTTTTGCTACAATATTGAGTCAGGGGGAAGAGTTATTAATTATTAACTCAGTTATACTTCCATTTCCCACATTGCATTGGATTCGTGAAGAATTATATAGGATATTGATTCATTAACTATTCTTCTTTAGATCAACGAATTTTAGATGATATGCATGGTAATGATATCAATGCTTTTAGGTTTTTACATGGAAATCTGTATAATAAGCAAGTAATCATGAAGATATTCTCATTGACAATACCTCGATTCTTTGGCTTCTTCTAAACATTGGTTACTGCGAGGTGCATCTGAGTATGATAAAATATCATTGTGAGGTAATATTTATGTGAGGTTTTAGCTTCTCTTCTTTGTTTGTGAGATGGAATGCTTGAAAAAAATTGGAAAAAGACTAATGAATGATTTCTTTGCTAGTGGATCAAATACAGAGATTCTTTTGCTGGGTTGTTGCAAAATAGCTCATCAGAAAGCTGGGTGGGTTGGGATGGGTCGGTGCACAGGAAGGACAAATTAAAGACAAATATATCCAAAAGCATAAAGAATAAATAACTACGCGTAAAATTTATTAAGAGATCCAAGACGTGATTATACCATTCTGAAGCGACTACCCGAACATCCTAAAGTTTTTCTCTTTATTCACAGAGTGCTTAAGCTTTCCAAATTTGATTTCGTAACAAGTACTGTATTCTAAGTTTCTTATAACTCCTATATTCAAATAGTATGTTGATTCCCCATCTAATTTGAAATATTTTGCCTACAAATATTAACGCATGTTTCATTAAATACATAAAAATAATAAAAAAAAAACACTTAGGGGTTGTTTGGTTGCCTGCATTTGGAATACAGTGTAAAAGGAATGCAGTGTAAAAAGAATTCAGTGTAAAAGGATTATTTTATAGTTGTTTGGTTGAGAGCTTTACAAATTCATGACTTTGCATTTTTTTATTTGGTTGACAAAATGTAATGTAAAATAAGAAGGTTTGATGCCAGAGTGCGGTACGTTATGACCGGCCAGCATCGTGAGCCATGGGTGAATTCAAATACACGCCCAGCTTCCAATATTTGATGCTAATTTTACTTTACTTTAACCAAACGCAAATGTTTAAAGCGTCATTTGGAATCGATCATTCCAAATGCACGCTACCAAACAACCCCTTAACTCGAGCTTTCTTTTCCAATCATGGGCCATATAGTGGTTAAACTTGCATAGACTTGTATATTTTAATGATGTGAAAATTGTTTGAGCTAATTATCAATCCATCTGCTGTTACTCTTGTCATCAAAGTAGCAACTGTACTATATTTTAACAAATAATTCTCTTCTCTTGATCAAGTTAAATTCTTCATATTCCTGCAGGTACGTTGTTGATGCAGCTGATCATGAGAACTTATCAATCTCAAGAGGTGAACTCCATGACCTATTGAGCAAGCCTTCTCTCACTGGCATTCCATTGCTAATACTCGGTAACAAAATTGACAAGTCAGAAGCTCTGTCTAAAGCAGCCTTGACTGATGCCATGTAAATCATCCACTTGTTTTCCACAGTATCATTCAAAATCTTTAATTTTTGAAACATTTACATGCCATATCACACAATTCTTATGTATTTACATTTCTAACACCTAAAGTTTCATATTTACATACATGGCACGTTTCAATGCATGCAAAGATGTATTTCACTTTCTAAAAGTAGATAATGATGATATTTTTGACGTGATATTAAAGATTTAAGTGTTATGCAAGGCATTTTGTCCTGTAAATCTCTCTTAATTCTTTCATCTTCTATCTTACTATTGGTTTCACTGTAGGGGGCTGAAATCGATCACCGACCGCGAAGTTTGCTGCTTCATGATTTCGTGCAAGAATGCGACGAATATAGATGTCGTCATCGACTGGCTCGTCAAGCACGCCAAGTCGAAAAATTGAGTATTTAAACTTATGCTGATGCTGTGGATCTTCTATTTGTTTGATGTGGATCTCCTATTGATGTTTGATGTCTTCTCTTAAGTTATAGTTGGTGATTTTCTTCCCTTTCGGCTAACTTGGCTTCTGACTCTTTCTCTTTGTTCAGTGTTAAATTGTTATCTGCATCTGAATTGGTGACATGAGGTTTCTACATGTTTATAAAGCTCTATCTATGGCTCTAAAGAGTGTTATTCTCTGTGTGTGTGTGTATTTCAATTCATTAGTGTGAACAATTGTTGTATTTTTTGTTAATAAATGCTATGAAATAAATGTTTTTTTGTCCAGTGTTTCTTTTATCTTATTTATGCCTTTTCAACTTTATTTCTTGTATTAAAATAGGCTTTGATGGTATGATATTAATAATGTTCTATTAATTGTAGTTTCATTTCTTGAACATTTAATGCTAAAATCACATTACTTGATGCAAATTGATTGTTAGGTATGCAATAATAATAATAAAATTTTGAAACATACATATATATATTTATTTAAAATTTCATATTTATATATATAATAAATTTTATAAATTTAAACATGTATTTTATATTTAAAAAATAAATGATAGTGATATTTTTATATGATTAAATATTTAAATATTATGTATGAAATATTAAAGATTAAATGAAAATATATAATTATGTAAAAAATGTGTGATATGCATATAAAATTCTTAAGTTTTTAACTAATACTTATAAGCTCAGTTGGTAGGTGAGTGCGGTAGAATTTTCCGATCGAGTTGAATCCTCTCGCGGAGGTTTACTTAGGTAAATCAGTGGGGACTTGATAATGTGGGTGATAAATGTGGCATTCGCGTGGGATAGTCACACAATATTCTCATCCATGAGATGGGTAGATGTTAGATCCATTCCAAAAAAAAAAAAAGATGTACTTTGTTTACATGACTTGAGGAACCTGATGTTGGCGAGGGCATCTGGAACTGGAAGGAACCTGATGAATTTACTTATTTTTAACGTGTACATGCTGAAAACAATTTAATGTGAATTATTAAATATTAAAAAGTAAAAAAAGATAAATTTAATTGAGCAGAATAAATACACATAAGAGGGAAACATATGATTGAAAAGTAAAGAAAAACAAAAAGATTTATAAAAAAAAATGAATTTAATCAAAAATATGAGATCCTTTAATATAACATTGCCGAACCAATGCAAAATAAATTTTTTTTAATGCAATATAAATTAAATATCTTTGCAGTCATAGGTAAATAAATGAGGCTAAACTCTCAACACAAATAAAATCAAAATCTCTTGATAGGGATTACAAAATTTATTGATAAAATTTAAGCATATTGTCTTAATAGAGGTTATGAATCCATTAAAAAAATTATGGTAAATTAATACTACAATATAAATATTTATTTCACATTTTATCATAATAGTCAAGCCAATAAGTTTTACAAATCACGTATATATTTATTTCACATTTTATCTTTAAGAGTAAAGTCACTCGTTCACCTGAGCATCCTCATCTTTGTAACACTTAAATTTTATGCTTCTCTTTTACAAATCAACATTTTGCATCATAAATCATTATAAGTCTTACCACCATCGTATAAAATTTTCTCTTTAGGCTAACTAGTACTTTTCTATCACAGATTAGACTAAAACTTTCATAATAAGATCAAAGCAAATAAATAATAATAATTATAATTATACTTTAAACATGTGGATCATTTCGATGCAAATCTTGATAAAATTCAATTAAAATTGCAATGTTAATTTACATAGCTATCTTCCAAAATGAAACCCAAAAAAAAAAAAAAAATTAAAACAATTTCAACATATATAAAATTACCTCAAAATAAATCCATAAACTTCAAACTCTATCATGAACAAAATTGAGTAAGAATATCCTGACCAAAATTCATCCAACAGATTCTGTTCTTGTCGCGACAAGCCGCCGAAATTTAAGATAGATGACAATATCAACAAAGCTCATACCTGCCTTCAAATTTCATATTCTGATCAAATTTGGGTGAGGTTATCTCATCCAAATGAAGGGCTCTAGTCATTGTACTACCAAATTTGAAGTCTGCATAAGCAGATGTTCTTACCAGTTTCTTTCTGATAGATAAATAATGCTGCAATTCTTCTACCAGCCTGAAAAATTCTTGTATTCTATAGATGCTTCTACTTTCCTCTTCTTGATGGAGGGATCAGGAGCTGTATTGTTGGCATCTCCAGCTTCGGATGCAGCGTTCCTTGCTTTGAGATACTTTCCTACGCCACCGCTCACAGTTCCATTCCCAGCTGCTGCTATAGCTGGATTACTAAACCAGGAACCCACCTTATACTGAATAAGAATCAGATAAGGTAGATCTCAATAACTGTGTCACCATATAAGAATTAAATATGTAATAAATAATTGTAAATATTACTTGTCTTCGTCGTCGTCTTCAACAGATGTAGCCGCCACCTTTTCTGATTTCTCTTCATCCTCATCTGGCTCTGTGTAAGGATTCACAAAAACCTTGACGTTTATGATCTTTATCTCTTCCTGCATAAGGACAAGGGGTATGATGAATTATAGAAGAGCATCCTTTTTGTCGAAAAATTGATCACGACAAACAATTCTTATTTTTTAAAATCTCCTACCTCAGCTCTACAAAACTAAAATCCTGGCTTTACTTCACTATGCACCCAATGCAAACATCATTTTACTTGGTTTCATACCAAATCAATTGATATATGAAAAAACTAAATTCAAATCAAGCTGAAAGTTTTACTATCAGCCATCTGTTTTATAGTATGTATTCAGATCAGTATGTAAATTCAAAAGAATAGAACAAAAAATAAACAAAAGTAACCAGCACATCTGCCATCCTAACAATTCACGGTGCTACAGCAACTGCAATGGTAACAACAAACCATTACAGTACCCGCAACTGCATAAACAAGCAAACCTCACACCTAACAACACTCACATCTCTTTCATGTTTTCTTTTATTTAATGAATAGTTCAAAAACCAACGCCACAATCAAGACTGAGTCAATCATCTTCTAAACAATTGAAGTGCAACCTCACAAAATATAGCTAAAACAATTTTAAATTCTCTAAGAGAAAAAAAAAATGTTGGCCAATAAAAGAGAAGCATAAGACTAAGTTAAGTTTACAGAGATGAGAATGCTCAGGTGGATGAGTGGCTTTACTCTTAGAGATAGAAAAAATTATGTTGGGAAAAGTTAGTAGCTAATAAGAAATCATATTATATCAAAATTAGGAGAGTAGATAGATTCTTATATTAAGAAAAGACCTAAAAGACTTGGTTAAGATGTATAAAAATGATCTGTATCTTAAATTAAATGAGAATTTGACATTAATATGACAATATGGAGAAGGATTCATGTAGCACCTAGTGGGATTAAGGTTGTTATTGTTGTAAGAGAAAAAAAATAATTATTTAAAAGTGAAAATGCTTCCTGAACTAGTTGAGCCAAAAAGACCGCTTAGGAAAATTGAAGCTAGGAAAAAATTTCATGAGAGTCAAAAATAGAATTAGAATAAATATAAAGAATGAAAATCATTTTTATTTATCAAAAATTATGTTAATATAGGCAGAGGTAGATCTAAAAAGAATTGGTCAGGAAGTATAAAAAAGGCTTTGTTTTCTTAGAATTAAATGAGAATATGACATTAATATGACAATATGGAGAAAAAAGATTCATGTAGCAAACCCCACATAGAGTGATAAGGTTTGTTATTGTTGTAAAAACTTGCACTTTACATTGGTGAGCATATTTAGATAGCATGTTTCTTTTAAAATATGGAACGCTAATTACAAAACTAAGGGGTAAAAAAAGCTTATTGTAAGGGTAATACTTCAAGCCTATGTAGGGGTGTCATGAAGTATGGAAAAGATTGCCCAACTTGCTTAGATAGATATAGGTGATCCAAAAAGCCATGATAACCAGAAAGAAAAATGACGCACTATACTTCTACGTTAATATGTAGCACATATCACAGGTTATATAAACAAAGTCTCTAATACAAAGCTAAACTGGGCATGCATAATCAATAAAGAATACACCAAACAAATATAACGAAACCAATTGCATTAGGACACAATGAACAAAAAATAAAATAAAAAATAAATTGCACTCACCAAAGGTCGATCATCATCATCAACGAGAACCTTTTCCATAGCAGAAAGGGTAGTCAAGCCACCAACAACCATACCAAACACTGTGTGCTTGAAATTTAAATGGTTTGCGGACTTGTACAGAATGAAGAATTGGGATCCGTTGGAATGAGGCCCACTGTTAGCCATACTAACAACACCCCTTCCCGAGTGCAATAGTTTAGAATTTAACTCGTCATTGAAAGGCTTACCCCAGATAGACTGTCCTCCTCTTCCAGTACCTGTGGGGTCCCCACCTTGAATCATGAAGTTTCTAAAACAGCTTTGAGTCAAAACAATATGTATAACATAAAGAGTAAATCAAGGAAATCGTGTAAAAACTTTCACCATACCTTATATTTCGATGAAAAGGAATCCCATTGTAGTATCCCTGTTCACAAAGAGTGATGAAATTTTCACATGCCCGTGGAGTGATGTCACAGTGAAGCTCCACATTCAAATCACCGTGTGTTGTATGCACCTGAACATATCCCTTTTTCTTTGGATTTTTTTCAACTTTAACATATTCAAATTCATTTTTTGTCACTGGATCATAAGAAGTGGATGTAAATGACCTTGATGCAGCGCCTGTGGTGAAACGACTTTTCACCTGCATGCATTTTACATATTGAGATTTGAAAATCAAAGCAAAAAAGCACAAAAGTGTGAAAGAAATAGCGAGTGATATAAGAAATCAATTTAACACCACTTGAATAGAAAAAAAGCTTCACATACTAGCTTTGCATTTACAGGTGTCCTTTCTCCTGCCATGTGCATTGCAATACGAGCTGCTGCTTTGTCACTAGATGCTGTTTTTGCGGCTGCTGCACTTCTCCCAAAAACAGAAGCAGATGCTGCATCCACAATACTAAAAGATTGAGTTGGTTTATCACCTCCATTAGAATTTGAATTTTTATCCTCTTTGAGGCGTGATCTTGCAGCCAAAATGGTAGCAAGAGCAGCTGCTCTTTCCTTTTGTGCTTTGCTTCCACCGCCACCAAGTAAAGCAGCTTGCTTTGCCTTCTCAGTTCCAAGATCGAGCAGCATTTGCTTGATATCACCAGAAACATTTATGTTATAAGCAGGATCGTCTTTCAGCCTCTGCAATTCTGGAAAACAGAAGGAATGTGGCAATGAGCGATCTTATTCCATGTAACATATCCGCATATATCAGCACCACTAAATCCATATTTTTTTTCTCCATAGAAGAGGAATTCTCACCATCATCATCAAGCTTTAGATTTTTTTTGACGTGATCAAATTCAATGAGTACCTTGCTATCCAGTGCATTTGGATTCTGTTGAGATACCAGCAGAAAAATGATTTAATAGACAGTAAATGATAGTTTCAAAATAAGCATTTAAGTCTTTTGAAAGGGCACCTGAATCGTTATTAAGTCATCTTTTGTAAATGGATCATCTGTTAGTAACTCCTTCCAGTTTTTGTTTTTGATATTTAGTTCTTTGATAGCCTGAGGCATAATAAAATATCAAGATTTCTTAACTAAAAAGGATGCATCAGGAACAACCAACCAAAGTTATCTTTTTCTTCACGAAGCATACCTCGTAGGAGAACACATTTCCAGTAGTCTTTACAGTAACGATGTGTGTAAATTCGGTGAAAACCTTGTTAAGAACAGGGCATTGAAACTCCCCTGCAATAAAGACAAATCAAACATACCACCATAATTTTCATATCTTGGCATAGACAATGCACGATGTTTTAAATGCATTAATGGTGGTCAGTCAACTGGGATTAATAAATGAAACAGAAAGAAAAGGTTACTTCTGCGGTAGACACTAGTGATCAGCAACTTCAAGTTGCATTGTTTCATAATAACAGGACTATAATCCACAACTATCACATGAGGGAATAAAGCTAACATTGTTATTTCATGTTCTTATGGCTGGCACCATTTCTAACGATAGTTCAAGTCTAGAAACCATTAAAGATGGAGGTCATTCTAGGACTGACATGATTGTTAACTTCTGCTGCAGTAGGTTGATTTAGTTTTTTATAGAAGATAAGCTAACGGGTTGCACAAATTAAAGGCACTTGAAATTTTGCAAGGTTTGTTTGATTATAATTTTCGAGGTTAACATCATTAGCCAGTTCCTTATTAGCTTCTAAATCCTTGAGCTTCCAAACTACCAGATAGACCCTTCCTCAAATTATAATTGGTATTTCATACCAATAAATGTTTTTAAGATGGTGTATGTAATCATAAAGAACATAATAAAGAAAATTTTCTTACAATGAAGAGTCAATCTAAACATTTACTGTACCTACAAAACCTATAAGCCTTTTCTTCCTACACAAGTTTGTAACCAATCCTCTTCACTCAGAAGGTTTTACGTATATTAAAACCATGAAATAAATTTTTAAACCACAACACTTTCGGCTTCAATTTCATCTAAAATTTGAGACTTAAAAATGGATTAAACTCTGGCAATTCATTGTATAGCATGAAACGAAAAACTAAGGGTCCGTTTGAAGCAGTTGTAGCTTTCCGTAAAATTGGTTGTAAAGTTGCTTTCCCGAAAGCAGCTTTTTGAAAAACTGCTGTGAGTGTTATAAATATTTTATTTTTTGAAAATTTAAAGCAATAATTTTCTGACAGCCATCACATTCTAATAGCTCTGATTCTCAAAAGTGACTTTTCACCCGATTTTCAAAAAAGAAGCTAGTTGTGATTCTTAAAAACATTCTCTTTCGTAACTTATGCATATTTTAAACATATATCTTGATATTAAAGGCGACAATATTGTTCTTTTGTTATTGCCATACTCTAGCACTTGGTGTTATGGTGTGTAAAATATTTTTGATGTTCACAAAATATATTTTCGTTATTTCTTATTTTCATTTTCAGTCATTATGATACCAAAATAAGGGATATCTACAATGACAGTACTCATTTATTTTTAAATGCCGAGTTTAAAAATAATTTTAATAAGGGATATGTACAAGAGTTTTCTTATTTTTTATTTTTAAATGCCGAGTTATTGCCATACTCATGTAATTTAAAGGGATTTATATACAAATTATTAATTATTAATTTATTTATGTCTAATGTTTAAATTTGTATATATATTCTTATAATATATCACAATAAAATTTATATAAGAAAATTGTGAATTTTATTTAAATAAGTTAATATTAATGGTATTTTGATATGATTAAAAGATAAAATTATATATATAAGTATTCTAGTACATATCAAGATTTAGATTTTAAATATATACATATATAAAGTTTAATGATGTGTAAGTAGATTTTCATAAAATAATTCAATATTATTGATAATGGGATCATTAATCAAATTAATGATCTTTATTTATTAATGAGTTTTTTTTTTCTTTTTTGCTCAAAAGAGTTTTAGATCAGAAGTTATGTTTAGATATTTATTTTTGAAATGATAAATAAGAAATCGCTGATCTAACTATTAAACAATAAATTTTTTTGACTCAAATAAAGAGAAAATACAAAACTGTCTCCAAGAATTTCAAAAGAAAATCTGTGGTGACAACCTAATTGCTTTCTAGGAAAAAAAGATTCATTCTATGGAGCTTCCGTACATTGATAACTTCAATGAACGAGACATCCCCACTAAAGCTCGTCCTTGTCAGATGAACAAGCACTATCTTGCTTTGTGTAAAGTAGAAATTATCGATTTATTAAAAAAGATAATAATTCGAACAATCCTACTCCCCATGGGTACCGCATTCTATGTTATGAATTCACTTTGTAATTAATTACAAGCCACTAAATAAAGTCTTAAAGTGGATTAGATATCCTATTCCTAATAAAAGAGATTTATTAAACAGATTGTATAATGCAAAAATATTTTCTAAATTTGATTTAAAATCTGATTATTGGCAAATCCAAATAAAAGAATCGGATCGCTATAAAACCGTTTTTATTGTACCCTTTGGATATTACGAATGAACGTAATGCCCTTTGAACTTAAAAAATGCGCCGAATTTATATCATGAACAATATATTTAAAATATTTTAAATATATTTTAATTTATATTGATGATATGCTTATATTCTCTAATATTGAAGAGTAATATTTTGAATCCATTTAAAACATTTAACTTTAATTAGTATAAAGATCATTTTTTATACATCTTAGTCTTTTAAATGGTTAATCAAAAATGGATTAGTCATTCACTCCCAAAATCAAGTATTTTAAAGAAATACGATTGGACACAACATTCTAATGCTTGATAATACACTAAATCAGTATTGAATTTCTTGATAAATTTTGGGATATAATTCTTGATAAAACCAGTTCTGCCGGTTCTTGGGAGCCCTCAATTATGGCTTTTATTCAATCAGCAGATGCACCCACTCTTTGATAGATTGAAAAGAATCATCATGGTGATATTCATATCAGGTCATAAAAAAAGGGTTAAAATCTCTCTCTTAATCTTGCGGACCAACTTTCAAAATCGGCCCGATCCTGATCTACGGAGGTATCTTTAAAGCGGTGAAAAATTTTAAAGAATTAATTCATTTGCTTACGATGGAACCCTACTCAACAAAATAATTATAAAGAAATGTTTTACATTTGTAAAATGTATCTCTAAATTTGAGATGATTTCTGATTTTTTTAGCGTATTGGCATTCGATCAATACAATCATTGAACACGATGTAAAAAATTTGTTATCAAAACAAATATTTGCATCATGGCACACACAGTTTTCAGTATTTGATTTTGATATTGAATTCATCAAAAATAATGAAATTCTAAGTCATGAATTCTTGCAGGGACGATTAGAGGTGGATCACCCCACATAGGAAAATGACCCCTCCTAACCGAGGTGGTCCTTCCTTCATGGAGTGTGATGCGTAAAAGCTTAATGAAAGATCCAACTCAACGGTTGACATGATCGATTTGAAAATATATTTATACGGCGCCTCCTCTTCAACTACGGTTGAAAAGGCGAAACATCAAAAGCTGCACCATCCTTTAAAGATGTCGTTACACAAGAACCTGTTTACTTCTCAAAAGAAGTAAAACAAAATATTCTTGAAATTAATCCCTCTGATTATTCAATTAATAATCCGTGGACCCTATTTGAAAGATACTTGATAAACAATCCTTTCTCATTTGAATCTAATCTCTCTCGAAAAAATTATGAAATTTTTTTAACACAACTTAAGAATGTTGAAATTAATTTGATTAGTCAGACGAGCAAATCTGCATATGATGTGTTATACAAAAAAATTTATCAAGTGAATATTAACTCCATTCCAAAAAAATAATATTTTTATCTACTAATTTATAGCACAATTAAATGGTGTTATGTCCTATGATGTGCTTATCGATGATAAAGAAAATACATTCTTAGATATTCATAATAAACAAAGAAATTATCAATAGAGATCCTCCGACATAATTCTTTAGATGGTGGAATTACTTCGGAGCTAAACTTAACATACTTCCTGATCCAATTAAGGAAATTTTCAACGAATGGATGGAGGCTGCCCCCAAAATGAGAGTTATTAATCCAAGAAAAATGATTCAAGGGCAAAACCTTGTCCACTTTTTCACAGATTGTCAAATCCCATATATTTAGAGCTGGAACGTAACACTTGGGAATGACCCATTTAATCAATTAGTCCTTCAAAGATAATTTTTATTAAAAAACTCGATTAGCATTGAGGACAAACTCAAGCAAATCAAGACCATTATTAAATCATATTGAAGCGGATTCCAAAGCCTCGATTTTGAGTTATCGGTCGATGAAGTCTTGATATCAAAGACGATATCCTCGTAAAATGAGACTCAACATGGATCGTCTCAAAAAATCTAAGAAGATCCGCGTAGGTGTTCAATCACCCGTCTACATCTGACAGCGGTCATCGGCATTCGACATCGAATCCACTGACGAAAATTAGTGGATTCCAACCTTTGATCGAATCAGTGGAAAAATTATCAGAATCACTTTACAGCTCTAAAGCGATTCTCTTTATAAGCATTATTAAGTCCACTTTCTGATGGGTGATATTATTATCTCCACCAGACAAAGTGTTGCTACTTTCCAGCTCAAAAGTAGCTGCATTATTACTCCACTATGACAACAATTATTTTGTCCATTATTGTACCTTTGCTTAGTGATTAAACAAAGTTCTCTTCTATCTCCATTTCTATATTAGGAGGCTCTGCTTATTGTATAGGTGTGTTTAGTTTTTACTCTTCTCTTCTCCTCTCCTCTTCTCTCTTGTACTTCTTCTTGTGTGCTCCCTTTTGTTCTGCTTCTGCTTGCCTGCAATCGTGTAAGTATTTCTGGTTAATAATAAATGTGGTCGTACAGGTCACTATGCAAATCGATGTAAAGTCAAGAGAAGTTAAGTGAACTTCAGATTGATGAATGGTTAAAACAAAACTGAAGATTACTTACTTCTCTCGATTCGAAAGAATAAGAGATGAAACACTTCATCATAATCTTGATTGATAAATCTAACTGTTGCAAGTCTTGTCAACAGGTAGATTATTATAAAAATATAATTAATATGACAGTGTATACGCTCACAAACGAGCAAAAGGACCAGCTGATTCAACTTTTAGCACAGATTGAAGATATTTCAACTCGTGATAAAATAATTAAATTTCTTAATAATAAAAAGAAAGATAAATTGAAAAATTTGAATAAAAACCTCCTATATATTCTATGTCTGAAGTATATAGAAAGAAGCTGTTCATCTTCTTTTTTTTAATAGAATTAAAATCTAATTAAAGCAACTCAATTGAAGTTCAACAATTAAAAGTTGAACAAGATCTGATGAATGGACGTCTTATGGATCTCGAATTAAAACAAAAGATGCCCGATTCGTTTGAATCTACCGAAGCCTTCTGTCGAAGCGGGTTTCTTACAAAATATTCAAGATATACAAAAAAATAGTATATTTTCATTAAATTAATTATAAATAAAAAATTTATTTTATTAAATTTAATTTCGGTTAGAAATGAAGCGAACCGAAACGAGCCGTTGAGTTCAAGCTCGTTTGTCGGTATTGAGCTCGAGTTTCGGCAGGCTCGATTCGAAGCTTTTAGGATGGTGTTCAAGCTCGAGCTCGTTTAAAAAATTATGTTTGAGTTTGTTCCGGAGCTCGGGCTTATTAGCAAGCTTCGTTTAATGAAATAAACCGAACCTTAATCAGCCTTATCTGATGCGTTTATGAACAAGCGCTTATCTGATGTCGTTTATGAAGCATCGAGTGATCGAGCTCTTACGAACTTGTTAGCTTTAAATGATCTTCCGCGAATATAAATGAACGAACAATAACTTTATTGCTTCGTTTAATAATCGGTATTTACAAAATTCAAGCTCGTTCGATTAATTAAATGAACATAAAGCACTAATCGGTCACGGTACTTGTTGAACACTTTCGGTTCATTTGCTTACCTTTGGTGGAAAAATTTAAATTGTATTGAGAAGGAATTATTTCTAAATATTTTTTAAAAAAGCGATTAAAGGTTGGATGGTGAGTCTTAAAATTAAATGTAAATTATTATGTAGTTATATTTCAGATGATGTTTGTATTTTTATACTTGTTAAAATCTTACTCACACATTATTTTTGGAACACCTTCTTTCAAAATAATGTCTATTAGAATTGATGATCTTGGGTGTCTTCTTTGGAATAAAGAAATTACATTCCGTTTTATCACTAATCCAAAAGAGATTATAATAAATGAAATGAATAGATTAAGTTTATGCATATCAATTATTTAAAATTTCATAACTAAAGAACAACAATCTAATGAAAATCTTAATCATAATCTTCTTAAACGATTATAGATCATTTTATTGGATCCATTGGAGATCGAGGAGAAAAAGTCGATCATTACTCAAAATTAAGATGTCCATCCTTAACCCATTTTCGATGGATATTCTTACGCGGCGTTATGGACTTTATGGCCAATCACCATTTGAAACAAAAATTCATTGAAGGCATTCTCAATCTTTTTGCTAAAAAGGTCAAAGCTACCCTTCGTCTTTATGACGGAACTATTTCATAAGAAACTCTCACATATGAAAACTTTATTTTCACCTGTATTAAAACAGGATTAGTAATCTGTTCTGATCTTAAATTAAAAGATCAAATAAAAAGGGAACGTCTGCTTGAGCGAAGGATCAATTTATTTATTATTGATACTCGTGCGTCCTTTATCTTCCAAACATAAAGGAAAAATAAAAAATATTGTTTTTCTTAAGCATGAAAAATCACGCATTACTAAAAGCGTGATCTCGGTCGGATGAAGATTGACGAATTCTGAGATCAATCTAATCATCCAAGTAATGTTGAAAAAGTTCAAGCTCTTTTTCAAGAATTATAAGATTGCACCAGGATATAAAAACACTAATTTATTATTAACCAGAAATACTTGCAGGGCGTGAAGCGAGAACAAAATGCGAGTGAGAAGCGAGGAAGAAGAGAAGAGTAAAAACAAAGCACACCTATACAATAAACAGAACCTCCTTATATAGAAATGGAGGCATAAGAGAACTTCGCTTAATCACTAAGCAAAGGTACAATAATTGACAAAATAATTGCTGGTAGTGGAGTAATAATCTGATTACTTTTAGTGGAAAGTAGACATCGTCAGTGGAGATAATAATATCACCACTTTCAGTAAAACAAGTGGACTTAATAATCTTCGATAAAGAGAATCTTTGAGTAAAGTGATTACGATAATTTTGCCACTTCGATCAAAGGTGGAATCCTAATTTTACGGATTCAATGTCGACAATGTCGGATGATGATTTGTGTGGATAGATTGGGTGATTGAACACCGGTGAGTGATCTTCAGTAGATTTTTTGAGGCGATCCTTATGAGTCTCATTTTGAATATCGTCTTTTGATCTTTGAATCTTATCGACATAACTCAAAATCGAGTTTTTGAGGAATCGTCATTTAAGAATATGATTTAATAACGGTCGTGATTTGCTTGAGTTTGTACTCAGTGCTAATCGAGTTCCATCATTTTAATAAAACTTCTCTTTAAAGGACTACTTGATTAAAGAGGTCATTCCCAAGTGTCACGTTCCAGCTCAAATCCATGAGATTTGGCAATTTGTGAAAAAGTGGACAAGGTTTTGCCCTTGAATCATTTTTCTTGGATTAATGACTCATTTTGTGTTGTAAATTAGTGGATAAAAATATTATTTTTTCTTGGAATGGAGTTAATCCCTATTCACTTTGATGAAATATTTTTTGTATAACACATTTGTTATACAGAATTGTATGATTCGTCTGATCACGAACATGATTAATTTCAACACTCTTAAGTTGTGTTAAAATTTTTTCATAATTTTCTCGAGAGAGATTAGATTCAAATGAGAAAGGATTGTTTCTCAAGTATCTTTCAAATAAAGCTCGATTATTGAATAATCAGAGATTATTTTTTGAAAGTAGTTATTGTCAGCGGCATAAGGGATGGTGTTGCAACTTTTCAATTGTAGTTGAAGAGGATGCGACATATAAATATATTTTCAAATCGATCATGCCAACCGTTAAGTTGCCGGATCTTTGCCATTAACGCGGCCACGACCGTGACCTCTGCAGAAGGAAAGACCATCTCGGTTAGGGCTTGGGGAATTCTGTGATTAATTCAACTGAGATCCTTAGGTACATCTTTTATCTTTCAAACATAAAGAAAAAACAAAAAAGATTGTTTTTCTTAAGCGTGAAAAATCACGTGCTAAAAAATGTGAGAAATTTATGCATAATCCAAACATCCTCGTCCCTCTAGTTCAAAACCAGAAAGACAAGGAAAATAAAATATTATAAATGTGGTTGTACATGTCACTATGCAAATCGATGTAAAGTCAAGAGAATTAAGTAAACTTCAGATTGATAAATGGTTAAAACAAATCTTAATGAAGTGCTACTTCTCGATTAAAAAAAGACAAATGCCACTTCATCTTCATCATCTTCTGATTCTGATAAATCTAATTGTTGTAAGTCTTGTCAACAGGTAGATTATTATAAAAATATAATTAATATACGACATGCCACACGAGCAAAAGGACCAGCTGACTCAACTCTTAGCACAGGTTGAAGATACTTCAACTCGTGATAAAATAATTAATCTTCTTAATAATAAAAAGAAAGATAAACTGAAAAAATTTGAATTAAAACCTCTTATATATTTTATGTCTGAAGTATATAGAAGGAGAGCCGAAGCCAGTTCATCTTCTCCTTCAGTTTGTTTAACATAATTAAATTCTGAATTAAAACAACTGAAAATTGAAGTTCAACAATTAAAAGTTGAACAAGATCTGATGAATGAACGTCTTATGAATCTCGAATTAAAACAAAAGACGCCCGATTCTGATCAAGAATTGAATTTCTTACAAAATATTCAAAAGATAATATACCAAAATATATATTTTCATAAATAAAGAATTTATTTTAATTTAACGGTTGATAGTAGAGCAATTTAAATTGTATTGAGGAATTATTCCTAAATATTTTTGTTGATCAAATTAAAGGAATTTATTACTATAATTAAACAATTTAATTTTAGTAATAGTATTCTTCAAATAATTGTTGATCATCTTTTTAGCCTAGAGTCTAAAATTGATCAAGTTTTAAACAAAAGGCTCTAGTCCTGAAACTAGTAGAGCCTCAAAAAAACCTTCCACAAGTGAAAAGTCATTTGTGAAACCTTTCATTAAACCACCTCCTAAGTTATCTCTTCAGTTAAGACCCTCTTCTGAAGACATTGATTTGATCAAATTAAAGAATTATGTAGAAGAAGATATCAATCATATAATTCTGGACGAATCCTCAATCGATCAATCTAATCATCCAAGTAATGTTGAATAAGTTCGAGCTCTTTTTCAAGAATTACAAGATTCTCATCCTCCTCTTCATATCCAAAAACTTTCTTATCCTAAGAAAAATTTGAAAAAACATTACTATAAAAAACCAACGCCTCCCGATTTATTATTTGAAGAGGATACCCATTTCATAAGATATTCTTATGATGGAGATTCCTTCTATGAATGAATATTGATAGATTTTCTGAACATTAAATCATTCATACTCTTCATGCTCGATACCGTGAAGCTATTTGATGTTTAAAATTAATATATAATATAAAAATATATTGTTTAAAATTAATATACAATAAGAGGTGACACTAAGGTATAATTTTGCATACCTAACATGTTTTTTTTAATAGATTTTGTTCGTTGATCCACTATTTTTCTTTATATGTAAGAGGTTGAACTAAGTTTTCATTATACTCTGACAATGTCAGAGTTGACGAATCATATTTTTTATGATCCTTATTTTTTTTCTTTGTTATTGAGATTTATTTTAGCTTAAATCCTATTAAATTTCTGTAATGAATATCATAACGAATCATTTGAGCAATAAAAATAGAAGTTCTTAGATGAGTGATTGTCTTGTTACATATATTAAAATAGATGTATTTAAGAGTGTTGTTAAGGAATTGATTGTATAACAATTTCAAAATATAAAGACTTGGAGGAAGAAGTTATAAATAATATCTAATGTGAAAAAAATTTATGTTATTATAAGGTTTAATTTATTTATTTTGTTAAATGAGATGCTTTAATTTTTATTTTGTATAAAACTAAATTATTTTTTATCTTATTGTGTCCCCTCTGAAAAATATTTTTGGATCTGCCCCTGCAAGCATTTAATGGGAAAGACATCCAGCAAGCCTACAACAATCTAATGCTTCAACCCCTGATAAGAAAACTAAATACGCACTTTATTTTAAGATTTAATTCAACAAGAATCTATGTAATTTATCGTTTGTTCAAATAATTTCATGGACATTGAAAGAACGCTCACTCAAGTTTCATTTAAAGGTGAAGGAAATAGAATCTAAGAGAAGATTAAAATCAGGTTCCGGCATACCATCTGAATTCTTGTGGAATGTAAGGGGAATTAAATCATCCTGCTTCAGAGGCCCTCCGTTGACAGGATGCTTCCCAAACTTCTTGATATACGGGATTATGTTCCTGCATCGAATATCCCAAGACATTATGACCCAGATCAAATTCAAAAACAAATAACAATTAGGGCTAGTGGAAACTCGCTTACATTAAATCGAACACGCTTCCATCATCTGTACAGACGGGATCCTCAAAAGGAGTGAACGTTAGCCTAAAGCCCAAAAATGTAAAATTGAGTAAGCGGTGACCAATAGAACCAGATGAGAACTACTACGCCAGAGACCCTCTGAAGATGAGATTTCCATGACTGGAATAGAATCACGCACGAGCAGCAGTAGAATGGAAGGCGCTTGAAAGGCATGGTATTCTCCTTGGATTTAGCGCCGCCCCACTCCGTTGCCCATTCCGTCTTCGTGATGAACATTCGATCCTTGCTGTGCTGTTTCTTCCCCATCTTCTCCGATAATCACCAAAAGCAAACGAACGAACGATCGAATCGTGAGACAATTAGGGTTTATGGTTTCACTCCACCCCGTCTTCTCTTCGTGGACGGGTTTCGTTCCTCCTGCCTCCTAGCAAGCGGCGTTCTTTTCAGGGTAGGCAAGTAAATTCATGGAAATGCAGGGATGATAATTAATTAAAAATATAATCATATTATTTTTATTTACATATAACTATTCATCTTTAGAATAAAGTCACGAATATATATATATATATATATATATATATATATATATATATATATATATATATATATATATATATGTTATGATCAATTTAACTAAAATTAAAAAAAGAGTGATAATTTTAGAGGCATTTAGCACATAATTCTTATATTTTACATTTATATAAGTAGTATTTAAATATTTAATATTATATTAAAAATAATATTATTGCTAATTTTTTAAAATAAAATATACATTTTTATAAATATAAAAGTATTATTTTTATAAATATAAAATCTTAAATATTAAATGTGTAAATACATAAAAATTATGTGACATCTTTGCAGATAATTTCTCAAAATTTTAATGTGTTTTTTAAGTTTTTTTTAATACCATTAGTTTTACATGATTGGTATATATCATGTAATACTTTAAAAATATATATTAATTTTTTATTTCTTATATGCCCATTATTTTAGAAAAATATATTTAATTAACAAATCCCTCATCTCCCTAACTCACAAAGAAATTTCATCATGAAAATTCAAGATTTGAATAAAATTTTCTTCTAATTCTATTTAAATAAAAAATACAAAAGTGATCATTTTATTAAATAAATAAGTTTAATGCAATAATCTCTGATCACTATCTAAAAAACTTGATGGACATAAATTTTTAAAGGAAAATTTACATATTTAGCACATAATTCTTATTCATTTATATATATAACACCTAAATTTTAATTATTTTTTAGAAAAGAGACATTTTTATGCATAAAAATATGAATTTTATTTTAAAAAATTAATAATATTATTATTTTTATGTAATATTAAATATTTCAATTCTATTTATGTAAATGCGTCTTTTTTAATTCCATTGTCTTGACTTTTTGGGTAATATTACACATCACATTATATACGATCAACCCAAAAGAGGTCTTGCGCCCATATTTTTAGCATGTTCATGTATGTTTTTTAATATTAATAATAATAATAAGTGTATGAAAATCAAATGCATTTTTAAAGTTAAAAAATTAAATTAAAATTAATTTTAAAAATAAAAAATGATTTCAAATAACTCTAATTAATTTTAGGGAAGACTTCCAAGCTAAATCTAGATTGCTAATTGATTAAATATTAAATAAATATTAAATAATGCTATTTTTATCAATTTAATTTATAATAATATAAATTATAGTTCAAAAATACTTATTTGTTGGATTTTTTATTCTTGATTTGAACTTAGATCAACTCAGTTGGAGGATCGATTTACAGTTGAACTGATAAGACCGAACTGTTCAATATATTAATTTTAAATAATTCTTAATATTTATTGAACATAATAAAAATGAGAAACTTAGAATATCTTTGTTTTAAGATAAACTTTTATTAAGTTATAACCGTTATATTATATAATTTATGTAACTATGTTATATATATATATGAAAATTCTACAGTTGAAGACGAATCTCTTGATAGAAATCGATTTTTGAATCAGACTAATCGGTAACAAACGCTTATTATCAATCGACTAAACATAAAGTGTTTATAATCAAATCCGAGGGTCTTGAGGATCTAACAAAAAGATCTCATAATTTCGACTTCATTTGAGCATTCAAATACACAAAATACATCTATGATCAAGGGAATCATCATGGGCAGTCCAATGAGTGGTTCGGTTTGCATTACCTCTAATCTATAAATAGCCTCTCATTCTTTAAGGGGAAGAGAGAGAGAGCTCTAAAGCTTGAAAATCCTCCAAACCGTGCAGTACTACGGTGGAAGATTTTTTCTTGGGCTCCGTGGTTTTCCTCTTTTGAGATTTTCCAAATTGAGTTTTCTTGTTCACTCTTTAAATACATATTGTGTGTGTTGGATTTCACAAAGCTAGGCTTTTACTCTACAATTGGTTTTAGATTTGAAGAACCCTTAATCACAATTTTCATGAACACGTCAGGCCATACATAAATGTAACAACCTCCGCTCCAACTCTCCTATCACTCTCGAAACCAATCGAACCAAGGGCAATCGCCTCACATAGGCCGACCAATGAGAAGCGATAGGAATCTCTTTAGAAGATCATGTGTGCCGAATGGAAGAGTCTCAAAATGAGATGATCTGACTTTTGCGAGGAACACAACAGCCACTACCGTGGTGAACACATCTTCCCCAAGATTGATCGTTAGCCGTGGGAGGTCAAATTGCTAATCTCCTCGACGAAGTTCCTCGGTAGAGGCGTGATGCGTCTCCTTGACACGCTAGTTACCATCATCATATGCGACGCTTAATCACCATCTAGTTGACTCCATCCAACATGTGTTATCGTGCATAATTACGATGCTTAATGCAAGACAATTTCACCTTGAAATCATCCTCCCTCACCATGAGTCCTCACCTTTGGCATCCTATTTCCTAGGTTTCAAGCTTAGAGCATTGATTCTATGATGGGGCAATTATATGAACATATCGACCATTCAGGGATCATCATGCATATCCAATGAGCTCACACCTTTGTGTCAAGTCTTTCCAGTTACCCTCAAGGGGCAAGCTCGCACTTGGTTCTACTCCCTCCCAAGGGAATCATCCAAACCTTTAACGAACTCGCGAAGATTTTTATATAACAATTCATTGCAAACCGGAGGATCATTAAAGATTTTTTCCATCTCTTCGACATTCATCAAAATGAGGGTGAATCACTTAAAGAATATTTTCAGATATTCTCTTCAGAAGCTCGCCAAATACCTGGGGTAGATTTTGAATTACTAAGAGGAGTTTTTCTTGGAGGACTCTATCTGGCATTCTACTCGTCCTTCACGAGATACGGTTTTACTCATATGACTTGGTTCCCATGGAAATTTCTGGCTGGGTTATTAATGTACATCGAAAATAATTTGAACAATCCACAGAAAAATATAAGAGTGCTCTAGGAAACACATATCAACAATCTCATCAGAAGAAGCAACAAGGCAGTCATGATCTCCCCTCTCCCTGCATTAACGTGATCGAATCCGGAATACACGCCGAACACATCTCATGTTAAACATCTTTTTGGCTATTTGAGATGAAGAGACCATCAAGTGGTCACATCCATTAAAACCAAATTCAGGAAATCAGGAGCAATATTGTCACTTCCATCGAGTGGTGGACATACTACTAAGGCGTGTAAATAACAAAGAAGAAATTGAGAGACTCATTCAACAGGGATATATCACATCAATTTGTGCAAAATCAATCTCAAGCAAACATAACTCCAATTGGGGGGGCAGGACAATCATCCACGAAACAACACAATGGCCAAATATAGTTGGAGATTGAAATGATTGCAAGTGGGCCACTACTATCTAATCAAGTCTTCATCACCATCTTTGAAGAGTCGGAGTTAAAAAAATCTTGTATTAATCATCACATCACTTTTAATGACTCGGACTTGGAAGGAGTCCAAGTTTTGCATCAAGATCCTCTTGTCATTAGTGTGGGGATTGGTGACCCATGTTTTGTTGTTAAAAGAATTTTTATTAATAATGGGAGTTCCATTGATATTTTATTTTACTCCATCTTTCTTAGCATGAGCCTGGTTAAGGAAAAACTTCAACCCGCTGCAGGACTATTATATGGGTTTGATAATCGCCCTGTACGAGTGGAGGGGACAATCACCCTTCCCGTTGTTCTCGGAGAATTTCCTCAACAAGTCACTCACTCAGTTCAATTCATAGTGGTTAAGTCAAATTCAGCACACAACGCTATCTTTAGAAGACCCTTTCAATCAATCTTCGATATTATCACCTCGGTACCTCATCTTAAGATGAAATTTCAAACTCCCATTGAGGTTGGAGTGGTCTGTGGAAACCAACAAATAACACAATCATGTTACCTCAGACAAGCTCAACCTCGCCCTTCGGTGACCTTCAACATCGAGAATTTTAATCTTCAAGATAAAGAAGTACCTCAGAGGGTTTTGCCTGTAAAAGACTTGTTCTTCACTTAGTTATCAAATGACCAACCGTCAAGCTATGACCAAAGATCCAGAGAAAAAAATCTTTCCTAAAACTTGGAATATGGAGGGTCTCTGAAAAGTGTTATATGTAATCCTCGGTGCATAAATATTGTAGTCTTTAATTTACCCTATTTATCTTTTCCTCTCCACCTTTTGTCTTTTGTTAACTCTCTCTAAAAATGTATCTCGTTCCTTTTGTTAAGTTTTCTTGTGACAATATTGTATCACCAACATTATCAAAGTAATGAGTTTATGGATTTTTCTTACAAGCTTATTTCTTCTTCATTTAATTCTCCCCCTTAAGAAATATACAACTCACGTTGTATCTCAATCGGGCATGATCAATCCCAATGAGACTTGATCGGACCTCTTTCATATAAGTAAGAAGTCAAGTAACACTTTGGCTGATACCTAGGATATGTCAAAAGGTCCTTGGTGGACATTCCGCAACCTCTTCCATACAGGTTAACGTCATCGAGTCACACTCTGACAAACAACCTGGATAGGTCAAAATTCTCAACGGAATTCAATTTGACCTCTTCCATGCCATCAGTCACGACAACAACTCGATAGGTCAAAATCCTCAACGGATTCAATTCGACCTCTTCCATACAAGTTAACGCCATCGAAATTCCGACAAACCCCGGATAGGTTAACAAATTCAACCTCTTTCATACTCGTTGTCGTAACATTTCAACAAAGCGAAAATTTCAATGGATAATTGACTTCCATACAGACGATCGAACTGATAAATACCATAGTAAAATCGCCAGATTCATAACCTCTTCCATACAAGTATCGAAGCCACTTTCGACAAACAACCGAGTAAAATCTCAAATTCCTCTTTTTCATACGCAGTGTACTTAACAATTTCGATTAAAATCTCTTCATCCCGATCATGCTCACGCTGCTGGGTTGTTGCTCGACCACCCTCGTCGGCCATAACCATTGCCATCGCCAGCGGCTATCGCCATATCGACTATCGCCACCATCTCCACCGTCACCATATCATCGCCGGTCATCTCGACTCGATTCGCCGCCATGTCACATCATGCCACCGCATCGCCGGATCATCGTAACCCTCGGTCGATTGATGCCTCTTTCGTGAGCCTCGTCGATGAACTACGAGTCTTGATCGCCTCAACCGGTAGGTCCGACGGCGCAACACTCATTCTAGATAGTCACCGATGCCACGTCATCGCCTCAACCCGGTCCGACAAGTATTGATCTTTCGAGGGAAAATCGGCTATATGAACTACGCCGATCATCCAACCGATCGATCCGACGGCCGACACCTTTTTCGAGAGAAAATTGAGCTCGAAACTGGCCTGACGCTCAACTTGGTCGACAGGTCACACACCTCTTCGAGGAAAACGAGCCTTGTTGTATGAACTACGGTCTTGATCGCCTCAACCCGGCTCGACGAGGTTGACACCTCTTCGAGGGAAAAGCTGAGCTGTATGACTATCTTGATCGCCCAACCCGGTCGGCGCGGTTGACACCTCTTTCGAGGGAAACTGGAGCCTTATCGTATGAACTACGGGTCTTGATCGCCTCAACCGATCGGTCTAGGTCGGTTGACACATCTTTCGGGAAAAGGAGGTCGTATGAACTACGGGTCTTGATCGCCAACCTGCGGTCCGACGAGGTCGTTGACACCTCTTTCAAGAAAAAAATTGGAGCTCTGGTATAACTACGAGTCTTGATCGCCTCAAACCCGGTCCAACGGTCGGTTGACACCTCTTCGAGGAAAATTGAGCCTTCAGTATGAACTGCGGGTCTTGATCACCTCCGAACGACCTTCACTCAAGAAGAAGAGAAGCACTATAGCACATGAGAAGTGTGTCTTCTTCCTTGGCCCTAGGGGGGTTTTTATAGACCTCCTATATAAGCAAAAAAGTAAAAAATCATCAAAACGCCAAAACCGCTAAAGCCAAAACCGCCAAAATGTTCATACAGCTGCGGCGCCAAGGACGGTGGCTCGTGACATCAGCCCGCCAACCGCGTGATAGCCCAGCGTGAGCCATGGGCACGGCCATACGGCTCATGCACCGTAAGTGTAGATGGGTCCATAACCGAATCTTATCTTAGCCGCACATCTGCTACACCCGCTTCCGCGATCATAATCTTATGCTCCTATGAAGATTTGTTCTCTCAAAATATAGGGTTAATGAACCCGCAAATTTTATTGAAGAATTTATTATTTTCAAGAGACATATAAATATTTTGGATGATTGAGATAATATCAAAATAGAACAACCGATATGACCTCGAAAATTCTAGTTGAAGCGAATCTTGATGTCGAAAGCAATCGATTAATCAAGACTAACGAGATCAAACGCTTATTATCAATCGACTCCACCCCGGCCGGCCCCGCCATAGCCAATCCTCACCATCGCCAATCTCCGGTCTCCATCATAATGACCTTCATCCGTTTGTTCTCGTATTCACCATCATCTGCTACCACTCAGCTTACAACTCAAGCGTGATTATATGGTTGTTCTCGATAATGATTCCCATTATCGCCCATTCTCATATACAATTCTGTAATCAGATCGAAAACTTGTACTCAAAATAAATATATAGTGAAAGATTTTACTAGGCTAGGTTTTTTCCCTCTTTTCGAGATTTTCAGTAAAATTATGGAGTTTTTTATTCACTCTTTAAATAATTGATGATTTTGGATTCATAACAAAGCTAAAACTTGACTCTATCACATATATATATATATATATATATATATAAAGAGAGAGAGAGAGAGAGAGAGAGAGAGAGAGAGAGAGACCATACAGATGATTTCTTAGTTTATTTGCTTTAAATGGTAGCATGCAGCAAAGTTGAAGGGATTATTTAAGATAAATTTTTTTATTTATATTTTGATTCAAAATAAAATATATTTTATAGTGATAGTTGTTTTAAAAATAGTTAAAATATATAATAATTATTTTGAGTATTTTAAAAATAATATAAAATAAAATACATGAAACAAAATTGATACCCAACTAGCAAATTAGGGTTGTTTAGGATCTTTTTATTTATTATTTTAAAAATAATATGTTTAGAATCTAAAACTTGTTTTAAGTGTTTTGAAAAATAATGTGATTTATTTTTAAAAATAAATATAAAAAATTCAAAAGTATGTAAACTAAATTTTATTCTTTTTAAATAATATAAAAACAAAAATGATAGGCATAAATTGAAATTGATCCTAAAAAGGCTTTTAGCATTAAATTGCATTAACTTCTTAGCTTTTAATAGAATGAGCTGTTTACTCTATTTCTTGGAAAATTGCATCTCGCTCTTAATATTTTCAAAAAATTACGTCCATAAAAGCTTCTCCAATGAAAATTCTTTTGAGTTTGTTGTCTTCAAATTTGTTTGAGTCAGTCTTAGAATATTTTCAAGTTATTCATTATTTTTGAAAACAAATATTATATTGATATGTTTTTTTTTTTGTTTGTGTGGATGTAAATTCTATTTTCACAGATCTTGAATTCAAAATAACTTTTGAAATCTATGAATATTTAAGGCCTATTTGGAATCATTTTTTATTTTTATGATTAGTGTGTTCTCAATTAAGTATTTTTATTTTTTTATTTTTGAGAATAAATTATATTATTTTAAAAATATTCAAAATAATTTTTAGATATTTTGAATATTTTTAAAAATAATTATCATTATCAAAAATATTTTATTTTAAATTAAAATATATAAAAAAAATAAAAAATAGAAAAAAATAAAAGTGATCTCACCCCTTAATAAATAGATGTTTAATAAATTATTTTAATTATGTTAGAGTTTGTGATTCAAATTTTATGAGTTAGAGTTAGTTTGAGATACTTTCGAGATTTTTTTTTTTATAAAATAGCTAGTTCGGCTATCAACTTTTACTTTTTTTAAAAAATTTTGTATAAAAATTATTTTGAGAACGAGAAGTTAAAGTGGTGGTAAGTCGATTTTGAATTTTAAAAAAAAAATATTTGTAACACACACAACTTTTTCAAAAAATTATTTTCTCTATAGCAGATTTACAATTAACTTTTCAAAAAGTTACAAATGCTCCAAACAGACTCTTAGATTGAAAAATTTATGTTGCAATATATATTGTACAATTTAGAATAAACGAAATTTTTTGAGGTATAAGAATTATTATTTCACACACACACATATATAATTTAGGTTTTTATTGAAGTTATATCATGTGAGTTGCCATTATTCACTTATAGTCTTTTTTTTCCAACATAGTGAAACATTCTCCCTTGTTTATAACTTTTATTAACTAAATTTTTTTACCTAAATATATGTATTTCTTAATTTGTATTGATGATTCTTATGAATAGATTAGAGGGATTAATACAAAAGATACTTCTTGAAGAAAAAATATTTATTGGAGGAGATTTAAATGGACATGTTGGTGGAGTGATAGAAGATTTTAAAAGTATTCATGGTGGTTATGAATTTGGATGAATTAAAAGAAGATATGACTATATTAGATTTTCCTTAGCTTATGATTTTATAGTTGCTAATATTTTATTTAAGAAAATAGATGAACATATTATTACTTATAAAAATGGATCTAGTAAAACAAAGATTGATTATTTTTTAATGAGAAAAATAGATCATTTAGATTGTAAAGATTATAAGATCATTTCAAGTAAAAGTTTAAGTACCCAACATCGATTGTTAGTTTTAGATTTTAAGATGAAAGATTGTAAGAAGAAAAATAAATCAAATTATTGTCCTAGGATTAAATAGAGACACTTAAAGAATACAAATAAAAATATTTTTAAGAGCAAGCTACAAGTGCTTAGAATTTGGGATGTTTATAAAGAAGCTAATATTATGTGAGAAAAAGTAGCAAGTGAAATTAAGCCAATTGTTAAAATGTCTTGGAGAATCAAAAGTAAAACCTTCTTTAATAAAATAGTTGGTGGAGTGTGAGTGCAAAAAAGATAAGAAATAAGAAGCATTGTTATAAAATTTGGTTTAGATGTAAAAACTTAGAGAATTGGGAAAGATATAAAGTGGTCTATAAAGATTCTAAGAAAGCAATATATGATACAAAAGAATTTAACTTTTAGTGATTTATACAATAGATTAGATACCAAAGAAGGTGAAAGTTGTATGTATAAGTTAGCCAACCAAAGAGATAGGAGAAGTAAAGACCTAGTTCAAGGGATGTGTATTAAGGATGAAGATAATAAAGTGCTTTTCTTAGAAAATGATATTGAAAATAGGTGGATGAGATATTTTGATAAACTTTTCAATGAAGGATTTGAATGTATGATAGGTTTTAGCAACCTTAATACCCTAAACAAAAATAGAGAATTTTATTTTATTGTCAGATTAGTAAATCTGAAGTTAGAGAAGCTTTAAAGAAAATGAAATGTGAAAAGCAAGAGGACGATGATATTCCAATGAAGTGTGAAAATGTTTAAGAGATGAAGGAATTTCTCTTACAAATCTTTTAATGTTATTTTAAAGACTAAATAAAGAAAGTGGAGAAAGAGTTTGTTGGTTCCTATATTTAAGGGTGATGCAAGAGTGTGCAAATTATAGGAATTAAGTTAATGTGTCATACATTAAAATTATGGGAGAGAGTAATGCATTAAAGCCACGATATGATACAAAAGTTTCTCACAATCTTTGGTTTCATGCCGTAGATCTACTATGGATGCTATACATTTGTTAAGAGGTTTGATGGAGAAGTATAGAGAAAGTAAGGAGGATTTACATATGATATTTATTGATTTAGAGAAAGCTTATGATAAAGTTTTAAGAGATGTTCTTTGAGAGTTCTAAGAAAGGAATTAATATTGGTTATATTCAAGTCATTAAGGATGTGTATACTGAGATTACTTGTGTCCAAACACAAGGAGGATTGACAAAATATTTTCCCATTTCAATTAGAATTACATCAAGGATCGCTTTAAGCCCTTATCTTTTTGCTTTAGTGAATGTTCTTACTAGGCATTTACGGAAGATGTACCTTGGTGTATGTTTTTTTCTGATGACATTCTTCTTGTTGATAAGACTAGAGAGGGAGTCCAAGAGAAACTTTAATTATGGAGGTCAACATTAAAGTCTAAAGGTTTTCATTTAAGTAGATCTAAAATTGAATACATGGAGTGTAATTTTAGTAGGTTCTAAGACATGAGATGAACAAGTCATTAATAAGAGTGAGTGATTCAGATATTTAGGCTATATTGTTCAAAATGATGGTGAAATAGAAGAAGATGTTATTAGTAGAATTCAAGTTGGATGGTTGAAGTGGAGGAATGCATCTAGCCTATTGTGTGATAGAAAAGTTCCACTTAAACTTAAGGAAAAATTTTATAAGATGGTGGTAAGACCTGGAATGACTTAAGGTGCAAAATGTTGGCTAACAAAAGAGAAGCATAAGACTAAGTTAAGTGTTATAGAGATGAGGATGCTCAGGTGGATGAGTGGCTTTACTCTTAGAGATAAAATGCGAAATGAGTATGCTCGGGAAAAAGTTGGAGTAGCTCCATAAGATTAGAGAGTCCCTTAGATTTGGCCAACATAAAGCGTCGTCGTCGATGACCCTAATTAGGAGAGTAGATGCATTTTTGACTTTATGTTAAGAAAGGCGAGGTAGACTAAAAGACTTAGTTAAGATGTATAAAAAATGACCATATTATACTTGAATTAAATGAGAATTTGACACATAATAGGACACAATAGAGATGTAGGATTCATATAGCACACTCCACTTAGTGGGATAAAGGCTTGTTATTGTTGTTGTTGATTCTTACGAACAACAACTAATTTCAATCTTAATAAATATAAGAACGTTTAGTAGTTTCATTTTTTTGAGACATTTAAGTAAATTTAATCACAAGTTTACACACTCAATATATGTGCAAGGATTTGAACCTAAAATCTCTTTGTTGATAGCCCAAACTCTCAACCATTAGGCTAAGATGACTTGCACATTTAATAGTTTATTAAGATAGCCCAAAATAGATTTTGAATATATAAGAACTAAACTCCATGCTAAATTCAAGACAACCAAACTATATGAAGTTCATCTTGATTTCAAATCTCCACCTATGTTAGATTTAAAATTAACACAATTTAGTGAATAGATTAAAACATCACAAATCTATAAAAAAATTGATATTTATATATTACAAATTTATTATAAATAGAATTATATTCAAATATCCTAAAATAACTTTCAAATTAAATCTTATCCTAAACAAGATTTAAAGTAACTAATAATAGAAAAATTAGAAATTTTACATACATAGCACTTAAAGTTTGATATTTATAAATATAGCCACTTAAAAAAATAAATAAATGATGGTGATATTTTTGATGTAATATTAAAAATTTATGTACACTTACTATAAATATTAAATTTTTAATTATTAGATATATAAATGAGGTTATTTATAGAAAACATCACAAATCTATAAGAAAATTGATATTTATATATTACAAATTTATTATAAATAGAATTATATTCAAATATCCTAAAATAACTTTCAAATTAAATCTTATCCTAAACAAGATTTAAAGTAACTAATAATAGAAAAATTATAAATTTGACATACATAGCACTAAATAAAAAAGTTTGATATTTATAAATATAGCCACTTAAAAAAAATAAATAAATGATGGTAATATTTTTGATGTAATATTAAAATTTATGTACACTTACTATAAATATTAAATTTTTTAATTTAGATATATGAGTTATTTTTAATAATAATCTAAAAGTTTAGGCTTGAAATTTTTTTTAAGAAAATATATTAGACATTAATGTAAATAATTTAAATTTTTTATGGTTTAGGAAAGAGAGAGAGAGAGAGATTTTATTAATTTTTTTTTAATTAATATAATTATTCAAAATATTTAAAATATATAATTTAAAAATAGTTTTATAAAATATTTAATAACTAAATATTTATATATTTAGTTATTATATTTATTTATATATATATATAATTAAATATATAATTTAAAATATTTTTAATTATATATATAAATTTATAAATTTATTTAATGATTTTTATTAATTAATATAATTATTTAAAATATATAATTTTTATTAATTTTGTTAATATATAATTTAAAATTATTTAAATATATAAATAAATAATTTAAATAAAAAAAAGGAATAAATTATATAAATATTTTATAAATTATATAAATAAAGTAATTTTATATATATATATATATATATATATATATAATATATATATTTATAATTAAAAAATATTTATAAAAATTATTTTTAAATTATATATTTGAAATATTTTAAATTATTTAATAACTTAAAAATATTTATATAATTTAAATATATAAATAACTAAATAAATTTATAAATATATATATAATTTATTCCTTTCTTTATTTATTTATTAAAAATTATTTATTTATATATTTTAAATATTTTGAAATTATATATTAACAAAATTAATAAAATTATATATTTTAAATAATTATATTAATTAAAAAAATATTAAATAAATTTATAAATTTTATATATAATTAAAAATATTTTTAAATTATATATTTAATTATATATATATATATATATATATATATATATATATATATATATATATATATATATATATATATATATATATAAATTAATAACTAAATATATAAATATTTAGTTATTAAATATTTTAAAAAATATTTTTAAATATTTTAAATAATTATATTAATTAAAAAATTAATAAAATCACTCTCTCTCTCTCTTCCTAAAACACTAAAAAAAAAAAAAATTAAATTCCACTAGTGTTTGCCTATTTTCTTAAAAAAAAAATTTTAAGCCTAAACTGCTAATTAAGATTAGGGATTATACCTAATTTAAAAATAAAGCCTATATAAATACATAAAAATTCTATACTACCTATGTAAATGCTCCTAAAAATTTTGAGATATGAACAGATTAAAAATCAATGATAAAGATCACTAATTTAAATAACAAAAAATATTTTTTATGAAGCATAATTCTGATGGTTCGATAATGAATAAATTACACAAATTAAAATTCTTTTATTTTAAAAAAAATAACTGATACATTATAACTTCATTTATCTATAAAATAAAGCCAATATTATTTAAAATGCTTCTATTCATATATATATATATATATATATATATTGGAAGTGATGTATCATAAAATCTCTTTAAGAGAAATATTAGTTGATGGCACATGGATGGGCCATAAGAATTACTCTTTTTTTTACTATTTTATATATATATATATATATATATATATATATATATATATATATATATATATATATATATATATATATATATATATATATATATATATATATATATATATATATATGAATCTCGTGAATTTACTACAAGAAAAATATAAAATATAAATAATAAAGTCACAAATATATTTTTATAATAGTCAAAAAGAGTAGTTCATATGGCCCATAGACGTGCTATCCACCAATATTAATATCTTTTAATGAGATATCATAATACATAAATTCCAACAAATATATAAATAAAACTTGCTTTTAATGATATTTATTCAATTTTGTCTTTCTCCAACCTCCTCTTAAAGCTTAGGCATTGTAAAATTACACACTTATTTCTTATGATTTCAAATAAAACCCAATTTGGATGATATAATGATGTCAAAAGATAATCTCATTATTTTTTTTTTGAAAATAAATTTCCTGCAAAAAATTCAAAAAATATCTATCATGACACAGTACGTAAGTATTAAATCTCTATTAAATATGATGTCATCAAAAGAGTGGCAAATGAAAATCACCAAAATATGGGAAATGCATTCTCATATGGGAAATAAAACAAGAAGCCATGGTCCTCCTCCATTCCCCACTCTCTTCATTTGCCCTCTAAATAGGCTCATGACAAATACCTTGAAATGATATAATGGCACATGGTTTGAGCTACCACCTCATTACATAAATGGCAAAATATGCTCAACCAACATTTCAAATGGCTTGAAAAGGAGATTCATCTCCTCTCTCTCTCTCTCTCTCTCTCTCTCTCTCTCTCTCTCTCTCTCTCTCTCTCTCTCTCTCTCTCTCTCTCTCTTCCCCTCCCATACTTATAACAAATACAACAACATAAGAAGAAAAAGTAAATGTATTTTATTATTTCAACTTATTAAATTTGGAAATAATTACACTAATCAATAGATTTGAAAATTTACTCTTGGCCCCAAAATAATCATCTCCTAAGCCTTTGAAATTAAGGGTTTTTCTTCTTTTAGTAGGAGACTGCTTTGAGTGAATTCAATCTCAAACTCACGCTAATGTAATGCATATATAATACTTCAATCTTAGGATCACTCCCTTTAAAAGACTTAGGGACAATTATTTTTGGGGCTAAAGAAAATTATTCAAATTTATTTATTAATGTAATTATTTTCAAATTTAATAAGTTGAAATAATAGAATGCATTAAATTCTTTATCATATATTATTACATAATTATGAAAGAGAAAAAAAACTTTTATATTATATAATTTTGTGAAGTGAAAATATTATATTTGAGAAATGCATGGACTTTTAAAACAAATGTTGTTTCTAATTTTATCTAATGAATCAAAAATTATTATTATTGTTATTATATATATATGGACTTATTTTAAAATAATAATAATAACTTTTCTAAAACTCAATAGAGGGTTTTACATATATAATCACTCAATTATTATATTTATAAATCTACCATCTTTGACTTCATTTTTCAAATTGACATCCAAATATTAAAATTCATAACAAAAACCCAACCTATATTTTCCAATTTTATAAAATTTTCTTAACAATTTAATTGTAGTATGTACACATATATAAATTCGACGGTTCCAAAAAAAAAGGTTAAATTATAAATGCATATATAAATTGGGAGATTGATTTGTAAAAATCTTTAAATTATAGTGGCTTCTTTGAATACTTTAAGTGGAGCTAATATTATATTAGCTCCAAGTACTAATTATTATGTGCTAGAATCTATATGGCATTAACAAAAATATTTATCATCTTGTGATATATATTTTTTAGTACTTTAAGTGGAGCTAATAGTGTGTGATTGATTTGATTATTTTCTTAAAGGGAGATTAAGTGAGGGAAAGATAGGTGTTGATAGCTAACAAATAGCATACATTGATCATTGGTATGTGTTAAATGATGGTTGATAGAGTTTGTTGGAAATCGACCGATAATAATTGACTTATTTGGTCATTCTCATGATCAAGGGATGTCAGGCATTGATGTCTAATGAGAATCAAACATCAATCATTTGTAAGTATGGGATTATGGTTGATAGAAAACATTAGAAATTTAGTGATAGTAAATTATTGTTTTGATTTTTGGACCATTTGAGTAAATTTTTATGACAAACTCACATATCCATACATTCTCTAAAATTCGAACCCACATTATACGATAACCAAACAAGACCTCAACCAATTGATTGAGATAAGGAATGCGTGAATTGTTACTTAGTTTTTTTTTTTGGATAAGAGGGGAGATTCAAAAAGAGATATGCCTAACATCGATCATTGACTCATTGGCGGGCATCGAATCGAGGTTAATGGGTCATGTTGAGAGCTGAGCGATGTTGCGTAATAATCTACGCGACCATTTTTTTGATAGAAGAAGAAATTGAAAAACAAGAAGACATGCATCGGGCATCAATGACTGACATATATCAAATGTTTATTATTTGTATATCCTAAATGATGATCAACAATTGACTCCCTATTTTTTCAATATAAGTGAGCCACATAGTCTTCTAATTTTTTTATGTAAAACTTAAATTTTAAAGAAGATTAAATCATCTCAAGATTAGATCATTAATAATGCTAACTCTTATATAATAAAGGTCATATCACTTTTATTTTTTTCATGAATGACAAATAAGGTAATCATAAGTTTTTGGTGTTATGCTTATGGTTGTAGGGTGGATTTAGTTGATTATTTAATGAGAGCACGTGCTGACATCTCCATCTAACTTCTTAGTTTCCTTAACGAGGTGGTCTCATTAATCATGTGTTTGTCCTATCCTTTTCATGTCTATTAGGGTTCTAAACAATTCATGTGCACACATTCATTCATGGTTCACCTATTAAATTTTTTTTTTGGCAAATATTTCATGCTAAATATTTTCATAAATTGATTTCATATAGAAATAAATTAATTGATTTGAAGAACCGTAACTAGACTTTTGATTTAAGTCTATTGGTTATTGCAAAGTAAGAACCATTTTGTTAAAGGACTAAACCATAGCTTTGATAATATTGTGTTGTGCTATTTATGTTTATTAAAACACATAAATTTTTAAAATCTATTTTTCAAATTTAATAGTTGAATTTGAAAATAGATATAAAAATAATTTATAAAAATATTATAAAAATTAATGAATATAATTTGAGATTAATACCACATGAATTCTTCATATAGAATGCCTTCACAAAATACTTGGATTAATCTTGGAACTCTCAAGGAGATTATATATATATATATATGCAAAATTTTTTACTTACTGGTTGATAGTTTATATCAAGAAATTTTGAATTTAAATATTATATTGTATTATATATATTAAATTATTTTGATATTAAATCAGAAAATCCGCCCCAGCTTTTTTTTTTCACACTTACTATTATTCGTCGCAGCGCCTCCAGAGATTCCAATTTCCACAGAGGCGGACATAATGAAGGTGTAGGGCGTATGCCTTGCCTCGCTGGATTGCATGTGGCATGTGAAGCTCTCTCTCTCTCTCTCTCTCTCTCTCTCTCTCTTCTCTCTCTCTCTCACATATACACAGTCTCTCTCTCTCTCTCTTTCTATCCCCTCTCTTCTCTCTCATATACACAGTCTCTCTCTTTCTCTCTCTCATTCATGTAGATCTCTCTCTTCTCTCTCTTCTCTCTCTTCTCTCATATATACACGCTGTAGAGAAACATAGGCATCTCTCTCTCTCTCTCTCTCTCTCTCACATCCCTGCCACCAACAAAGCTCCCGATGCCAAACTGGCAGTTTTAATTTCAGGAAGGAATGAGAAAAGGACAAGATGGTTCTGGGATTTGAGTGCGATTCTATTCATTTTTTCTGCCACCCTCTCCCCCTGTCTCCTCATCCTCTTTCCTTCCCACTACCATTTCATCAAACAATACTGAGGATGAAGATAGCTGGCAACTCGGATGAGCTCATGGTTGAAGAAGAGAGAGCCGACTCAGAATGCTGCAGTGGGTGTCAATCTGGCTGGACTCTCTACCTTGACCAGTCACAGTCTCAGGAGAGACTGACCAACTCTCTTCAAGTAAGAACAGAGGACTCTGGTTATTGGGAGGAAGGGGAAGAAGAAGAAGCAGCAGAAGCAGCAGCAGCAGCAGAAGAAGAGGAGGAAGAGGACTTGTCGATGCTCTCTGATGCTTCGTCTGGCCCACCCCATGTCCATGAGGAAGAAGACAACATCTCCTCCTGCTGCTGTGACGAAGGAGTTCGCTGCCTCTGCAATGCCACTTTCTTTCCCCTAACTGCCGTTGCTAAGAATGGAATCAAGAGAAGAAGGGCCGAAGAAGAGCAGCGGGAGAATCAAGCTTCTTTTTTGGACGACACTGCGAGCTCCAATCTCTTCACCATTCCCAAGGCAATAAACTAAATCAAATCTAATATTCATATCTTCTATTTTAGCTAACATAAAGCTGATCTTCTTCCTTTCCTCTTTGGTTAGGCCACAACAACCAGTAGCTGTAGCAGCAAAAAGCTCTTAATGGAAGATGATCACTCCTGCTGCTTCTCGGCAACCCATTTCAAGGTGCCATAAGAACACATCTCATAGCTTTCTCTGCATTCTTTGCTTCATTGGTTGTAAAATGAATTTTTTTCTGCCCTCTTCCATCTTAAACAGGGGAATACTGCATTGCGGAAGCATTTGGGTTACCTGCATTCTTCTGCAGGTGAGTAGTTATCTCTTTTTTATATTCTTTACAACGGGACAATCACCACCATTATCTTAACTCCCTGCATTTTGTTCAAATTTTTTCTCAATAGGTTTGCAGACAAGAAGGTGAGAAGAAGCTGCTGTTGCAGAAAACGCAAAGAAGATGTGTAAATCTTCAAGATCCCACTATGGACTCTTCTAGTTTTTTTTATTAGTTTTTCATTACCAATGTTCATGTCTTCTCTTTTCTTTTATTCAGTCCCCACTTTTTCGCCTGTTAATCCAGTAGGAAAAATCCAAAGCAAGAAAAGAAACCAGAAAAAAAAAAAAGCTCCTGCTTTCTCTTTGTCTAGTTCTTTTGTCATGAATGAGGGTAACAAAGTGAAGTCTATGCTTCTGTTCAGTTTCTGTTCATATTCAAACTCAGCCAATTCTCTGTTCTAATCATAAATCACTACCTACCCTCCATACAGAACAAAATATGTAATGATAAGCAAGAAGACTTACGAAAAAGAATGTTACTTGGCAATGTTAACTGCTTGCTTTCTTCTCAAGCTTAATGAAACTCAAATGAAAGGGAAATTATTAGGAAAGAGACATCACTCAGGATGGGTATTTTGGCAAAAGAAACATCAAATGCTGCTAAATTTACTTGGCAGAAAGTAATGGTATGGAGCTGGCAAAAAGATGAGATTGAAAGTCTAGTTGTCACTACCATTGAACAGGTTGTCCTGTGACGACATCGTATTACATCTCCCATTAATGCAGCACATATGCAGAGATTACTTTCATGGAAGTCTAGTTCAGGGCCTTCAGCCTGCATTTGTTTCTGTAATAAGCTAATTGTATGAGGCAAGTTGAGGTAATCCATACTGTCAAGCATGATGCAGTTAAGAATGGCTGAGAAGATAGCTTTTTGAGCGCTCATGTGTCCGCCTCTAATTTGTCTCACTGAAAGTTCAAAGAAATCAAAATAAATAAATATATGTTGGGTGTGAAATAACATACTATTTGTGAAGAGATTATTAGGTACGAAGTTTGGATGCAACTTTACATCCTAACTTTAATAATATAACATCATGTGACACTCGCTTAATATATAATTATTATGTATTAGTTATAAAATATTATGTATTATAAGATTAATTGTATGATAATATATAATATTTATATAAATATTAATACACAATATTTCATAATTAATATATAATAATTATGTATTAATTGATTATTATATATAATTATTAGAGTTTGAATGTAAAGTTATATTTGAACTCCACATATAATAATTTTTTAATATTTGTGTCTTATATTTGAGTACTTTAGAAGCAAATATTGGTTCTACACTTTGATTGATCTGATCATAATATAGTTTTGGTGTCATATGAAAATCTAAATTCCAAAGAAAAATCTCAGAATATCTCAGCAAAGTAAAGGTTTTTATAGGTCAAGTTCCTGTCTGCTGTACTGGTCTCCCCATAAGGAGAGAGAAAGTAATATAAAAGAGAGACCATGTGAAAACTTGGAATGTTCACCCATCACACACACACTCTCTATCCTTTAATTATTCAACGTCTCTACAAAACACAATGAATGGAGAAACCAATTATAATCTTCTAAAAGTACAAAACTCCAACAAAAAAAAAAAAAAAAAATAATTCCTGCGTCTCCTCATCCCATCATATATGGAATCAACATCGCCATGTTCCCATTTCTCTCAAACTTCAATTTTAATTTCAAAGAGAAAAATAAAATCTTAGTAACGAAGCATTCTTCCACAACTCACGTCAACTATATACTCATATTCATTTGAATCAAATTAAGTCAATGTAAGAGTTTGAATTGAATTCCATAAGTCATTGACCTTGGACCAGCTCAAATGTTTTTTTAAGTCAATATTTGTCAAATCTAAAGTTGCTTGTAAACTAGACCTATCCGTCTAGAATTCAGACTCACTAAGTCATCTAGGAGACATTTTACTCACTCAAATGGCTCATGAAGTCGCCTATTCATCAAAGCAATTCTCATGCAGAACTCGATTATTTGTTCGAAGTACTCACCTACTGATAAGAAATTTTGGTTAGCAAAACTCATCAAACGCCTTTATTTAGAACTTGTCTTAAATTTAGGATAAGCAAATAATCAAGCGTGACTTGTATGTGCATGATGTAATTGTACTTGGGTTAAAACTTTGAATATCTTAACATTGAAATCTATCAGATGTTCTATATTCAAGGTTCTCTTTCTTTCTCCCTCCTTTCTAGTAAGCTTGATCTGTTCTTACAGCCTTACAATATAGTTTTAGTATTTCCATAAACAATGAATTCAACATTTATATATATATATATATATATATATATATATATATATATATATATATATATATATATATATATATATATATATATATATAGACTTTCATTTTTTTCTCCCTCCTTTCTGGTAAGGCTTGATCTATGCTTATAGCCTTATAATAGAGTTTTAGGTTACATTTGGGATAAACTTCATGCGTGATCAGATCGAATCGTCATAAGTAACATTTGAAAGCTTCTTTTATTTGCATTTTGAAGAAGCTGTGATGAGAAAGCTATGTTTTCAAATCTAATTTGACAAAATGTAATGAATGATGTCTAAATTTTTTAAAATAATTAAAAAAATATAATACTCATAGTAACTTACTTCTTTTGCAATAATTTCACACTCATCTGAACATATTATTTACATACTATTTTTTAAGTGCATTAATTAATTATATACATTTGATCACTCTTTCTCCTACATCTCACTTTCTTCCATGTGTCCTTGGCTAAGCCTAGGATTTCCCCTACTCTGGCAGAATGAGTACCTCCTACAACAGAAACCAGAGATGGGGCCATATCCAATGTTTCCCGCCTTCATCTTCTTAAGTTATTCCCTATGAGAAAACTTCAAAGCTTCTGCATATGTGCGCCAATACTGCATAAGGGCACATGCAGACACGTGCAACAGCCCGCATGCACACAATCGCACATGTGCACACGTGCACATGTACATGGTTGATCTTTTCAAGGCTTGAGACCCCCTTGAAAAGATAGAGATGAGCTCAGTAAGCCCTTTGTTTTATAATTAAGCAGTTCAGTTAACCATTATTATGCAACTAGTTCACTAATTTTATTATAAAAGCCACGATGTACAGTGAAACCTCCGATATCTACTCATGGTGTCAATGTACTTTAAGTGCAATTTTTATTTGAAGATGACAAAAAATAATATAGCCCCAGCTCAGCATTTTAGTTGATAAACTTATGCTTAATTTAGAACCTCTATTTAAGATATTTTTTTATAATTTTATTTTTCAGACAATTGCCACTGCTCTAGTTCACTACAGTTTCTTTATTAATTTTTACTTTTAAAAAGTGAATGATGATGTTACTTTTGATGTGATATTAAGAATTTGAGTGTTATATATATAAAAATTAAAATTTAGGTGTTAGATATATAAATACATAAGAATTGTATGATATATATGTAAATCCTCCAAAAAAAAAATTATGAGAAATGATCATTTAAGATAAAATCTACTGAAATCCTGTGATAGCTATAAGAAAATTATTACCTAATTTTTTACAAGAGATATAAGTATTCAAAAATCTATTTTTTTCATAATAATTCCACGGTTATTTGTATCTTTCTCACATTTCCTTCTTTTCTACTATTGTTTTACATTGTTTAATATAATTTAATGCTAGTTTATTCTGAAACAAATAAGTAAGCAACTACCCTATTTATTAAGTATAATTTAATGCTAGCTTCTTCATGTATTTCAAGTGCAGGATTGTAAGCTATATATGACAAAGGTAAATTCTCAAAAGCAAAATAAACAACAGGGCATCAAAAAATGAATAAACTCCTTTCAACACATGTATATAAACATTTTTTTAAAATGGCATGTTTTAATCTCAGCCATAAGTTTAAAATTTAACAGAAAACTGACAACAGCAGAATCAAAGACTACCATGTTACAATAAAGATTATGTTCTAACTTAAATAACAGCAGGCAATGCTCTCAAAGCTTTTATTTGATATAATATAAAGCTATTTTGAACATAAAAAAACAATCATATATGTATAGTATATGATTGATTTTTATGTTCAAATTAGTTTTATATTAAATTATTGCAAACTTGAAAATAGTTCAAAATGTTTTTAGAGCTTAATAGCCTTGCTCAAAACTTAAATCAATTCGGGTCTATTTTGATTCAACTAAAAAAAAGTCTAGTGAGTTTCTATTTTAATATTTATTGGGGAAATAAGTTATAGGTTGAATGGGTTTAAATAAACTTGATGGATAGCCCACAAAAACATATCATAAATATAGGCTAGCCCACGCTTATGATGGGATTTGGTTTAGTTTAATGGGATTGCATAAGTTATGTTATCCTGTCCATTTTTCTTACATATACTCAATACCTTGACATCCGAATGACTTCGATGGTATTGTTCTAAAAATTGCTTACAATTATAGTTGTTTGTCATAAGAGAATTGGTAAATCTCATTCATTTTCGAAGGTGCACCCCTTGAGGATATTACGTGTGATAACTCATCAACTTGATAAAGCTATTGTTGTTTAGAAGCAATGCATTATATGGCTCGAATATAATGAAAAATGTGCAAGGGCAGCTCAGCACTCGGGTGCAGTGTTAAATATAAAGATTCCCACATTATGGATGGATCCGGCCAAAAAAGTTAGTCCATAAATCTATAATTAGGATATGAACTTGAAACATAAGTACCATTACATATAAATTATTTGAATTAATAGATATTATAGTTCATAAGAAAATAAACATCTTATGTATTAAAAAAAACTAAATGGATTGGAAGAAGTCCAAGAAGATTGATAATTTAAGTTTTAAACTTTGATATTTAGATAAAAGTCATTAAAAATAGTGTAAGTTGTGGGCTCCGAAAATTCACCACCGACCTCTCAATAAAGAGAGTTTGATTATGTGTCGGTCAAATCTTCAGAAGGCAGATGGACTAGTAGAAAAGACACTACCCAGAGATTTCACCCTCATTTTGTGAAGCTTTAGATCTAGTTCCGGTTTTCTATGCGCTCTCTAAATCTAAGAGAGAACTTTCGATTAAGCTTTGTTAGATAGATAATAGTAGCGAGAAGAGTAGTTTGAAATTTAGATTTTATGAAATTCATCATCCTTTAACTTGAAGCGGACGGGGAACGCGACGCCATCAACAAGATCCAATGGTTCATATCCCATGTCATGCCCTCCTACTTAGTAAAGGAGGTAGTCAACCAACCTGACGAAGGCCTTTGTCAACCATGGGTTGGCCATCCAAGGAGACAGACTTATGGTGGTTTTGGAGACAAGCTTAGTCATCTTAGACAGATAACTTTTGCTCTATCAATGCTAAAGAGAGAACTTCGACAGGATAGTGTTAGATCGCTAAATCGCATCAGTAAGCACAAAGTGTAGAGTTTTGGAAATTTAGATTTTATGAAATTCATCATCCTTTAACTTGAAGCGGATGGTTGGGAGAATGATGACGCGCCCGATCAAGATCCCATGATTCCGTCCCATGTAGGGTTATCTTGGGTATTCTGGGCCCACCACGCCAAGAAAGACATGTACGGGTACTTTTACACTTGCAATAAAGCACAATTTTCATCGATCAAGAAAGACGCTGCGCACTTATATTTCAACAAGATTTTGGCACGCCGCGAGGTCACAAGTGGGATGCACGCATCACGGTGGAGGCATTAAGGATGCTCACCAGTGCAGCGCTGGGACGAGGGTTTGGGTCACTGCATGATGATCTGAGGGTCAGGCTCATCAGCAGTGAGGAGAGAGTCCAGGAGGTCTGAATGAGCTCGATTTCCTTCGCAGGGAGAAGCTGAAGCGGTACGTGGGATTTTTTAGGGTTGTGTGGAGTTGGAATTAGGGTTAGGGAATGAGAGGTGTTTATGGATTTCATTTTAAGTGTTTAATTAACCCTAATTGATATTTTTGCATCGATATTATTACATGGGCAATATATATATCAATTTTAGTTATTGATGTTAACGATAGTCCGTTTCCATGATCGACCGTTTGTTTGGTCGCATCGGTTCAATTTTAGTTTAAATTTGCGAGTCGCCACGACGCTTCGATATTCGCTATCAATCGAGCTCGATTCTCATTTGATAGATTTGATGTTTGAGCGAAAATCATTTTGGCTTGTCGCGACTTAATATATGCGTCGACGGTTCTTCTGATATGATTGTCAATGCATGATATTCATCAATTCGATGCGATGGCGTAGTCCGTTCGTCGATCGGAGGTCATTTCGACTAAATTTGATGCATTTAGAATTTTGGCGTTGAAGTTCATTCAATTCATCTTGAGCTCGACTTAACTATATGCATGGAGGTCAACAGAAATATGATTATTTATAAGAAGTTTAAGGATAATATTATAAAAATTAATAGAATTAGAGATAACTATAGTTTTAAAGATTATTGTTGATGCTAAAATTGTTATAAGTGCTTATGCCCTTCAAATAGGTTTAGATATATGCTCTAAAAAAAATTATAATAGCATATAATGGTTAATATAAAGAATACATATTAAAGAAAAATAATTTATTAGACAAGATTTAAATGGATATGTTAGTAAAGTGATAGAAAATTTTAAAAATATTTATGGTGACTATGAGTTTGGAGTGATTAATGAAGAACATTGAATTATATTGAATTTTGCTTTAACTTATTATTAGGTAATTGCTAATAATTTATTTTAAAAAAAAAGATAACATATTATTACTTAGTTCTAATAAAACTTAGATTGATTATTTTTTGATAAAAAATTGATAGTTAATATTGTAAAAAAATGTAAGGTCATTCTAGGTGAAAGTTTAGTATTCAACACCGACTATTAGTTTTGAATTTTAAGATGAAGAATTGGGAAATAAAAAATAGCAGGTGAGGTTGTCTTAAAATTAGATAATGGTATTTAGAGAATATTAATAAAATTTTTTTTAGAGTAAACAATAAGATTATAGAATTTGGGATGTTAATGAGGAAGATAATGTTATGTGTGAAATGATAATAAGTAAGATTAAGCAAGTTACAAAAAATGTGATTGGAAAATCAAAAGAAAAACTCATATTAATAAAAATTATTAGCCGTGGAGTCAAGCTGTACCAAATGATCAAAAATAAAAAAGCTAAAATAATTAGTTTAGATGTAAAAGCTCGGAGTATTGGAAAAGACATTGAGTGACCCGTAAAGATTTTAAGAAAATAAACTGTGCTACAAAGAATTTAACTTTGGTGTTTTATATAATAGATTAGATGCTAAAAAGAATGAAAGAAAAGAGCAAGAAAAAGATATACAACAACAACAAAAGCTTTATATAATAAAGATATAGAAAAAATCTAATGAAGTGCATTAATGATGAAGATCAAAAAGAGTTTTTTTAGAAGATATTCAATATAGGTAGATAAAATATTTTGATAATCTTTTTAATTAATTTATGAGAATAAAATTAATTTTAACGATCTTAGTCCTTAAATGAAAATAGAGATTTTCAGATTTTGATAATCTTTTTAATTAATTTTACTAGACCTTTACAAGAGAATGTACATTCGTCTATGTCTTTTGCTGATGATATTCTTCTTATTGATAAGACTAGAGAGGGAGTTCAATAAAACTTGAATTATGGCGGTCAACCTTAGAGTCTAAATGCTTTCGCTCGAGTAGGTGTACAACTATTTACATTGAGTATAGTTATAGTTGTCACAATGGGTGATCAAGTCATTAAAAAGAGTAATCATTTTAGATATCTCGGTTCTTTTGTTCAAAGTGATGGTGAAATAGATGGGGTTGTTATTAATAGAATTCAAGTTGGATGGTTGAAGTGGAGGAATGCATCAGGCCTGTTGTGTGATAGAAAAGTATCGCATAAATTAAAAAAAATATATATATATAAGATGGTGGTGAGACCTGCAATGCTTTATGGCTTTGAATATTGGCCAATAAAAATAAAAGAGAAGCTTAAATTTAAGTTAAGTGTTGCAGAAATGAGGATGCTTAGGTGGAAGAGTGGCTTTAAACTTAGAGACAAATGTGAAATGAATATATACGTGAAAAGGTTAGAGTGACTCCAGTGACAGATAAGATTAGATAGAGTTGCCTTAGATGGTTTAGTCACATAAAATAATGAGAGCGAGATGTATTATATTCGACTTATATTAAGAAATATAGAGGTGGACCGAAAAAGACTTGGTTAAAAAGTATAAAACATGAACTTATTATATTTGAATTAAATGAGAATTTGACGCTTAATAAGACACGATGAAGAAGAAGGATTTATGTAGCCAACCCTAAATAGTAAAGCTTGTTTTTTGTTGTTTTGTTCTTATTGCAAGGATTCTAAAATAACCTTCCCTATTTTATATATATATATATATATATATGTATATATATATATGTATATATGTATATGTATATATGTATATATGTATATGTATATATGTATATATGTATATGTATATATGTATATATGTTTGTATATTGTTATATGTATATATATATATATATATATATATATATATATATATATATATATATATATATATATATATGTATGTATGTTTGTATATCCAACCATATCTCCAATCTTATTTTTATTGTTATTTTGAATCATTGAGTTGTGGTCATCATGAGTCATGGTAAGACTTTTATTAGTAACCACCAACAACACCTAATTTTAAATAACTAGTATTTTTATATTTTTTGAGAACATTTGAGCGAATTTAGTTGCAAACTCACACACATATATGCAAACCCTGAATCCAAAATCTCTTGGTTGAAAGCCTAAGCTCACAACCACTAAACTAAGGTGGCTTGCATAGTATTCGTACATTTTTAATTGATCTCTTAACATGTAAATATATGCATGTACTTCAAAAATGAAAGTTTTCAGTTTAATTTTGAAATTTAACACTTAACAGCTTAAGGCTGCTTCAAATTGAACTTAGAAATGTGTACCTTTTGCTTGATGTAGATAAGAACCTCAATGATTTACATCCTTCTAGCAGGCATTCTTAAAAAAAATTGTGGTCTCTAAGAAAAATCATCCTCAATGTATTAGACCAGTGGTAAATGTATACTGTTCAATGTGAGAGCTGGAACATGATATCAGTTAATTGTATGACAACCTTCTTCAGCCAACCAAAAGAATCTGTTCAAGTGCTGCAGCAAATCTAAAGGATGCATCATATCAAGTGAGTTCAGGTTTATATCAAGCTTCCAAGCCTTCAATTCACCTTAGAGGTATACCAGTCTCCCAAAATTTTGTTTTGAATTGATAAGGCAAACAATACAAGCTTCTCTAGTCATTGTACAATATCCACAAGACTGACGCAGAAATTCGTGTATTCACAGTTCTCTCTCTTTTCTTGTATACTAGTGGATATGTGCCCAGCATAATCCTTTAGAAAAGATAAAAATGATTAATGCATGTATGAAATGAGGAGATTCCTCATTATTCTCATCAAACCGCAACTCTTAGTGATGTTTTTCCCAACAAATCAAGATTTCTTGAATCCATCATATCCATATCAATGTGAAAAACAGCAAAAACCTGCAGTTGAAATGCCAATCGGGTTCCACGATCGAACTCTGACAATGAAAGGATGAGACCTAAAATATGGAAGAACCAAAGAAACGATTACAGACTATCTCATCTATAGAAATTGTAGGTTGGGAAGAACCATGCCATTGCAAAGCCCTTTTCTCCTTTCTATACATATTGGCATCATGAATCCTACCAGCTCTTTCTAGCCCAGCAATTAGAACTTCATAGGTACCACATGAAGCAGGAATGCCTTCATTTCTCATTTTTGAATAAAGCTGAAGACTCTTCTCAACATCACCGGCATGAAAAAAAGAATTCATCAAAGCCGTGTAAGTTGAGCAGTTGTGGCTCAAAGGTAAAGCAGCAAAAATCTTTGCAGCAGAATGAGGAAACCCAGCACATCCAAGCTGGTATATCAAAAGAGAAAGGAGATATGTTCCAAAGCTGATGCCAACATGAAGCATTTCTTCAAAAATTTCCAAAACCATGTGATGTGAGTTGGTTCTAATTACAAGACCGATCAAAGAGATGTATGCAGATCTCTCTAGTTTGCATCCAGATTTTAAAGCATAGTGAAATGCAAGCAGTGCACCAGAGGGCCTTGAATTCTCACAGTTGGCTTGGACAATAGCAGATAAAAGTTCTGAATTGATCTGTATTTCTTTATTAATCATCTGGCACAATAAATGTTCTATGGCAGCTAAGTTCCTCGTAGCCAGAAAATTAATGATAATGTTCCTATCCGCAAGAAAAGTAGGATCATCACAAGCTAGTTCAGACTCTAACATTTCTTCTTCAATACTTTCGAAAGCTAGATGAGGGTTTACTTCTCGAAGAAGATGATCACTCTCACCTGAACTCTTAAAAGCTGACAGTGCATCGAGAAAAACAGGACGACGGAGAACAATGGAGTTCTCTTTCATGTGCCTGAGAATCTGAGTAATCATTGTTGTCTCTCCAGCAATAGAACACTTCTGAACAAGAATGTTGCATGTAGCTTTGTCAGGTTGGACTCCCGCATCTTGCATTTCATTCATTATTTCAAAAGCCTCTTTAAATAAACCTAACACGATTGAGTATTAAAATTTAAAAAAAAACCAACTTAAGGGGCGTAGTTTTACAGAATAAACGAGTTATTCTACATTTCTAAACAAAATTTATAGAACAATTTAAAAAAAAAAAAAACAAGTTATTTTTGTCATCCAAATTAATGATGGGATAAATAAAAGTTTTGTGGCTGGAAATGTTTTGAAAGGACAAATCAACACAAAAGCATGCAAGAAAAAAAAAGGTTCCAATGGAATGTCTGTACATATCACGACCAAAAGAGAAAATTATAAAAAAATAATCACAAAAAGCTACATCATGTCTAAATACACAATGAAAATGGCTCGCAAAATGAACATCAAGTAATTCTCAAAAATCTATTTTGTACAATCACATATGAAGTTCTTAAAATTGGAATGTCAAAAAAGCAACATATAGTATACATCATATAATGACCATAAAATTAGGAAATATATGCATAAAATAGGTATTAAATACATTATAATTTGATGAATATGATTTCTACATAGAACGTAAAATCACAACAACAACAACAAGCCTTAATCCCACTAGGTGGGGTCAGCTAGACATAGAACGTAAAATGAATATAAAAAATTCAACCAAACATCATAGATTATCTATATTTGTAACAATTTAAGGGATAGCACTGCTATTCTCAGGCAATCATTTGTAAAATTATCTAGAGATTAAAACCTTTGAAAAATATGCTTTAGTAGACATATGCGGGCACCATGATAATTAAATATGTGTATATACATAATCGATTAAAAAGAAGCTCAATAAACTCAACAAATAATTGCTTAAAGGCACAACAGAGGATCACTTCATAGAACTATATAGGTGGGTATTACATGTTGGAACTTTCTTCCTAATCCATTGAAGATGGGCAAATTTAGCAAAACAAAGTTATCAAAAATACACTAAGGAGATGTTTGGTATCCAATTTTAGGTAGGATTCAAGCAAGATTTTACTAAATCCTGTGAAATAGAATCTTGGGACTATTGTTTTAATAAATCTCATTTCAACCCCATTATTAGTTAAAATTAGATTTGTTAAATCTCTTCAAAAGATTTAAATGATTTAAGAATCTCTCTTTTGATCGAGCTAACGAGCCAAGCACAAGCTTAATATTTCTTAATCGGTCTGAGCTCGAGTTTAGATTATGAGCATGAGCAAAAAACTAGGGAGTCAAGTTGAGCTCAAGTTTAGTTTGACTCAAGCTCAACTCAACTTATTATATCCCAAACTGTCATGCATATTCCCAATAGCTCCAAAATTAATTCAAAGGCTCTTGCCTAGCCAACTAAGACCCGCATTTGTGCTCACAAGTTCAATAAATGACCACAATGAAAAACCTCATACTTGGAAGGCTAAGGAGCTTAGATTGTGGGAAGGTGGAATATAATGATGAAGAGGATATAAATGGAGTTGAAATTGTTAAAGGGGATGTAAGAGCAATAAGAACACTTGCATTCCTTTTTTATTTTTACTTATTGCACTACACAACTAAGAAAAAGGTCTTTAATGTGATGATAGATAGTGATGGCTGCAAGAATATGTTTTTGAAACAATTAGTGAAAGCTCTCAAATTGCCCACCAAAAAATATCATTGGTCCTATTAGATTGATTGGATTAAGAAAGGTGACAAGACTCAAGTTAACAAAATGTGCAAGATATCACTTTCTACAAAAAAATTTTATTAACATGAGATTTTGTATGATTTGGTGGCTATGTATGCTTATAACATTCTCCTTGATTGTGGCAGTATGACGTGAATGCCTTCCATAAAAAAAGGAGAACAGTTATTCCTTCAAATTGCATAAGAAGAAAATTATCCTCCTACCTCTTAACTTGAACAACATCAAGTTCCTACTCTACTCACTATCCCAAATACTAAGTTTTAAGTTGAGCTAAAGTAAAGTATAATGGTTATGCTTTTGATTGTCAACCACCACAACTAGCTATAGTGAATACTCCTACTAAGATTGATGATTTATTGAATTCTAAAGCATGCAATTAGCAGACATTCAAAATTGTAGTTTACAGTGAAGGTCTGCAGTCACTTTTGATGCATCGATCACAAATTGTCATAAAAAAAGTAAATTTAGGTGGGGTACCGAACAAAATTCAAGCATTGATATCCTGAAAGAAAATTGTAGTTCAGCTCATCTTCTTGTTCTTGCCAATTTTGAATGTTTTTTTTTTAGTTGAAGTTGATGCTTATATGAATGGGAATGGAGCTGTTCTAACTCAAGAAAGTTCTCATGTTAAATTCTTCAATCAAAAGCTCAATGAGACTAGACAAAAGTGGATAACCTACGAGCAAGAGTTGCATACAAAGCCTCACTACATTGGGAACATTATCTCATACAGGAGTTTATTTTACACAGTAATCATCAAGCTCTCAAATACATGAACTCAAAAATTATCCTATATGTTTCAGAAATTTACCTTCCCATTCAAGCATTGCGTAGGTCAACTGAATCAAGCAGCTGACAAATTAAACAGGTGATTTGAGGCTTCAGTTTATTATGTCCATTTTCTCAAATGAGTTTTTTGACTGTATTTTAGCAGGTGGTTTGTTACAAACTGCTGAGGGGAGCGGAGCAGACAATGGGAATGATGATTCACTATCATTATATTGTTTTCGATTCCAACAGAATAGAAAAACTTTCTTCCTGTGAAGCCCTCTGTCTTCAGTTCAGCAGTTGCTTCAACCTTGCACTCTACCATGGACGCAAGGACAAAAATCTCCATAACAGAGGAATCTCAAGGAATCTACGTCATTGAGGCTGCCCATGGACGTCGGCAACCATTTCAGTTCATTTTGTTTTTCACAATTAGATTTAGATCACATTATTTGATCAAAACTAAACAACAATAGAAAAGCATTTCATCAAGGCATCATCAAAAATTCGCAATCTAACATGTCCAAGTTTTTTTTGGAACTAATATGTAAAAGTCTGTATGTTAGTGCATAAAGTCCTCAATCAAAAGTATTCACAAATCCAAATCTATGAAAACTTTCATTAGATCAAACTGCAGCCTTTAATAGCAAAAAGACTATAAAACTTTAAATCAAATTTACCTAGGGTCCTGAACAAACAATAAGAAAAATTTACCTAAACGATTTCAGCACAGGTTAATATGAAAAATTTTACTTTTTAGAGCATAAAACATTCCATCCAAAACACTAATAAATACAAAATTTTCAAATATCACATTCACTCTAAAACACTTCGCAATGCACCATTCCTTCCTAAATTCTAAAAAATCAATTCATTTACTCTAATCAGCAACCGCAAAAAATAATAATAATAATAATAATAATAATAATAATAATCAAACACCTTACCTGCACCCATAAGGTACTCCATCATCACAGTATAAGTCATACAATTTGGCCTCATTCCCAATTCCACCATCTCCCTATAAACCCCAGCTGCATCCCGTGGCCGGCCATAATCGAACAATATCTTCATAAAAGCCGTGTAAGAAACCGCCGTCGGTCTGCACCCTCTCCTTCTCTTCATCTCCTCCCAAACCTCTACTGCCCCCTCGAAATTCCCGTCCTTCGCAAGCCAATGCATCACCGAAGTATAAGTCGCGGCATCAATCCTCAACCCCTTTTCCTCCATCTCCTAAAGATTAGCCGCATCGAGGCGATGCGCCCGGCTTCGCCGAAGATATCGAGCATGGTAGTATAGGTGAAATGATCGTGCTTGAAGCCCGGGAGGAGAGCGGCCCAGTTGAAGAATAACCAGGCCTTTTCCATTGGAGGGTGAGTTTTGAGAACGCGGTTGACAGTAAATGAGTCCCAATGGATGGGAAGAAGGTGGAGTTGGATCTGAGCAGAGTGCCAAGGGAGGGAACGGAGGATAGAGGAGATCTTGTGGATGGTTTCGCGCATGAAGGGAGAGGATGCTGGAGGAGGAAAGTGGGTTTTGGGAGAATTTGGAAGAGTTCGAATAAGGCGGCAGTGGGCACCGGTAATTCGGCGGTTGATGACGGTGGACGCCATCGGAGTGTTTGGAAGAGATGGGCCGTGCCTTCGAGTGTCGGAAGCCATGGAGCGTGTGTGTGCAATACGAGAGTTAAAGAAACAAATAGGGGATTAAATTTTTAAATGTTTATGAAAATTTTAAAATTAAATTTATAATTTGAAATTTATTTTTTATTAAAAATAAAATAACATAGTATTTATATTTATAGAGACTATTTTGATAACTCAAATCCTATGAATTTAACGTAACAATTAATTTAATCTAATGAGCACACCCACAAAAGAGGATTTATAAAATAATTTAAAAAATAAAAAAGTATTTACATATATAATACACAAATCTTATAATTTACTTATCTAATACTTAAAATTTCATATTTATATAAATAACATTTAAATCTTTAATATTATAATAAAAATAACATCCTCATTTATTTTAAAAGAAATTTATATATATACTACACAACATTTATGTATTTATATATCTAACACCTAAACTTTAGTTTTACATATATAATATTCTAATCTTCAATATCATATTAAAAATATCATCATCACTTATTTTTTAAATAAAATTCAACTTTTAAAAAAAAATAATAATATTAAATAAATAAAATTCTAATTTTATATATTAAATATATAAATGAAAGAATTATACATATATATAAATTTTATAAAATAAAATATATTTTTTCTTGCATAAAAATATTATATTTATAAATATAAAATTTTAGATATTAAACATATAAATACATTAAAATTATATACTATATATATAACTTCCTCAAAAATAAAATGATCCACACCAATCTTTCTTCAAATCTCTTGTAAGTGAGATGTTAGTAAATTACTTACAAATACAACCTAAATATTTGCACAGCTTTTTATGAAGCTTGATCATTTGATAAAAATATAAAATTTAAATATTTTAAAAACTAATTTAATTATTTACTATATTTATATATATATAACAAAAAAGCAATATAACTATACAATATTAATCACAATAATTCATTTCAGAAAAAAAAAAATCTACTGATTAAGACACTGCCATCAATTATAGTGATAAATCTATTTCATCACAGTATAAATGAAGCAAGTGTAACGTAATAAACTGCTATTATTTTTCAATTACAACAAATATTTATCTAAATAAAAATTAAAAAAAATTATATACATGCCACACAATTTTTATGTAATTATATATCTAATATTTAAAATTAAATATTTACAATAAATTTCACTTAAAAAAAAAAGAGTGACGATAATATTACAAAAAATATTTTGAGATCATTTAAGTCATTTTTATGCCAATCTCACGGACCCATAATTTCACAAAATTTGAATCCAAAATCTCCGAAAAAGAAACAAAGCCTCAACTAATTGATTAAGACAAAAAATTCGTGATATTAAAAATTAGAGTGTTAGTTATATATATATATATGTAAAAATTTGAAATTTATATGTTATAAATCCTAAAATTATTGACATGTAAGTAAGGTAAAGCTCATCTGGCCTATTATGTGATAGAAAAATTCCACTTAAACTCAAGGAAAAATTTTATAAGATAGTGGTAAGGCGCGATGACTTATGATGCACGAGAATATTAATAAAGAAGGAAGAAGTGTTAAGAGATGAGGATGCTCGGTGGATGAGTGACTTTACTCTTAGAGATAGAATGCAAAATGAGTATGTTAGGAAAAGTTGGAGTAAAATTTGTGATAGATAAGATTAGGGAGTCGCCTTAGATGGTTTGGCATAAAGCGTCGTCAGACAGATTAGAGTAGATCGTTAAATTCATATGTTAAGAAAGGTAGAGTAGACCTAAAAAAGTTTGGTTAAGATGTATAAAAATGATCTTAGATATCTTGAATTAAATGAGAATTTGACTAAAGGCACTGATAGAGCGAAGGATTCATGGCCGACACCAGATTGCATGTTGTTACTAGTCATAGAAAATCATACAGCACTGATCATAATAAAATATCTGCTCAATCAATGTAATAATCATCAGAGATCTCCTGATTAAAAGCATAAATAAATATAAGTTATAATCAGTCAACTAATTAACAGCATATTAAAGAAAATACAGAGGTGATGGCAGTTTAGTTGGTGGTCTGCTGCTGCGTTTGTGCTCAGAGGAGCTTTGACTGGCCGAGGAAGATCTCTACGTCTGTGTTATTATGGCTGCTCTCCAACCCCTTTTTACTTTGAATAGGTTGAAGGAAATATTTAAGAGTGGAAATTATTGATATCAGGTGTAAATAATCAATAACCTGCATGTGACAAAAAAATTTATAATTGAGAAATAGGTGAGGATTAATTCAATCATTGAGACCAAAAAAAGAAGAATTAGAGAAGGGGAAGAACACTTGATTTAAGCAATGAGAGAGCAAAAAAAAAAGTGACATTTACATATAAAATTAATTAGGAATTCAACCAAGAGGCTACTATTAGAAAATATGGAAGAGTACAAATTAATAAGAAACAAAAATGAACAAATTCCCTTCTAATAAAACTAACAATTATGATAAAAATCTCATTAAATTCGACAATCTTCCTCAAAAGAAAAACTAAGGGATAAAAAGAGACTTCCACTCTCAAATCTCCAAGATAAAATGGATCATCTCCCTTTGTCAACTTAATCAAAGCATTTGCAAAACTGCAATCGCCCACTTAACGATGCAAAACTTGATATCTAGGAGAAGCAACATTTGTAAATAAGATGTCCTTAGTTGTTCTTAAAACCATGAATCATTTGATCTCTTGATCGACTCTCTATTTCCAATTGCAAGGAGCCATTGGATGGTTCGAGCTTTAGCCAATCACAATGCCCACATGGGTAATATTATTGAGGAATTTATAAAAAATATCCTTAGGTATTTGATATAATAGCACATATTACTTTGAATAACTAGTATTGGAATGATATAATCTATTCAGATAATCATCATAACAAAAATCAAATCCTCACTCAAGTAAACTCTGGCATCAGATTTCACAAAATCATTTAACTTGTCAAAGGAGAGTATATAAAAAATGCTTAATTGTTTAAAAGTTTCCCACTTTCTCTTGCTACTATGCATTGGCATGCCAACATTCAGACATGCCTGCAGAGAGAGAGACACGAGATTAGAAAAGAACCACAATCATGTATGAGACAGAGTGAAAATGAGCTGGATTGTTGATTGGATTGACTATAATATTGTGGACTCCGAAAATTTGCCACCGACCTCTCGATAAAAGAAGAGTATGATTTAAGTGTATTAGTGTAATTTTCAAAAGGCAGATGGAATAGTAGATAAGACACTACCTAGAGATTTCGCCCTCATTTGGTGAGAACCTTAGATCTGATTCCAAGTTTCCTATTGACGCAAGCCTCTATAGTTAATTATCCCTCTCGATGCTGAGTGAGAACTTACGATTAAGGCTAGTCGTTTGATCGCTAAATGCGTAGCGTATAGTAGCAATATGTGGAATTTTAGAATTAGAGGTTTAGAAAATTCATCAGTATTAGCTTAAAGCGGATAGTTGGAGAATAATGATGTGTTGTCTGATCCCAGTTTATCACGGTCGTATGGTCCATCTTAGTCGAGAAGAAGGTAAAGACTCAACCGAAAAGATCCTCCGCCACAATAGTTCGTTGCGAAATCTTTGTGCGAAATGATGTTTGTCTAAAGAGACATCTTAGTTAATGAGAAGATTTTTTTGTCTATATATATCTATGATTCACAACTAAAAGCGAGATTGAGCATCTGAGTACAGTGATCGTAATATAATGGTTCCATTTGGAAAACCGTCGAGAGGAATATGGTGAATGCGCATGTATGTGGGCCTTGGCCCTTGATCGAGAACGCAGTCACGCGTCCTTCTTGGCGTGAAATTAATTGAGTGAACATAGTAGAACACTCGATTTGATATTGGCTCTTTGTGAGCTAAAATTTTTTAATTTGTCACCAACAAACAATTACTAAAGGTGGATTGGATTTTATCATTAAGATTTTAGAGACTGAATTTCATTTAAGCATTTTTAGGTTGATACTTAATTTGAGTTAATTTGAATTGAAATTAGAATCACATTTTGATGAAAATATCCTCCGGTTGAAATCACCATTCAACACAACCATCATGAGGGTTTATGAGTTTGCTTGATTATCAACTCTATTAGTTTAATAATAGAGGATCATTACATGACAAAATTAGCTTCTCAAATATTTTAATAAGTTGAAATTTTTAAAATAATTAAATTTTTTGGATTTTGTTAAGCAACAATCAAGAATGAAGCTCAATAACGTCGCGAATTGAATCTAAACATTCAGTGAGACACATGCATGTATTTAATAATTCAGATAATTATATTTATAAATCAAGAGATTGATTTTATATTTTTTTAATTAGCAGGCACTGACATAAAATTTGCTTTAAATTTATGTCCGGCACATCAGTGTTTATAACTTAGACAATTTCATCTAGTTAATGAAATCATTGCTTTTGAAAGACATAATTAAAATGAAATTTCTTAATTTTTGATTGAAGGAAGTTCTATGATTTGTGTATAATTTAATTTAATGTCACCTTTTGTCTGCTTGTACGAATAGTTGCAGATCAATGATGTTTGTTATTTTAATATTTAATTTTGTATTTATACAAATGTAAAATCATTTTTATTTAATTCTTCATTGATTACATTTGAAAACATTCAATGAAAAGTTTTATTCGTTCTCATAGACATAAGAAGTTTCATTTATGATCATATAGATTTTGCAAACATATTGCAAATAAACTCCTTTCTTTTCTTTTCAAATTCTTTAATGAATCACCAATAAGTCATTTAATTAAACTCTCATTTTTTAACCAAATTATGAAGCTTAATGCAAATTTGTTTGCGAGTTATTTCTATTCATTCTATCGCTTGAAGTTAAGCTTTCAGATTTCATGGAATTCTATTGAGATCACTTACAAATTTCACTTGAATTCCGTGCTTGAAGTCTATGTTTCAATTTACAAGAAATTTTCAATGTTTAGATCAAATCTTCTCTGAAATTATGTGAGGCATAACGTCACAAAGTTAGTTTATATATATCAATAAAATTCAAACTTTATTTCAAATCTGATGGATCTAATTGAGTTCAGTTATCACTTCTTTGTTTGAAGCATAGCATTTAATTTATTTATGAATCATTGAATCCCCATTCAAATTCATTTATGAATTATTTAATCTCCTTTAAATTCATCTCGTGATCAGCTTGAAAATCATTTCAATTCCAAGTTATGAGCTTAAGAATTTATTTGAAATTGATTAATTATGAACCTTGATAAAAGGGTTGACTCTCCTCTTATAAGTTGAATGGATTTAAGAGAGTTTGCTTTCTTTTTTTTTTAAGTCGTAAAATTGACAGATTTACGCAATATTTCAACATAGAGCGACTCAACAATTTGTTTGACTTTTCGCATTGATGAGTGGTCTCATTTTCCACTAGATATGGGCATTAGGGTTTTAAACTTAAAGAAAAATAACATAAACACATATTCAAACTTGATTTTCCTGTGCACTTATACGATCGACAAGGATGGTTCGACCAATAGGTTCTAGGAGATTTGACAGATTTGAGGAACTTCTAGGAGATTTGGAGGAATTTTGGTCAGAGGAGTTTTGTTTATGGCAAGGAGAAGGATTAGAGGGAAGAGCCAACTTCTGAATCCCACCAAACAGCAAAATGAAAACATTAAATTCTACAGAATTTTAAATTATATTTCTCTCCATTTTGCTTTAATAAATCCAGGTTTAATTAGCCAGGTGGCAGGCTAGTTTACGGGATTTAGAGAAGCAGAGGTGTTTGAAGGAGGTTTCGGCCAGATGGAGAGGAAGGAGAAAGGAAAAGAGAGGGAGGGAAGAGAGAAGGTCTCGGATCTTACTGTTGAGGAAGACGGGATGAAGAGGTGTGGTTGCTTACGGTTCGAAAAGAAGGAATCAAGAGAGGGCTCTCGTTCTTTGCGGCTTTGTGCGTCGGTTTTGAGGTGGTCCATAGGAGGGAACGGTTGGTTGTTGGGAGGAAGCGGGATCGGTTGAGGGAAGAGCCGAACGAAGAGATCGTGCGGGAGAGAGGTGAGGTTGAGCGAGAGGTTGCGTGCGTTTGAAACCGAGCGCTTGGCTTGGAGCTCGAGCGGGATCATGCGAAAGGGGAAGAAGGAGGATGGGCTCGCGTGCGGGTCGAACAAAACGAATGGCCATTTTAGAAGGGATTTAGGGTTATTAACCCTTTTAATAAAGTTTTATTGTTTAATCAATTTTAATCAACTCTATGCTGATATCGTTATATAGTCAATATATATGTTGATTCAAAATTATGTTGAATACAACGACGTAGTTCATTTCGCGATCGGAGGCCGTTTGGTCCAAGTTAACGTCGAATTGGATCAATTTTGGCTCAAAATTGCTTCTCGCCGCTTTAGATCACTCGACATTTGTGTAGACTCGCCCGAATTAAGTGCGAATAGTCTCATTTTATAGATTTCGATGTTTGAAGCCGATGACACAATTAATTTCGCGAACGGATGTCGTTTGGTTTAAGTCGGTGCCTCCTGACCTCGATATCGTGTGTGGCGTTGGCCGATCGCATCTGTTGATTGTGCAATATTTATATTATGATCAATTTTGATGTTCTGAGCGCAATCCGTTCATCGTTTGGAGATCGTTTTACGATTTTTTTGTTGAGTGTATTTGTCGATTTGCGTTATCATTATTCGACATTCGCGCATTCGTCCTGAGTGTTATATCTCATTTTGATAGGTTTCGACGTTTCAAAACTAACGATGTGATCAATTTCGTGAACAAAGATCGTTCGAGCATTCTCATGGACCGGATATCGCGTTGGCGTTGACAATCGGCTCTCGATGGGTCGATCGTTAGATATCTATATCATACCAATTAGGCGTTTTGAGCACAAGGTGAAGTCGTTATTCGGAGGTCATTTGGGATTTGGCGATGTTTGGTGCATCTCACCTCGATTTGTTATCAAAAATCAAAATTTGGATTTTGAGCTTGACTCGACTAATGTATCACGCATGGAGGTCAACAAATATTTTCCAAAAAAGATCTTTACTTCTAAACATTAGAAATATTATTGTGATCCAGCTGATACTTGATTATGCTTACCCAACACGATAATGACATTAAGAATGCATGACATTGAAAAGAATAAGCTCGTAGAATCCTACTGATCTAGCATTAAAATTTATCTCACAAAATCATTTCCAATAAAAAAATGTGATGCAGGATAATAGAGGGTGGGTCTATAGTATTCCAAAAGAATGTAAAGCATTCATGATGATAAAAAATAATACAACAACAACAAGCCTTAATCCCACTAAGTGGGGTCACTACATGAATCCTTCGTCTCCATTGTGTCCTATTATGTGTCAAATTCTCATTTAATTCAAGTATACTAAGATCATTTTTAATACATCTTAACCATGATGATAAAAAATAACAAAAAACAAAAAAAAATAAAAAAAACCTTCATGATGCTTCTAAAATCATTATTAAAGATGTAATCAAGCTAGTAAAGAAGATCGAGTTAATCGAATCAAAACAGATACATGATTACACAAAAATGATTCAATAGCAAGTAAATATATACTACAACAAATTAATCTCATTCAAAATTTTTCATAGAAAACAAAATATTCAAATTTGAATGATTCAATTATAAATCCTCATATAAACCACCCACAATCTAGCCATGTAAAGGATTAAACCAGAATGATCATGTAAAGGGCTAAAATAGATACACACCCAGAAAAGAATTAATGTTCAAGTCTATAACAAAATGGCGACAAGCCAATCTCACTTTCAAACAATCTTAAAAAGAAATCAAGAGAATAAATAGATAGAACAATCAAGCCTCACGCTTGAACAAGAAAATACTCATTATTTCATGTTCATGCCAAGATAAGCAAGTTCAATGTTAAAAAAATTCACTTAATGCAAGATTCAATGCACCTCAAAAAAGGCAAGGGCAGAAGAATGCTAATGCATAAAAATTGCAAATGAGACGCATTTAAGTATATAACAAGACGGAAAAAATTCAAGCTAGCAAATAAAAAAATGAGATTTATAGTTGTTTGATTTCTCTTAAATAGACATCCACTCTCACGAAAAATTCCTAAGTAAGCTTTGGCTTCTTCATACGAACCCTATGTACATCATTTTTCATATCTAAGAAATTTTATTCAATAAACAAAAATCCCAACATAGTTTTTGTCGGGAGATCAAATGCTACAACCGATTCAAAAAATCTAAACCAAAACTTTAAACATAAACGAACAAAGTACAAGATCACAAAAAATACTAGATTTAACATAGAAAAACTCATGAATGAAAAAAAAAAAAAAAACCATGGAGTCACACCACACCAAGAAATTCACTATGAAGAAATGAGAAGAATAATATAATTTACACTTCACTCCAATCTCTTCACACTTCTCACACTCTAGAGCACACACTCTTCACTTACACTCATAAGAGAATGATGAAAAATTACAAGTTCTGAAAAAATATAGCAAACCACCTAAATACCAACTCTCCTGTTTCGTAGCGTCACGATGTCGTCGTCCTTCAGGTTCATCTACACGAGTTCTAACGTCGCGGTGCTATTACTACAATGTCAAGATATTAGCCTCTCTATCTTGAGTTTTTGGTGCCCCGATCCTAATGCTACTTGCTGCAGCATCAAGACATTGGCTTTTCTGCCTTTCTAGTGCAAATCCATGGATCCTGGCATCGAGGTGCTATCTTCTCCATCTTTAAAGCTAAGACCTCCATGACATAGCATTGAGACGCAATGCAACAAAATAAAATTTTCACACTACCCCCCCTACACCCCCAGCTAGCGAGTTCGATCGACGCAATTGAGAGCTCTGAGTTGATAGTGTATCTCCAATTATTTGACACAATCAAGCTCCACATTATAACAATTTTAAATTTCCATGCTTAGAGAAGAGAGGATTGTAGCATATAAGAATAAAAAATAACAACTATGGATAAGTAATGAATTCTTGTTTGTCAACTTACATTAAAAGGTATGCTTGTCATCAATGTATTTTATGTTGTATCGATCTTAATGAATGCGTTGATCATGGGTTCTTCAGATTTGTAGGGTAAAAACTTGGTTTTTTAACAAAAGCGAACTTAAAATGCATTTATTTGCTTGTTGGACTGAGGCTATGCTAGAATAAACATACCATTTATTTGCATTCATGTTCTACAACTTTAAGCTTGACGAGAAATAAGGTAAACTGAATTTAATATAAAGGTACCAATGAGAGATGGAGGTGTATAAAAGGAGTGTTAATCCCTAACACCAGTCATGCTTAAATTTTTTGCTTGGGTTCAAACATAATTTTGAGCTTTAGATTCTAGTTAAATCTTGGTCATATATTTATTCATTGAACTCCAACCAATTTCAACCACCAGGCTTTAATTGAGAATCAGTAAATATATGATTATATAAACTCATAATCTACAAAGCCTATTATTTCTTTTCATTAAAGCATGATATAAATTAGTTGGTTTACTTCTACTAATATTGATGAAAGAGCATGAATATAATCAATATCAAGCTCACAAACTATTTGCTCAACATAAGCTCCCATTGTAATATCCTATGTCAATAAGCCTCAATTAAAGTGCAAAGGATGTAAAATGTCAAAACAAACTTCCCAATTATTCATCAACATCAATCTTATGACGAACATTTGTGGACATCATTATGAACTATCATTCTTAGTTTGTCCATATATATAATTGCATGAAGTGTTAATTCATTGTGCAAATTTTCTTGCACACTTTTATACAAGTTACTATAGTGTACTCATTTTTTCCTCCTATTCCATCTAATTTTATTTATCCATTTTATTAATACACCATCTATATTTTGATGTGCAAGCCCAAACCATTTTAATTTTCCATTACCTCATATTTAATAGATAACCATCCCACCATTCTTCTAATATAATCATTCTGAATCTATTCTTCTTAATTTTATCACATATCCATCTTTAACATCCTCATTTTTGCCACACTCAATTTGTTTATTAACTTCTTGATTGTCCAATAGATCCATATAAAAGAGTAGCCTAATTATAATTTTATAAAATCAGCATCTATGATATTCTCATATTACATAATACTTTTGAGGAATTTTTCAGTTTAATTACAAAGCCTTGATTCAATAAGTTATAAACTTACCTTCAGAATAGAAAAATCCAACAAACAAACTTGCCACACTTAAGTATACTGTTATTTATATTATAACGCTTTATCTTTTAACATTGTTTCCATGACTTTAACTAGCCATTTATTTCAACTCAGATCTAGGGCTGTTAACTAGCCGATTTTTAGCTGATCTAAGGCTAGCTTGAAATCGGCTCAAAATATTTTCAAGCGGCTCAAGATCATCTCATGGCTAGAACCATTCGTTTTCGAGCCAACTCGGCTCGTTTTCTAATCAATTTTGAGCTAGCTCGTTTTGATTTTGAGCCAGCTCGAATTGAATATTTTCAACTTTTTTTTATTCGAATTCGAATGGAGTTAGCTCATTTTGATCGAGTAGCTTGAATTTAATAAAAATAGTTCTTAAAAAATTTTAAAGAAATTGAATTAAGTGCATAAAATAAAAAAAAAAAATATGATTTTTAAAGAAATAATATTTATACTTATAAATATATTATATTTATTTTAAAAGATTACAAGTTATAACTCTATACACTTAATTTCAGAAATAATTTTATTACTACAAACTTATATATATATATATATACATATAATATTTTTAATAATAGATAAATTCGATCCGATCTGTGCCCGGCTCGAGATCGGCTAAAAAAAAAGTTCGATCCAAATCTTTGGCTCATAACTCGGCTCAATGTAATCAATTCAATCTCGATCCGATTTAAATTTCGATTTGATTTTCAAACGATCCTCAATTTTCAAAACTAAACTAATAGCCTTACTCAGACCTCACCAATTGAAACTATATCAAGCATACATCAAGATACATTGAATATCTTTCTTAACCAACTCCATAGCCAATATAAAAAAGATACACACTTAATTTTGATATTGTATAAACCAACCATACTAATAATTTTGTGGATGTTCCACAACTATTTCTAACTACACAGGCATTAAGCAAGGGACCCACCAAACCCAACAAAGACTTTGGTTATGGTACAACTTTTCATCCCAACACTTGAAAAGTTGTCTTGATCCAAACTAAACCAAGTACATTAGTGGGTCAATAATAAAATCTTAGCTTGACCCATCTCAACCCAAGGCAACTTACAAATTTCATGTGTATTTTAGTTGGTTTGAATAAACCAATGTTAAGACCCAAATAACTATTATTTAATTCAAATATTAATATTATATTAAATATAAATCAAAAAATTATAATTGTCTTTTCGGGCTCAATTTTGTAATGTTATAGTTCAACAAAACCGAGCCCGTGTAGCAAGGAGTAAACAAAAACTCTTAAAAAACTTGTTATAGCAATCACAACAAAACGCTACGTCTACCAATGGTACATATTCTATACCAAAAAAAAAATTAATTTCCTCCCAGCCTAAGTTTATAATAAGAGAAACCTAGATTGTAAACTCAAGCGCACCAACACATAACTTGAGGTGACTCCATATCTAACAAATGCAACCTATGTATGGATAATCTCACATTCCAAATTGTGGGTGGGTCACACTCAGAAGTGACTAGTATTGGATTTGCCATATTTCAAAAGATTCAACCCTTAACTATGTTTTGGTCCCTAAATTAAATTGCATCTTATTCAAAATTTTGTAATTGTGTTGTTAAATTCTGCTCAAACGTAAATGATAATTAGGACTTGGTTTCAGGGAGTAGAACACTAAAACTTTGGGAGTGACCACCTAAAAATACAATCATAGCTAAAAATTCCTAAAATAGATAATTATTTAATATAAATGAATAGTTACTAATTTATATCAAAAATTAATTTTAAAAGAAAATCTAATGGTAAAATATTTAAACAAAATTTATTTTGTAACAAAGAAAATGATATAAAGAAATATATTATAAAGTATTAACAAAAAACTTAAAAAAATAACTATTATCAAACACATATTTAGTCGATTAGCAACTGTTGTAGTATTTGAGCAACATTATTTAATGGCATAATAAGAGAGAGAAAGCAAGTGAGAGTGAAAAACACAGAACTAGAAAATTAAAACAAAGTGACCAAACGAGAGTAAGAGTGATATCGAGTAGAGGTGAAGATGAATGGAAGAAGCACAACAAGTAACGCATGAGCTAGCATATGCGAGCAATGTGTGATCCAACATGAGCAATGCATCATCGAGCCTGTTTGATCTAGAGGAACAACAACAACAAGCCTTTATCCCGCTATGTGGTTGGCTACATGAATCCTTCTTCTCCATTGTGTCCTATTATGTGTCAAATTCTCATTTAATTCAAGTATACTAAGGCCATTTTTTATACATCTTAACCAAGTCTTTTTAGGTCTACCTCTACCTTTCTTAACATAAGGCAAATTTAATGCATATACTCTCCTAACCGTGTCATCGGACGATCGACGCTTTATGTGGCCAAACCATCTAAGGCGACTCTCTCTAATCTTATATGCCATTGGAGCTAATCCAACTTTTTCCCGAACATACCCATTTCGCATTTTATCTCTAAGAGTAAAGCCACTCATCCACGGCATTCTCATCTGCAACTTACTTATGCTTCTCTTTTACTAGCCAACATTCGCACCATAAATCATTGCGGTCTTACCACCATCTTATAAAATTTTTCCTTAAGTTTAAGCGGTACTTTTCTATCACACAACAGGCTAGATGCATTCCTCCACTTCAACCATCAAATAAATTCTACTAATAACATCTCCATCAATTTCACCATCATCTTGAACAATAGAGCCTAGATATCTGAATCGCTCACTCTTTTTAATGACTTGTTCACCCAATATCACAACACTACCACTAGAACTTCTACAACTAAAATTACACTCCATATATTCAATTTTAGATCTACTTAAACGAAATCCTTTATACTCTAAGGTTGATCTCCATAATTCAAGTTTCTCTTGAACTCCCTCTCGAATCTTATCAACAAGAAGAATGTCATCAGCAAAAAGCATACACCAATGCACATCTTCATGTAAATGCCTAGTAAGAACATCCATAACTAAAGCAAAAGATAAGGGCTTAAAGTTGATCCTTGATGTAATCCAACTAAAATAGGAAAATATTTTGTCAATCATCTTTGTGTTTGGACACAAGTAACAGGTCTAGTATACATATCCTTAATGACTTGAATATAACCAATATTAACTCCTTTCTTTTCTAGAACTCTCCAAAGAACATCTCTTGAAACTTTATCATATGTAGATCCTCCTTACTTTCGCTATACATCTCCATCAAACCTCTTAACAAATGTATAGCATCCATAATAGATCTATCTGGTATGAAATCAACTGATTGTGAGAAAATTTTGTATCACATCAAACCTATGCTCAATTACTCTCTCCCATAATTTTAATGTATGAAATATTAACTTAATTCCTCTATAATTTGCACACTCTTGTGCATCACCTTTATTCTTAAATATAGAAACCAACAAACTCTTTCTCCACTCGTCTATTATCTTTTGTCTTTAAAATAATATTAAAAAGATTTGTAAGCCAAGAAATTCCTTAATCTCCTAAACATTTTCACACTTCTATTAGAATATCATCAGGCTCTACTGTTTTTCCACATTTCATTCTCTTTAAAGCTTCTTTAACTTTAAATTTACTAATACGACAATAAAAATAAAATTCTCTATTTTTGCTTAGGGTATTAAGGTTGCTAAATTCAATCATATTTTCAGATCCTGCTTGTTTGATACAGAGGAAGAATTATCTAAATCTTTTCTCATTCTTTCTTCAAATTGAAACATAGTTTCAACCATTATATTTATATACATAAAACCACAATACTATCATCACTCACTTTTTAAAAGTGAAATGCACCTTTTAAGCATAGAAAAATATTAGATAAGTAAATATCTAACTTTAGGTATTAGATATATAATGCATAAGAATTGTGTGGTATGTATGTAAATCTTCCTTATATTTATTCATTTTCAAATAATATTTGGAAGAAATTCAAGCCATAGTTTTCAAGAGAAAACTTATCCAAAAAGTTAGTATAATGAAATCCCCGAACTAATGGCTTCTACTATAAATGAAATAATAATAAAAGATTTGTTAATTAAATTTCTAGAGTTTAATAATTGATTTATATATAAAAATTTTTAAAAAAACATGACATTTTTGGATTTTTAAACCTATAATTTTAGATGATTTCATTTATGATGTATGTATGATTTAAATAACACTTATATGAGAAATTAACTTGATTTTGGGCTTTATTTAAATAATCATCAATAAAATCTTAAATATATGTAAACCTAGATAAATGTTCTAGTTGATAATGAAATGTGGATTGAAGGAGTTTAATAAACAACGATGCACGTGCACGCACACACATACATGATGAATCTATGATAAGAAGATATGTTTAGATATATGTATTCAATCATGTATCTATTCAAAAAGTCAAATAATTATGTTGTATTATAAATAGTGTTGAATAAAAAATTTTAAGGTTAAATAACCGCAAAAACGAAAATAATGCATCTAAGGACTAATTGGCGAATCAAATGTTGTAAGGCTAAAATGGGTAATAATAATTTTAATTTAAAGCAATTATATCATTCTTCTAAACTTAAATGCATCAAAAGACAAGCTATTGATATAAGTTCATTTATATGCATAACATCACTATTTCTACATTGTTTATAATGAATTGTCTCTATAAATCTTAGTGCTCCATATTGAAATGAGAGATATACATTCCATGTTATGTATGAACTATCAAATATATATATGTGATGAAATAAATGCAAAAGAAATGATATAAAAGAAATATATATATATATATGTGTGTGTGTGCGTGTGTGTGTGTGTGCGCGCGCGTGTGCGTGTGTGTATGTTGAAAGACAAAGTTATCCCCTTATGTTATTAGTTGGAGATGTTTGGACAAAGTACCTACGCATGTAGAGAATTATGCCTTCCATTGCAATGGTGATGTGCAAATTGGTAAGGAATATTGAAATTGATAGAAACCATATACAATTTAAACAATGCTTTTGTAACGATATATTACTGTAAAAAAAGAAAGAATATCTGATATGATATGAATACAGATACTGATTGTGATTTTATTTATAATTGCTCATGTTTCCTCCCATGACTACAACTACAATTTTTTTTTTTTTATATTTTATTTTATTTTATTTTTTTTATAATAACTTCCCTTACAAAACCCAAATCATAAAGCATTTAAAACTGAATTACGCACATTTTATTAATGGGGTACGGAACAAAGATTATTACGACATACAACCTTTACGTGGATATTGCAAATTGGGGTAACGGAACAAAGAATATCTGATATGATATGAATACAGATACTGATTATGATTTTATTTCCAATTGCTCATGTTTCCTCCCATGACTACAACTACAATTACTTCCCTTACAAAGCCCAAATCATAAAGCACTTAAAACTGAATTACGCACATTTTATTAATGGGGTAACGGAACAAAGATTATTATTACGACATACAACCTTTACCTGAAATAGAAACAAGTTAAAGGAAGCTCAGTATTAACTTTCAGAACAAATCCACCCCATCCGCTTGAAGTAATAGACAGCAAATGCAGAGCTTCTCAATAATTTAGAGTAATTATTTCCACAAAAAATAATCAAAATTTGAGCATTGCAAGGAGGTATAAAGGGCCATGTAACTGCATACAGTTCGGCTTTTAATATTAAGAATAAAAAATAATAAAACAAATGACCTCACTAATCAAATCTCAAATCATATTAATAAATTTTTCATATTTTCTTAAAAAAACAAAGATCTGATCTTTCTCATCCATTCAAAAAACAACTAAAATTAGTCTTTTAAAAGTAAAGTACGACACTGGACTTATTAACTCACAAGTTATCATTTCAAACATATTGAAACAAAAGCTCATTTAGCTGCTTGTAAATAAAAACATATTCTAAAAATGAAGATTTCATTTCCCAATGTGTGCTGATAATGAAAACGTCATATTTGAGAGGTTTTGAAAGTCTTTGTAGAGTTTAAAAATCAAAGCTAATTTCTAAGTACATCCAGTCAAATGATAGAATATAATAAATTCACTATTTTTTAAAACATATTTTTTAAGTTCAAGCAACTAAATGGGCCCTAACATGATGATTGTGTTTACAATGTTTTACAGTAGATGCATCTGCAAAAATTCTAATATTTTCACTTCAAATAACATCCAAAAAAAAAATCATAGTTCAATCAATATTGTATGCTTATAGTATATGTAACAATGTGATAAAAGATTGTTGGATCAGGTCAGTCCAATCCGGCTCAACTTATTGCTCTCCACCACCTTGTGAAAGGGGTTGTAGGCGATTCCTACTAATCTTGACTCAACAAGATCAACGGTGGGCCAAATTCAAAGTGGGAGACAGAGACAGAGAGCATGTGAACAAGAGATCAAGGTTGAGGGGGAGAAAGCAAGTCAGAAATCAGCAATGTACAAGAAAGTGAGGAACACAGGGAGAGAACTACCAAGCTGATGGTGGCTATAGGAGGATCATGAGCATGGCCTATTCACCATCTTCTTATTGTTTTCCTATGTTAAAGAAAAATTCAAACCCATCTTCATATACTTTTTTCATCCTAGAATGATGTTAAATAAATAAGGTCTTAAATGAAATCGTCATATTTGAGAGGTTTTGAAAGTCTTTGTAGAGTTTAAAATCCAAAGCTAATTTCTATGTACATCCAGTCAAATGATAGAATATAATAAATTCACTATTTTTTAAAACATATTTTTTAAGTTCAAGCAACTAAATGGGCCCTAACATGATGATTGTGTTTACAATGTTTTACAGTAGATGCATCTGCAAAAATTCTAATATTTTCACTTCAAATAATATCCAAAAAAAAAAAATCATTGTTCAATCAATATTGTATGCTTATAGTATATGTAACAATGTGATACAAGATTGTTCGATCAGGTCGGTCCAATCAGGCTCAACTTATTGCTCTCCACCACCTTGTGAAAGGTTGTAGGCGATTCTTACTAATCTTGACTCGACGAGATCAACGATGGGCCAAATTCAAAGTGGGAGACATAGATAGAGAGCTTGTGAACAAGAGATCAAGGTTGAGGGAGAGAAAGCAAGTTAGAAACCAGAAATGTACAAGAGAGTGAGGAAAACAGGGAGAGAACTACCAAGCTGATGGTGGCTATAGGAGGATCATGAGCATGGTCTATTCCCCATCTTCTTATTGTTTTCCTATGTTTAAAAAAAAAATTCAAACTTAATCCCATCTTCATATACTTTTTTCCTCCTAAAATGATGTTAATTAAATGATGTCTTAAGTGGAGATTAAACTTAGATTGATATTTAATGGTTACTTGATAAATATTTAAAAGCTTAACATGGATGTTTAAAGAGACATTCCATTCAACATTAATTTATGAAGACGTTCCAAAAAACTAGTTAATATTATAGGAGCCTACATCTTGAGATTTAGTCAGAATCAATTATAATTTATAATAAGTTATTATAATTAAAAAAATGCAAAACTAGTGTTTATTCTATCAAAAAAAATTTGATAAATTATTTTATATGTGCATTACTTTAACTGAAGTGAAATAAATCTTACTCATGCAAATCATATTGACATAAAACATATTTTGACCATATTGCTTATAGAATTCTTATTAATAACACCTTTTTCATAGCATAATTTTACAAATGATCAATTATATATTAAAGGTATGATAATAAATGACTAATGAGTCATTTTTGAAGGTATGAATATGATGAGAACTCGGTCGGATGATTTTGAATTTGAATGTAGTGAATGTCGTTTTTCACATGATCTCATGTCAACATAATGGATTAGAATTTATTAATGATTAACTTTCATTAAATCAATATTTTTGTAGAAGATATATATTTAATTTGATGTAATAATTATAATTGTTATGCTTACATCCCTTGTTTATGGTGCCACCTTTATTGGTCTCCATATCTCATCATTTACATTGGCCAATAGATTTCACCTATTAAGTTTGTTTCTTTTAATTTCAATTGTGCATCATACAAGAGAGCTTCTAGATTTAATCTTAGATATCATGAGAAGGTGAAAAAGATTATTATAAGTTATTTCATTAATTTAATAGCAATTTATCTTTTACATATGTCATTATAATAGTTAAGTTTAAATATAAGCGGAATAATATTTGAATGAAATGAATTTTTGGATGCTTTAATCATAATTTTAGTGAATATTTATCAAAGTGGACAAAAATATACTCATTGGATTATATTTAAATTTAGGGGCATTTACATACATAGCATACAAATCTTATATATTTACATCTCTAACACTCACACATAAATATTTACATATACAGCATCTAAATATTTGTTATTATAACAAAAATAGCATTTTTCTTAATTTTTTAAAGTAAAATTTACCTTTTGAAGCATATGAAAGATGTTATATTTATAAAAATCAAATTTTAGGTGTTAGATATGTAAATGCATAAGAATTGTGTGCTATGTATGTAAATTTCCCTTAAATTTTATCAATTCACCCCGTCTTATGGGGTTACTGTTGGTTCCAAGACCAGTGAGCTAGACGTGATGGTATCTCTAGTGCAGAATAGGAGAGAAAATATGCACAGAAGAATCGGGAGTTAAAATTTCTTACCACTCTGTTTCCTCCTCAGCATCATTTAGGCATTTTGATAATTCTTTGCAAAACCACAGTCCTTGCAGTCCTTATGTCCCTGCTACACCGATCAGCCTGCTGCACCAAATCGTGAATGCTTTTCATAAACACTCCCATCTTCTTCCTTATCTCATCGATACCAAGCCTCACAGCGTCTTCATCTCTGAGGGCAAATTCAGCATTCTCAATTAGCGATCTCATATGATCTTCCAATCGGTTCACCAAAACTCTAATGCTATCCAAATCAGTGAGCACAACAAAGGTCCCTGCATGCATCGTATTAATTAGCTCTCTCTCAGCCTTGAGTGCATCCTGGTAGTCCCTCCACATGGAATCAAACCACTTTCCCATGGAACCTAAAGGAATCGAAGAGGCAGCAGCCAACGCTGCCGCTATAGGGGGAGCTGCCACGACAGCTGCCACCACAGAGCATATGAGAAGTGCTGCAAGAGACGAGGCAAAGATTATGCACGTAACCTTTCTCCATGCTTTTACTGATTTGAGCTTCTTGTCTAACTGGTTTTTTCTATTATGCAACTTCTCAAGCATTGATAATTGTTGGCGGTAGACCAATTGAAACGCCTGGTAAAACTCATCAGTGAACGGATCGCCAGTAGCCTTGAAATGCCTCAACTCCTCTAAGGTTTTCACGTATCTCGTTTTTTTTATCAATTCTGGAGATTGGTCCTTCTCGTCGGCAGCAGCAGTGGCAGCGGCAACGTGTTCTTTGTCGAAGCTTTGGAGGGCGAGTTGAACAATAAGCTGAGAGTCGCGAGCTTTCATAAGACACTTCTCGAGAGCAGTAAAGAAATCCATAGTACGGATACTGTTCTCAAAGTACTCCTCAACCAGCTGGAAGATCTCAGAGCTCTTCCAGATGTCCTTTTTGCTGTCCAGGATGATGCGAACGACATCTTGGTTCATGTCGAAGAGGGATCCAGCAACTTCTTTAAGGGTACCGAAGGAAAGAGAGCGGAGCTGGACGTTGACGGCGAGATTCGAGATAACGCCGCTAGTGCGCTGCTGGAGAGCTGCATCAAAGGTCTGGATCTCCGGATCCAGTAAGCACGCTGCCTCGTACGACTTCAGCTCCGCCATGTACTCAAGGTTACTGCCAGGGACAGATCCGCTTGAGTCACCGCCGCTTGCACGCCTCTTGCTGAACTGGATGCCCATTAAGAAAAAAACAAGACAATGTAAAAAAGAAACTTGAGGATCTATACTCGTATGTTAAAAGGGAAGAAAAGGAGACAATAACAAGCAAAAGGAGAGAGGGGAGGTAAAGAATGGAGAGCAATCAAAGCATAAGTTACTGCTTCCTTCTCTTCCTCCCCTCCCTCTTTCTTCACCAGCTTGGAGGCTCTGATCGAGTCAAAGGGGAAGAAGACTGGAGGGAAAGGACTAGAAAAACCTAGAATGGGAAGCAAAGGAGGTCAAAGGGGAAGGAGGGAGGAACCGTACGTTGAGCTCCATTAGTCTGGTGAACGTCCCTTTAGCTGAACATGACCGTTTCAAAATCGGATATTTTGTAGAGAATGAGCCGCTTAGAGTAAGCAGTGGTTCTTACTTGGATGATATAATAAAGGAAAATTTATATATATATCACCTAATTTTTATGTATTTACATATTTTATATTTAAACTTTAATATTTATAAAACTAATACTTTTCCTATGTACAAAAAAAATATATTTCACTTAGAAAAAATAATAAGGGTGATATTTTTGATATAATAATAAAGATTTAGGTAGTATTTAAGTAAAATTTAAAGTTTAAGTGTGAAATATATAAATGCATAAGAATTATGTGGTATGTATGTAAATCCCCCTATAATAAATATTATATTTTTAAATAATAATTAAATAATAAATAAAATCTTATATTGATATTTTATTTATTTAAATAATAAATTAAATATAAAATATAAAATATTTAGAATTTAAATTATATTTTGAATATTTTATTATAAAAAACTAAAATTAAATAATCTAATTTAAATCATATATAAAATATCTTCATAACAAAAATTTTAAATAATTTAATTTATATTTCTAAATTATCATGTGATTATTTATAAAATGTTCATATAATAAAAATTTAAATAATCTAATTATGAATAGCACCTAAGCCTCTCAAATCCCATATCCTAATTCCTATCATACACATATCTACCATCAATAGCTAAATATAACAACTTATGTAAAATGTAAGTGCACATAATTTCACTTAGATAAGATAAGAATGTAAATATAAACTTGTTTTCTACTGTTCATCTTGAAAGTATAGTCGATCAATCGATATGCCAGTCCCTAACTATAAGGGAGAGATGTTTTTCAAACATATTCTCAAGCACCTCTTTACAATGTATCTTTTCTAAGTTATTATCGTGTTCTTCGATGAGTCACAAAAATGAGTGTTGATCTCATTCTTGTGTCATCTAACGAACGTAAATGTTTTCGTTCTCGTATGTTATTTTGCTAATAAGATTAGCATTACCTAATGCTCGTCTTTAAACCAAGTCATGTCTTATGAGTTCAGGATCTTTAAATTCTAGCAACAGCTTCTTCAAAATTTACATAACAATCACGAGAATTATAAATTGATGTGTCAACTCTCATCAATAGTGTTAAAATAGAATTCAATATTTAGTCTAATATGAGTCTTGTTATGAGCTATCAACATCAAAGAATTATACAAACATATAAATGCCTAATATATTTTATTAAAAAAATTACAAATTAAGCAATAAATTATGATAAATTAACCTAAACTTATGATTTTAAAGTCCATACCTTAGCATTGCATCTGTTTTCATTGCATGCAAGTAGAAAAATTATGAAAATCTCTCATTAAAAGTTTTGATGGACGATTGATAGATTTAGAAGTCTCCTCATTGGATTTCAACATATACTATTATTGTTGAACTATTAAGCTTTTAATATCACCATCTCAATGACTTCATCATCGCTAATTCGTATTGCAACAAATTCACCACTTATAGGATAGCAACTGATATGACCCTGAAAATTTCTCTAGTCGAAGCACGAATCTTGATGCCGAAAGTAAGCTAATCAGAAATTGAAACTGGTCGAGATCAAGCACTTAAAATATCATTGGAAACTTTGAGACATCAATTAAATTCCTAAAAAGCTCTCAAATATGGAGTGTTTATAGTCAAATCGGCGTCGACGGTTCCAACAAGCCAAAGATCTTACAATTCGACTTCATTTGAGCATTCAAATACAAAAAATACATCATATGATCGAGAATCATCATGAGCGTCCGAGGAGGAGTGGTTGGATTTTGCATGTATTTACGTAAACGCCACTCCTCTAATCATATAAATCCTCATTCCTCATACGAGGAGCAAAGAGAGAGAGAGAGCTCTAAAGATCTTCTAACTGCCGCCACTGACGGTATCAACCACCGCCACGGGCCGCCGTCACCGCCGCCGTTGATCCTCTTGCCGCCAATCTCTGCCGATCTTCATCATGATGACTTCTACCTGATTGTTCGCTTCTGCGGTGATTGTTCTCGTGGTAATTGTTCGATTTTCGGGTGATTGCCGCACAGCTTCACCATAATCGCTACTACTAAGAATCGTTACAATGATCATGTCACATAAGCTGTTCCTTTCATATATAATTATGTAATCCCAGATCGGAAGATCTACTCAAAACAGATACATAGTGGAACCTTTTACTAGGGACTCGTGATTTTTCCCTCTTTTGAGGTTTTCCAGTAAAAAATTCTGAGTTTTATTGTTCACTCTTTAAATATGTGTTGGATATCACAACGAAGCTAAGGCGAAAACTTTTACTCTACCGCAACTGGTTTTCTAGCACGCAACAGCAACATATCAAATTAATATTGAATCTAACAAAAGTTAACTTCAAAGATCAAAGGATTCTTCTTTTAAGTCTCCAAAGGTCATTTATATTGAAACTTGTAATGATCGATTCCAATCTTCAACATAATTTGCATGAAACTCTAAACTAAGTCAACATAATTTCAAATGAGCAATAGGATGATTTATATTGGTTAATTGGGATGAAGGAGTAGAATGATGTGAACCCTTCAATGAATTAAATTACCTCACTACCTTTAAGAACATTATCTTAAATATTTTTTGTTGATCACTTTCATATGCATGTCACATATAATCTCTTAAGTAATGTTAAATTTTTGAGCTTTTACACACACACCACCTTACATACAAAGCACCTATATCTTACATATTTATAATTTAGCTATATTTTTATTTTAATTTTTCAAATTAACACTGAAATATTGAAATTCATAACATAAGCTCAATTCATATTTTTCATTCTTTTAAAATTATCAACAATTTATGATGCAGAATGTTGGCCAATAAAAGAGAAGCATAAGACTAAGTTAACTGTTGCAGAGATGAGGATGCTCAAGTGGATGAGTGGTTACTCTTAGAGATAAAATATGAAATGAGTATGTTCGGAAAAAAGTTGGAGTTGCTCCAGTGATAGATAAGATTAGAGAGAGTAGACTTAGATGGTTTGGCCACATAAAGCGCATGCCTTCCAATGACCAGATTAGAAGAGTAGATGTGTTAGATTTGCCTTATGTTAAAAAAGATAGAGTTAGACCTAAAATGACTTGGTTAAGATGTATAAAAAAATAATATTAGTTTACTAAAATTAAATGAAAATTTGGCGCATAATAGGACACAATTGAGAAGAAGGATTCATGTAGCTGACCCCACATAATGGGATAAAAACTTATTGTTGTTATTATTGTTGATAAAATTCTAAACAATTTGAGTGTTACATTCACATATAATTCAGTAATAAAAATAAATAAGATGATTAAATTATAAATATATAAAAATTAGATGATTGATATGTGAATTTCTCTCTCTCTCTCTCTCTTATTTTTTTTTCAAATTGCTAACTTCTAAGCAACCATAGTACTAAGCAATATTCAATAATTTCTCTTAAGCTTCATATTACATATTAAATTGGATGGGAAGAGAAAGATGCAGTAATAATGTATAAAGCATGAGAAGATCGAATTTATCAAAAAAATATTGATTGGATTCAAAGTTATTATTAAAGAAGACATCATAAATTATATTTAAAAATAAATCGAGATTAAAAATAGGGAGAAAGAAACTAAGTTTTAATTAATTACTTACGATTAGTTCGCATGAAATTCGGCTAAAATCCTTCGGGAGGTTAAAAGAAGAGCCTGGCTTGGGAGAAATAATTCATAGGAAAAGAGAATCTGTAGACTAATTATGAATACTGGCAACTTGATGAATTCTTTTGAGCTAATATTACTTATCAATAAGAGAATACGTGAGTTTTCTGAGTGACTTTGACTGCTTAATATTAACAGTCGAAGTAGTAAACTCTGAGGAGCATTTATTGAAATATATATATATTAAAACCCTAAGCTTTAAGCAACTTTAAACCTTGTGAGTTTTAAATTTGAGACTTTTACATACACTATACCCTATTCTTACACATTTACAAATTAACCACCTTTTAACATCAAAATTTCAAATTGATATTCAAAATTTGAAATTTATAACAAAAACTCAACTCATATTTTTCATTTTCATAAAATTCATAACAATTTGATCGTGACATGCGTAAATACATGAGTCTCTTAGTTTAAAAAAATGATGAAGATGATTGAATTATAAATACATATATTTTAGGTGATTGATTTATAAATATCCCTTTAAATTTCAAATGATTTAACTCAATTAATAATCAATCACTTTTAAAATCCATTTAAGGGGCTGTTTGGTTACCTGCATTTAAAATACATTGCATTTCAAATACACGCTTTTGAACATTTGCTACATAAAAAGTAAAATTCATATTTCAAATCTGAAGACTAGTTCGTATTTGAAATTCAGATTGGGCGAATTCCAAATACACCGCTAAAGTGATGTGGTACGCCGCCGCCGCCGCCGGTACCGCCGACGTAATCCCTCCGCCATTCATCGCCGCCGCATCTACCGACGGCCATGGTTGACGCCGCCACCACTGCCGCGCACATCGCCAGCCGCCGCCGCCATTGTCACGCTTTATTCATGTCATCCAAAAGAGTCGATTTTCAACCTTAAAATAATCCTTTACACTACTTTTCTTTTACAATTATTTGATTAAAAAAAAAAAAAAAAAAAGTCAAAAAAAGATTATTTTATAATTGTTTGAGCTTTAAATTCATGACTTTATTTTGTTGACAAAATATATCTAAAGAAATTGAATTTAACATCAGAAGTCTCCTAATCTTCATCGACATATACTAATCTCTTGATATGATTTTTTTGATTCTACGATATAATATATATAATATAAATACTAAAACACTTATGATTAAAGAAAATTTTACTTATGAGATAAACGAAATAATGATAAAATTGTGATGGACATACAATTTTTTTTTATTTTATCATCTCTGCAAATAATCAATTAGTTTAAAAAATACAACTTTTTCATTACAAATTTTTCTAAAATAAAGCTGAAATGTAATTTCCAAATGAAGCAATAGTGCATTTTCATACCGCAGTGCTTTCCTAAAAGCAGCCTAAAGCGAAGGATACTAAAGCGAAAAGTAATTCATAAGGTTTTAATTTGCACTTCTAATACTAATATGCACAAAGAAAAAAAAGGAAAACACTCGAAGAGTACAATACAATAACACTCTTAACTACACAAACTCTGTTCTCATCTAATAATGCAGTAAATTTCCAAAACCTTCTATACGTTACAACCCCAAATTCATCATCCTCATTTCCCTTTTTTTAACTTAATTTCCTCTTCTTCTTTTTTCTTTTTTTTAAGTTATCATAGAAATACAATAATTAATTATATTCACATGAATCACATCAAATAACAATATAACCTCCCATCCAAATCTAATCAGATAAACTCTGCACTGACTGCATTCTGAAGCAGCCACCTGAAATTAAACAGTGAGCTACCAGGCTACAGTGTTCTAAGGCAACAGTACTTCTTCCCAAACTTCACAATCCTACCAAGAGATTTAGATCCCGACCCATAAGAACTACTGCTACTATCAGAGCTCCTTGAATGAGTTCTCTTTGGATGAATATTATCTGCAATCGTATATACATGTTCTTCACCCTCCTGATGGCTATTATGGCATAAATATTCATTTTTGAATAGAGAAATAGGATATACCTGCTGGCTGTGCTGGGTTGATGACTGATGTAGAGACACAAAATTTGTAATTATTTTGCTGTTCTTGAATGTTCTGGCTGCTTGTGCCACGAAGGTAGCTCAGCAACTCTTCGGAATCAAAATAGTCGTCGTCGGAGTCGCCGGACATGATGCTGGAGTTGTCTGAACAGGAAGAAGCTGAGTCTGGGTCATGAAGGTCGTTTAGCTCCAGGTATGAATGGCGGTCTGATGGAGAAGACCTATTCGAATTATAGAAGCTTGTGTTGGTTAATGTTGGTCGCCTCTCGTTGAGGGGAGCAAGCCGTTCGCTCCCGGCAATGGCTTGCACGACCTGCTCGCTGCCAGTGAGAGGCTGCACGAGAATGAAGTCTGAAATCATATAATTTTTTTTAACCATATTTTCTATTTACAAGCAACATGACTCCTTAGTATCATTTATACTTATTTTCAACTCAAAGCAAAGACAAAGGTAAAACCTCCATCCTCACACAATATTTCTCGGGACATCATGAGAAATTTCTTTTGCCCTTGAAGAGAAAATAGATCTACTAAAGAAAATAAAGAAGAAAAAAGACCTGAGATTTGTTTGGAGTATTAGTTGACGACCCGTTCTCTTCATCTTCTAAAAATTTCATCAGCATGCTTTCTGGGCGATCAACATCATCATCATTATCATCATATGAACAGAAAGAACTGTGCTTCTCCTCATCAAGTAACTTGAAATCACAAAATTTTGGTACTCGATCATTTTGCCAGAACATTCTACACATGGACTTGCAATCCTGCAAAGAAAACTCTACTCAACTTACTGAACAAAGAATGGTGAAATAAAATAAAAAGAGATAGACACCTGTGAGAGCTTAGATCCATGGCATACCTTCTGGTCTCTATGATATTCATGCATCATCCAACCAGTTCTATTTCCGAAGGATTTTGGGCCAATGTAAAATTCCAATGTTGTTTTCATACCACAAGTGTCATCATCCCTGAACATTTTGATATCATCCATGGGATTCCAATATCCAATTCGTGTAACTTCAATGTTTCTCCCTTCGGTACATGACTGGTAATTACTCGAATTGTACAAATACCACATTCCTTCTGTTAAGAAGCAACTTATGTTAGACCAAGATGGATAAGAAAACAGCATTTTTTTCTCCAATCACCGTTTTAATTGTATGGTGCAATTACCCAATACCAACAATGCAATTCAATCTACTTTGGGGATTGGGTTTTTTGAAAAATATAGCAAAATTAATCCAGAATACCCAATATAGAATTGCATGGATACAATAAGGGCAGAGAGAATCATAAACTAAGTATATCTGTGAATGAATTATTAGCAACAAAACACCTTTGCATGATTATGACAAAATTTTATCTTTGAAATGATAGAAGGATCATAAGTTTTAGCCTTTGAGATTTTCTAGAGATAGAGAGAAGAATAGTAGAATGAGGTAGACAACCCATAGAATAAGCAGCAGAAAATCACAGTAGATATAACTTAAGCGAACTAAAATGCATTTTGTAACAAATAATTACAAACCAACAGAAAACTACAGTGACCCAAATTAGCAAAGTATCCGTGCAATCCATAAGCAATACAAGAGCCACTAACTGCAAAGGTTAACACAGATTAAAGCTAGCAACTTTAAGCAATTACTCAAGTCTCACAGATTGATGAAACTGAGTGAAACGAAAGGATGATCGTAGACTCGTAGTTATATAAACAGGCAAAGGCACACGTGAAATTACTGATTCTCCTGAGAGGCGTTCCTTTTACTTGAATACTATCAAATTTTCCAACTACCTAGAATGGTAATTGTTATGGAAAACAGACAAAAGAGACAGTCTGAACAAAAAAAAAGAAAAAATTGTTATATATCTAGTAAAATACTAAAAATACTAAAAAGTTTCATCTGAAAGGACACGGAACAAGCAAGGAGAAGAGATACTACATCTTAGGACAATCACCGATCTTGCTAGATACAATTAAGGAAATACTCAATATATGGAAGAAGGGCATCATCAGAAGAAAAGGACAGAAAAATGATGAAGGTAAGCAATAACCTTTTAATTAAATCCCCAGCTGAAAAAAAAGCAGTTGTAACAAAGTAAGAACTAAAAAAACAAGAGTGACAATAATAAGCATCAGTTTCAGAAACAACGAGGATAATTAATATATAAGGGGAAGAAAAAGAAATCAAACCACAAGAACCACCCACCATCTCTTAGCTCGGTTGGTGGGCGTGCTCGGCCGGGAACCCCCCGGACCGAGTTCGATTCCTCTCCAGGGCGGAGGCGCCCGCATGGGAACATCAAGGGGACCCGTTACGCGTGGGTGATGAATGTGACGCTTTAGGGGATTAGTCACAACGACATCCCCACCCACAAGATGGGTGGGGTGTTGGGTGGATACCCTTCCAAAAAAAAAAACCACAAGAACCAACCTTTCCAGAACAATCATACAAGACAGTCTTACAGCAGACAAACTAAGGCATGAAAGTAATCTCAAAATAGATAAATCAGCTTATGGCGAACTGAGGTCAATTATCAATAAAGATAATGCCTTGCCCCCAAAAAACACAATGTTGTTAAGAAAGATAACAGAGGCAAATAAAAAGTAACATGTCAGACTTATGAAGCATATAAAAGTTTTGAATACAAATGTCTAGTGGGAAGGTTCAGGTAAACAAAAACAAAGCTAGGTAGACATGATTGAACTGATCAATAGTGGTTTTCCTACTTGCAACTGACCCATTCCAGCTAGGTAACGTGAAACATTAAGAATCTAATAGTTGCTAATTTGGTTTATTTAATTGTTTAAACACTCAAAAGCATTAAGAAAATGAAAAAATAAAAAATAAAAATAATGAAATAAGAGATTATGATCATTCAATAAGGCAATTTGATAAAATACCAAGAAAATTCCAAGGCAAACCCCTTTCTTGAAAAGATTTAGGCTTCGTTTGGGAGGGCTTTTTTAGTGCGTTTTGCTTTTGAGAGCTTGAATTTTTAATTTTGATACCCGTTTGAATAGTGTGTTTTTTGAAACTGTGTTTTAGCTCCATCTCACTAAAAGCTCTATTTTAGCCCTTTTCAAAAGCAAAAGACAAATAGCTTTTCAGGAAATACTTTTAAACCAGCTTTTCAGGAATCCGAAAAGTTTAGCCAAACGAAGCCTTAGACAATAGTTAACTTTATCAGATTGGAAAAGACTAGACCCAAAACTTCATTCATTCACTAGATTTTAAAAACTTTGCATTTAAGAGACAGACATCATATAACCTGCAATCCACGCTAATTCTCATTCATATGTGATTTTAAATCGAACACATGAAAACTTAAATAAAATGCACTTTCAGATTTGCAGATCAAATATAAATATTCTCATTAAAGTGATAAACAAAAAAAATCTGCTTCAAGTATTTGTTTTAAAAAGAAGACAAGACAATTAGATTTACAGAGCTGTTGAAATTTTTTTTTCCCCATTTCTATATCAAAATTTTCTACAATTATGTACGCTGACATGTTTGCAGGGTTTCTCTGTTGCTTTGGTAACACTACAGAAAAGAGAATCCATTGATGTTTGATGGCATCTCTATGCAACTAACAACCCTAATTTTTTTTTTTAGAAAAACAAAGAAAAACTACATTTAAATTTGTCTGCGGATACTCGATATATAGGATTGTGTTAATGGCATGGCCCCGATCAATGAAACTAAATGAGGAAAAAAGCAATTTACCTCAAAGGCTAGAAAGAAACTAATTCAACATAATCACAATAAAGAAACCAATACAGAATACTCAGATTAAATTACAGAACTAAAAGAGATTGATGTCATGAAATCAAGCCTACCTATACGTCTGAATATTTCCACAAATAATGAAAATACAGGAGTAGTAATTCAATTAATAACTCCATGGATGCTAACCAGGTGAATCCCAAGGTTCGAGGCTGAAGGGGCTCACTTCGGTTATCACGTTGGCAGGAGTAGGATCCCCCTCCTTCCTTCCTCTCAAGAACAACATGACTTCTTCATCAGTTGAGCCGACGCCGACATCAAATAGAGGAGGCGTGAAAGCTGGAGGACTCTTCTCGAGCTCAAATCCAAAACCTCCAACGGGTAACTTCTCCTATGCATACTCAATTATGTCAACCCAAAAATTATCCAAAAATGTGGACAAAGAATCGCTACAATACAGAATCAATTGAACAACAAGAAAAATCCCAGCACCAAAAAGGCAAAAACTTCCAAAAAAATCCATCTTCTAAATACTTAATTCATCAAATTATTAGCAGCTCGCCAAATAATTTCCAAATCGGAAGCATATTCAAAGAAAATAAGTTCTCCGATCATTTTCCAAAAATAGTTCACCCAAAAATCTCACGATGTCAAAAGTATCCATTCAATAACGAATATCCAGATTCCACAAGCACGAATAAGCAAAAAACCACTTTTCCATCGATTTAATCTGGAAAATACCCATTAAAACACGACTCAGACATTGGATCCCCTAATCACTGCTTTGAAATCACGAATATCGTCTCAATCAAAGAAAAAAAAAACACAATCCCAGATGCGAATCAACAATCAAAACACCAATCAATTAGATTGAACAGCGCTGTCTCTCTCTTGCTAACCATCGCCGTAAGAGTAGAGGCCCTTCGGCAGCAGAACCCCGCTTTCTCCTGTCGCTACTCTCCCGCTTTCTCCTGTCGCTACTCTCCCCCGCTGCTCCAAAGCCCGACAGAACTCACTGAGAGGGCGCTCAATTTATAGGCCATATCTCAACTCTGGGCTTCCTACTCATTCTCGAACTAGTTAATCCGACAACTCATTCAGATGCTTAGGTAGTGTTCGTATCGAATCTGACCGTCCAGCTGGAAAATACAGCAAAATGGACGGACATGATGAATTTAAAAGTGCCTCTGTGATCTCGGATCACAGCGGATCAATTTGCATTTGCGTCATGTATCAAGTTTACAAGAATGCCCTTAGTTCTAGCAGCCACGTGGCGCTCTTGACTAGCCGTGCCTATTGGTCGCCTGCGTGAGAAATTACCCCGGAGGTGTCAGCCGATGTTTATTTCAGAGTATTAAAATAATAAAAATAAAGTTAATTTATTAGTTACTTTATAAAAAAATATTTATTGAAACTGCTTTAAAACCAAGCAAGTAATTTAAATTTAATAAATATATAATTTAAGGTTGAATCAAACATTTTATATTATAAAGAAAAAATATAAACTAAATTATTTTAATCAATTTAAATTTAAAGTAATTACATTTAAGTTCTACTTTTAAAAATAACATATATAATATAAAGTTGAATCATTATATGCTTAAATATTTAAAATTATATTTAGGTTTAAATTTTATTTAAATTCAAGCTTAAATTAATTTCGGAGAATATGTGATATTAATATGATGCCTCAATTATATTAATGTAGCATCATAATTATATTTTCAAATCCCCTTTCTAACTGCATTGAGAATATATTTTTATTAAAGTTTTTAAAAACTATTATTATTTTCATTGAGTTAATATAAATTTCTATATCATCATAATTTTATTTTAGCATTATCATCATCTTGATTTTAACACTCTGATTAAGATTATTTTAATTGATATTTTCATAATATTATTTTTTTATTTGATGTTTATTATATTTCGTAATACAAATTTATATTTGTTTATTCTATGTTTATAATTATTTATATTTCTGGATAAATTGTTTTTATTTTTGAGAAAATTATTTATTTTGAATATCTAAATACACGTGTCAAGCCTGCGAATGATGACGGATTGTTGGAGTCATAAGTTGTTTCCCTGTTTGCGGTGTCACAGCGGATTTCAGCCATTGTTTGGCTGGATGTCTGCGTTCAGATTACAACTATGACTTTTAATTTTACAAATATACCCTCCTTCTCGGAGCCACGTCAATGCCGTTGTGCCGATGATTCGCTGTACAAAAGAATTTAGAAAAATTTACATATATGTGACACAATTTTTATATATTTATATATTTATTTATTTAATATTTTTTATATTTAAAAATTTTTATTTCACTTTTAAAAATAAATAATAATGATATTTTTAATATATTATCAAAAATTTAAATTGTATATATATATATATATTAAAATTTAAATATTTAATATATAAATATATAAAAATTGAGTGATATGTACATCAATTCTCAAGAATTTATTTAGCACAACAAATGCTGTGTGTTGTAATTTCACAATGCTGCACTTATATTTAAAAAATTATGTAATGCAGTAGAAAAATATATTCTGCAATATTAGAAAATTATATTTTTAAATTTAATCTAATAAAATATTATGATGGTTAAAAAATAATAATTTATTTTTTTAAAATAAAAAATTATAATATTCTTATAATTTTTATATAAAACTTTTTATATAATTTTATCATTATTTTTTTTTAAATAGTTAAAATTAATATCTGTAACTGCCGCAAAAATATATTTAATGGACACTAAGAAAATAAAATTTTTAGAGCTTTCTAAAAATAATAAAAAACTTTTTTTAATGAATTTAATTATACCCTCACATACACACATTGGTATTGGCTGTACGAAAAGCTGATGGATTATATTTCAACTTTTACACCCAAGTCTCTTAACTAAATTGGTGAGCGATTATGGTTGGAAATTTTTCAGATTGAGTTTAAATTTTTTCAGAAGAGACGCCTATACTTGGGTGAAGTAGTATATGTATGATGATGAATGTGATCTGCCCGTAAGATTAATCATAATAATATTTCTACCATAAAATGGTTGAAGTGTTAGTGGATACTCATTGCAAAAAAAATTTCAACTTTTACTTTTTAAATGACACGTGGCAGTCTTTTGTAAGGGTTCCGTCCAGAGGAAGCCGCGGGGGTTTGGAAGTTGGCGAATAACTCCTAAACAATTTGAATATGCTGAAGAAGTCCCCACATTTACAAAATCACATAAAAGGTTTCCGAAACTATGACAGCTCTCTGTTCATGCTATGATATAAATTATATCATAGATGACATTAAAAAATCATTTTTTTATTATATTTTAAAAAAAGTTAAGATGAAAAAATTTAAATTTTTTAATCTAATCTATGATCTGATTTTTTAAAAAATAATTAAAAGTATATTTTTTAAAATGATTTTATCATTATTTTAAAAAATAATTATAAGATTAAGCTTTCATAATTTTCTATTGTTAAAAGTACTTTATCCCAAATCATTTAATAATTTTAATTTTAAATATAATTTTGGCGGCACCGTATCACGTGATGAGAATATCGGGCTTTCAACGCTATGGCCCGCCGTTACTTACGTGCATTAATATCTAATTGCTAATAAAATCTATAATTTATTCAACAAAATTAATGAAATTTTTTATTCGAACATTCAAACATTTTTATTAATTATTTTATCCACAATTTTTTTTGCAAAATACAATTTTAAATGGCCATGATGTCAAAAATAAAAATAAAATGACGTCTCTTAACTATAGATTTTTTAACAAAAATAAAATCTTAAATATTTAAACAAAGAATATTTTATTCAAAAATATTAATAAATAAATATTTATTTTATAAAATAATTCTAAGAAGATTTACATACATACCACACAAATCTTATGTATTTACATATATTTACTTATCCAATATTTCTTATACTTTAAAAGATGTATTTCACTTTTAAAAAAGTGAATGATGATAATATTTTGATATTTGAGATTGAGTATATATATATATATATATATATATATATATATATATATATATATATATATATATATATATATATATATATATATATATATATATATATATATATATATATATATATAAAAAGTTTGGATGTAGATATAAATATATAAGAATTGTGTGATATGTATGTAAATTCTCCTTATAAGAAACAAACATAAATCAAACAAAACCTAACTAGGATCCGGGTTTATTGACTCTCTAATAATTTAGCTAGACTACTCAATTAAATAAATTATTAGCATGCCAATTTGAGAGTTTTATCCAAGGTTTTAAACAATAGAACATACATTGAATGGAAAAAAAATATTCAAATATTAGGGTTAAATCAGGGATTTAATTAATTGTTATGATAAATATTAAAATTAATTTAACTTGATTTAATTGATATAATAATAATATTTTATGGATTTAGAATATAACGTTTTAATTTGGAGTACTTTTATCTTAAATATTTTAAATATAAATCTAAAATAAATTTTGAGACTTACTATTTTAAGTATTTTTTCTATTTTTTTAATCTATAATTTTCATTTTCAGCCATGATGGAACTTGGAAGTGTGTAGTTTCTTAATGATTTGGTCAGCATGAGATATTATGATAACTAAGCAAGAGATTAAATAAATTTTAATAATTTATATGATTAGTATAAAATTAAAATAAGAATAAAAATTTAATTTTTATGTATTAAAAATACTCAAAAAATATATATTTTTTTATCTAAAATAAAGTAAACAAGTGCTTTTCTTTTTCATACAAATCATTGTTTATAATTTTATGACTTTGACTTCACTTGTCATTAGAGCATTACAAGCAATGAACCTAAAAATCATATTTTTGGAGTGGATGATGTAGCCCATGGAGCTCTACCTTTTGATGGTATCACTTTAAGATGGAGATGGATATATATATCTATGACAAAATTAAAATAAACTTTTGGCTTGCGTAATTGTTCTTTCAAAAGCTTTAACATTGCGACAACCATGATCCATAGTCTTTATAACTTTACAAATTATTTGTGATACATGCAATACTCCATAGCAAACCTAATTATATTTTACAATTAAATAATTTGATCACTAATATGTTATAAAATTATATCATGATCACAGCTACTAAATGGTCCATCATAATTATAGCCAAGGAGGAGTTAAAAAAATAATATGTCCTTGTTGATCTCACTTTTGGAGTGAGCTCTCAACTTCCATATCATAGATCTAGGACTCTTATGTATTACCCAAGAGTTCCTTAGTCTTAAGACACTAGTGATTAGTGAATACTTAACCCAACCCTGTAGACTTAAGAGTACCATAAGAATAAAGTTATATCTTAAAGATTTGGGAGGGATTGAAACCCATGATTAAATTCAAACTTCAAATCTTTCAAAGCCCTTTGATTTTATAACATGGACTTAGCCTTAACCAAATTCAAATCAACCCCAATCCAATTGATTTTCTCAATTATCAAAGTCAATTTCAAATCAAATCCCAATCCAAATTCTGAATCAACTCCAAATGATTGAAACCCATAATCAAACTCAAATTCTAAAATCCCTCCTAAGTCATATAACCTTCATATGCTTAGTCAAAACTCCTTCAAACCAACTCAAGTTTGGTTGATTTCTTTATAAATCAATCATCCCTTCATTTATATTCACAAATATAAATAAAATCCAAATTCAAACTCTTCAAACCAAATCAAAATAAATAAACAAATTCAAAATCCAAGTTAGCCTTTTTGACCTACATCCATATTGTGGTCAAATTTGCTTCCAAATTATCCTAAACTCAAGTGATTTTCTCATAACCCATTTATATTTTCATTTATATTCACAAATATAACTGAAATATAAATTCAAATTGCCCAAACCAAATCCAAATCAAGTCAAATTCTAATTTTATCCCTTTTAGCCAAATTCTTGAACTTGGCTAAATGATACCCAAATCAACTCAAAACTCATGAATTTCTTCATGATTCAATCATTCCTACAATCATCGACTCAAATATAAACATAAATCACAATTATCAAACCAAACCCAAGTCAACCCAAGTTAAGTCCATGTTGACCCTTTTGACTTAGAATTGTCATATGAATCAAAACTCATTTGGCTCCAAACCACTTGTAATTGAATTTATATTTTAATCCTAGGCTCATGTGTGAGTTCAACTAAACTTGAATCAAGCCATGATCAAGCCACCAAACCCATTTAGGCTCACTTGGCTCAAAATGACCTAAAGGACCCTTTTGAGTCAAGTTCTAATCTAACTTAAATTGAATTGAACTAAGCCCATCAAAACCTTCAATCATGATCAACAATCATCATAGAGTGATCAATTGCATTGAATTGGGTCAAACTAAGTCAAACCTAGCCTTTGACTAAGTCAACATTACCTAAATGAAACCCAAACTAGCCAAAATCCACCTAATACCAAATTGATTGAAACCAATGATTCAAACTCATTCATGATCAATGATTGAACATAACCAAACCTTCATTTAAGCCAAATCAAGTCCAATTGGCCGTTTGACCTAAGTTGACCCAAATTGACTTAAAAAGATAAAATGAACTAAATCATGATTTAATCCAAATTGATTGCAACCAATGGCCTAAGTTCATTCCAAATTACTTATTGAACTTGACCAAAATCATAATTGAGCCCAAGTTGACCAATTGATCAACTTGACCCAACCTAGCCCAAATTGACCTAGAGGGTTAAATTAGCTAAAATTCAAATTAAATTTAAATTAAACCAAATTAAAGCCTACAATCATTTTAAATTGACCAATTGAACTTGACTCAACACCTAACCCAACCCAATTTGGTCAAATTGATCAAATTGGTAAAATTGGTCAACTTGACCAATTTGACCCTTTTGAATTCAAATGAGTCAAATCCAAACCTAGGCCAAACCAATCCAAATCAATTGAACCAAAAATATCACAAACCATCATTTGAGCCTAACCCAAGCCTTGGTTTGACCCAATTTGACCAATTGGTCAACTCAACCCAACATAGCCCAAATGAACACATTTTAACCATATGAACCCAAATCACCCAAAACCACTTTGGGGAACCTTGGTGGCTGACCTAACCCATCCCAATTAGACCCTAGGTCAGCTCCAAACCAACTCAAGTCCATGTGGACCCAACCCAAGGGGATTAACCAATGGACACCCTCTTATTTGCATTAGATCCTTTCCTTAAGTGGTAAAGTCCACTTTGTCTCCCCATGACAACCATCAAATGACCAAATGAAGCACTCCTAGGACTTCCTAGCCCAACCTAACTCACCCTAACATCTGCCATGGACCAAGAGAATAATGCCAAGCCATTCCCCCTCATGGCCAAATCCATTGGATGCAAGCTAGGTCAATCCCACACAATCCCTCCATATCAAGCCTTGAGACTCTTGCCATTGCCTCAACCACTTCTGGCGAGCCACATGACATTGATGGAGACCCCTCTGACAACCCGACGATGGCCAATCTACAGAAAATACAGGATGCATCTGTCCGTCCATCATGAGTAATTGAGGGGTATACCCCCTTAATTCAAGAAAAAAATAGAGATAACTACTTTGTGAGACTTCTTAAGGCATTTTTGAAATCCCACAGAGCTTCCCAAGTGATCCCAAGCCCTCCTCGATTGGCATTTCTCTTCCTCGAGCAAAGCTGAAATAGGACACCATCCTTTCCATCAATACTCCCTCTCCATCCAATCAAATCTCAATTCCTCTTAGCCACACCATCACTATACCTAGTCGAGCACAAATGAACCAATTCCCAAGCTTCCAAACTGCAGGAGGAGTGAATTTGATAAAGACCGAATGCCAAAGGAGGGGAGTTTGGTCCACATAACATTCCACACCAAATCAAGCTCAAAGATTCTCCATGAACCTCGCCTCAACTAAAGAATCTACATCCATGACCCATTGTTAGCTGGTGAGGTAATTTTGCAAATCGAGCCTTGTATGTAAAAGTGGGTTGGTCTTTTTCGAAGTAAATTTTAATCCCATGTGAATTTGACCGTTGGATGGGCATTCCCCCTCCTTCCAAAGGTGTGGGATCGATTTGATTCCAATCCTGTGAGCTAGATTGACGGGAAAGCCGGTGCTCGTCTTTTATCACTCGTGAAGAAGGAAGATCATACGCCATCTGTTCCCCATGATTGGAACGGACAATTGTGATTAGATCACGGTAGATCCCCACTATTTTCTCCCTTAATCTGTGAATTTTATCATGGCCATCCAATCTTAGATCGAATGGTTCACGGAAACATCATCTTGAGTGATTAGGATGCTACTTAAATAGCCAATCACATGCACGTGGCCGCATCAATGCCACATGGCTCGATGGAATTAAGGGATTAATTAGGGTGGTTTAATTAATTTTTAAGGATAAAACTTCCTAAATTCATAACTAATTATAGAAAAATCCAAAAAATACAAACTGTGGCTCATTTCAAAGGTAATCATGAGTAGAATCTAGAAAATTATTATTAATTGATTTTAAATAGTGATTTTAGCTTAATTAAAATTTAATTAAAAATATAATTAGCTTAATTATCCCTTAATTAGGTATTCAATTAATTTCAAATTTTTTGTGGATGTCTAGTGGGCTGACCTCTTCCTCCCCTATTTTTCTGAGATTTTATTGGTTGCTTAATTAGAAAAATCAATTGATTAAGCTTTAATCACTCTCTTAATTTAATTAGTGATAATTAGTGAATGAACAGTGATTTAATTAATTATTTAAGCCTAATTATCTATGTTGAATAGTAAAAGAACTTAGGGAGTGTAATTGGGATACCTTTCCTAATTCATTTCCTAATTTTCCTTCCATTTTTGGAATTTAATTAGTTAATGATTAATGGGATAATTAATTGCTTAATTATTTAATTAATCTCAAGATAAAAAATCAAAGCCTAATTGAGTGTTTAAAATGACTTAGGGATTGAGGATTGAGGCTTTGTCTTTGATTCTCTCTCTAAATTAATTTCATCATTCTAATCAAAATATAATCAAAGAATCCAATCAACTAATTAACAAGCTTGATTTAACTCAATCTAAAATCTATCTCACACCTAAGCAACCTTTAGTTGATCTTGGGTAGCTCCTTGGGTATTCAATAACCCAAAGTGAGAGATAATGAAATTATGGTTAGCTCATATATATCAGAAAACCATAAAAGTAGTTAAGTGAGATCCCTTAAGCCTAATTAACTATTAATCATAAGCCAATTTCATTAGACCCTTTTCATTTCTAAGGAGCGTTTCAAATTTACTTTTCATGTGGTTGCATATCATGTTCGCTTATTATTAATTAGTTAATTAACTTAAGGCGATATAGGTAAGGGTTAATTAATTCACTTAATTCATACCATAACCTAATTAAAACATAAAATCAACCTAAATATTTTTCATTAAACCAAATTAATTCACACACGAAAATTGAGTTAGGTTTAGCAAACCTCTTTCATATTTTCTAAATCAAATCAAACTCAAAATTAAAAGTGTCTTTAAAGAACTTTGGTTTATTTTAAATTGCCTTATTTAATATGATTATTCTTAGGAATTAATTAGGATGAATGAGATCATGTGCTTATGTTCCTTTATTTCTTTCCAATCATCTTAAATATTGCTTTCCATGTGAAATCATGCATTCATTTCATTCAAAATCAAATAAAAATGATTTCTTTTATGTCAAATTACATGTGTTGACCTAAATTAAAATAGGTGTGGCTATTATCACTATTAAATAAAATAATATTTTTAAAAACCTACAAATCAATTATTATGAATGAAATGATGTTAATTACAAATAGCTATGAGTTTGAATATGATGATAATATAAGATATGCAATATGAAGTTCTCTTTCCTTATTTTACATGGATTAACATAGGATTTATAAATGTATAGTTCATTTGAAAGAACACAACATTTGCTAAATCTATTCTATGCTCTCCGTGTTAAGACTTAGAAGATTTATATCACATATGTAAATCATACAATCAAATTAAACATAACTTCTTTGTATTTGACAAAGTGATATATTAGTCATATTTGAACTTTATGTTCTAGTAGGTCTTATACCTTATACTGCAAAATAATACCGGCATCTTAAAACTCTTATACATATGCATGTGTGATATGACTAATGAATACGATGTATAAAACAAACGAATTAAATATAATTTTTATATAAGTTTTCTAATCCTTATAATTGCTTATACATCCATGTGTATCAGAAAAATGGTATATTAATTACATTATGAGGGTTTTAAGTAGCTAAGTAAGGTCTTGTCCTTATGCCCTTGTAAAAAAATAATGACGCCATACTCACTTAGAACTTTTATACATGTGGATGTGTATTTTGCTAATGGATGAAAAATCCCTCCTTTTTATTAAAAAGACATGCATTCATAATTCAATCAAATGAAATATCTAAATTCAAATATACTTCTTTACATTCATCATTTAAGTGTGCTAAAACAAAATTGCATATGTAGGAATGTTTAAGACTTAATCATATACATGTTATACATGATGGAAAGAAATAAATGAATATGTGTATGTGATAGTAGTTCATCCTAATTAGTCTTAAAGATATTTTTTTTATTAAATGAGTTTACTTAAAATAAGCCTAAACTTAGACCAATCAAAACATATAACAAGTCATTCATTAAAGAAAATTGCTTAATTAACTTGCTTTAGAAATAGCTTGAGGTAGGGATGAAAGAGAGGTTCCCTCTCTTTATTCTCTTTATAACACTTAGTGGTATTGATTTTGTACTTACAATGGGGTGGCCAACTAACTCCTCTTATTTTAAATACATGTAGGCAAGTCATATGCTTATGTAAGATAATCATTTATTTATTTAAAAGAGATTAAGTCCTTAACTCACTCCCTAAAGGGACTAGATCATATAAGGACATGCTTCAAATGACCTAAATCTAATGCAATTCAAATTTCATTTTATTTTATTTTTGGACAATTATTTTGACTCAGCTAATAATTCATATGCTAATGCATGAGAAATAAAGTTATTGGCCAAAATTAGTGAGAAGGGAGGAGGTGTGTTTCCACCATGGCTCTCAAAGGTCAAGCTAAGTTTCTCTGGCAAAGGTGGAAGCCCTTCAATTAAGAGTGAAGCAAAGTAAGATGCATTTGTGCATGATGTTATAAAAGAAATAGTCATCAAGCTAAGGGGTTGCTAATTATTTTATCTTAATTTTAAACCTAAGCTTTAGGTGAGGTTATGAGTTCTTTATTTTTAATTTTGAGTTGTTAGATTTGGTAAAAGATTTATTTTTCCTAAGAGCCTAATCAACATCCAGGTCATACATAAAGCAAGGAAGAAACTAGGAAAAGATGTCACTTAATGCACAAGCTAAACAAATCATCAATCTATTTATAAAGCTAATCACAAAAAGAATAAAAGTATTGTGGTCTTGCCATACAAACCCAAAAACAAATTGGGTAGCCAAGCTCAACCCTTATATAACCCGGATTATAAATGAATTAAATATAATTAAGCAATGAATTCATTGTTATGGGGGTCTTCAAGCTTCATTTTTTTATTCTTCTTTTCTTCTTTCTTTCTTCTTTGGTTCCTTCTTTTAAATGGTTGGAAGGTGGATGCTCCAAGGCTTCATATTATGCATAAGATAGGATCTTATGACCAATATTTATCCTAATCCTCATAACAATCATTCAAAAAATCCTATTTATAAAATTTATATGAAAAGGAAAAGTAAATCTAGCTAACACCTACAAAATAAAAGTTAGCTAAATAAACCATCAAATCCCAAGCATGTATATTGGACTTATTACCCCACACATGGGTGACTAAGTCCACCTGATCTATTGGATATTGTTTAGTATAAGCACACATAGCAAAAGTATTTATATCTTTATTTATTACTAGCCATTTAAGCACAATCCTTGAGAAAATAATGGTTAGATCTACCATTCCTCATTCATAAATACATTAACATCCAATCTAAAATATATATCACAAAATAAAAGCAAACATCAAATCATGCCGCCCTAATAAGCTAGAAGTGGTGACTTAGCCTAATGTGTGCTTTGGAGGTTTGTGTGGTATGCTTAGCTATGGCTTTAGGTTAAATTTTCTAAGTGTGAAGCATGTTCAACTTAGAGGAGGGTTTCATTTAAGTTGTTTAATTATTTTTGGGTTAATTTTATTTCATATTTTGATTGGTTCAAAATCTAATTAATTACTATGTTATAAAGAAGAGAAAGAGAAGGGAAACTTCTCTTTCCTTCCCTAACCTAAGTAATTTCTAAAGTGGATTCATATTTTTAATTTTATTTAGTGAATATCTTGATTAAGTGTTTAAATTAATCCTAAGTTTAGATGAACTCTAAACAAACCCATTCAAAAAGAAATACATTTTAAGATTAAATAAAATGAACTAAATTCATAAAACATGCATCACTTTATTTCTTTCTCAACATGTATAACATGCATATGAATGAGTCCTAAGCATATATACACACATAAATTAGAATATTTAATAAACTTTATGATGCATGCTGAGTAATTCATTTAAGAAAATTTGAAAGTTTATGATGCATGCTTTTCATTAAGTAGAAAGGAAATTTCTTATCCAACTTTCACATGTACACATGAAAGTAAGAAAGGCATAAGTGAGTACAATGCCATTGTTAACCAGAGGTATAAGGTACAAGACCTACTTAGGGCTACTTAAGGCCTCGCAACCTCGAGGTTGTCTAGACTAATATACCACTTTTCTTAAATACAAATATGTGTACAAAAGAAATTAAATGGAAAAGAAAGAATGAATCATATGTAATCTTCTTAATTGATAGCATATGAATGAATAGGATATGGAATTAGGCAAGTGTTAGGTTCTTTTCAAATGAATCATACATCTTACCAACTCATATTCAAAACTATACTACAAGAAAAGAGAAGTAAAACCTATACTAAGCACATCCTTATATTCTCTCACATGCAACCTTATAATTAAAATATAAATAACACACTTTCAATTTTGATAATTGATTCATATATTTTTGAAAATAATTTGAATTTAATAGTGATAATAATCACTCATATTTCTACTTTAGACGACACTATAAATTTGACATAAAGTAAGCATTTTCATTTTAAATTTGAATTTTGAAAAATATGAATGCATGAAACCACATGACACACATATTTAGCATGTTGGGGAAAGAACTAAAGCAATGAAAGCATGTAAACATATTCACTTTAATTAAATCCTAAAGACAATCTTATGAAATAAGAAAGCTTAAAATAAATCAAAGTTTATTCAAGATGATTTTTGTTTGATTTAGAATTTGATTTAATTTTAAAAATGTGAGTTGAGTTTAATATTCCTAACCCATTCCCACATGTGTTTGATATTTTTTTTTTAATTTTTAGATGATTAGATTCATTTTGGATTTTTTGTTAGGTTAAGGTATGGATTAAGCAAGTTAATTAACCCTTACCTACACCACTTTAGCATAGTTAACCAAGTAATTATGAGCAATGAGATGACATAAAACTCACAAGGAATTTAAATTTGCACCTAGGAAGAAAGGGCCTAATGCAATTTGGCTCATGATTAATGATTAATTAAGCTAAGGGGTTTAACTTAAGTAATTTAAAACACCCTCACACATGTGAGGTGAGTTTTGATTTCCTTAATTGAATTTAGGCTCTTGAACATCTAAGCATCTACCCAAAGTAGATTAATTAAGTTCTGAAAGATTTTAGAATTTTTAGAAACTAATTAGGAGGGTAATTAATGAATTAACTCTTAATTAAGAGAGGATTAAAAAAAGAAAAGGGGGTTTAGGGAATATCTTAGGGGAAATACCCCAAAATTATTCCTTAAGCCTCTTATTCACTGGATCTAACCTTAATCAACTTCGATGATGGATAAAACATTAATCACACCCTTAACTATCCTTAATTACATTAAGGGAGTAATTAGAAAATATATTTGCAATTCCCCCAATTAAGCCTTCAATAAATCCCAAGAAAATTAGGGGAGGCAAAAGTCATCCCGCAAAACATTCTCAATAAGTTTGGGATTAATCAGAGGATTAATAAAGGGAGTAATTAACAAAACATGATTTCCAATAAAATCCAAAATCAGAGAAAAATATAATTCAAAATCTATTAAAACCAATTTTAGATTATTCTAGATTGAATTATCTTTCTATAAAAATTTACCTCATGTTTTTTGATTTTTATTTAGGGAGATATGAATTTTGAAAGCCTAAGGAATTAATTAAAATTAATTAAAACCTAACTAATCCCCTTTGCACATAGCTTGTCACACAGTGGCGGCAGTTAGCACGCTTTACACGCATCGTGTTGTGAGCTATCCACTTAAACATCCATCATAGAGGCAGTGTGATGGCGGGACACAGTTTGAACCTTGTGGTTTGATCAAGGAACAAACGACCAGGGATCATCTCGTGGTTTTAAAAGGGATAAAGGATTTATAAAATGTGCGCTTAATCTCAATTGTCCATCCAAAATGTGTGGATGGACGGCCGGGATTACCCCAGTTCTTCCTTGAGGGTCAATGGAGACCATCCATGATCTAAGGAAGATCCGACTTTGATCGAGATTGGATTGGGATAAGATTTTACCCACACCATCTTATGCTAATGGCAAGCTTATCCAATGGTGGAATTCTCATGCCATGATAATTTTTTTTCACAAAGAACCAACACCTCCTAAGCCTAGTGGTTGGAAAATGTCATAACTTCATAGGTGATCACCGGCGCTCGAGTTCTATGAGGTAGCTTCATCTAGTGGAGACGAAGCCCTGTTGAAAGTTTCAAGCCTTGGGGTTGAGTAGATCTCTCTATGGACCAAGCTCTCCTCCTCTCCTTTGTGGTTTTGATTAAATTCAAGTCCTCCTTGCTTTGGGAACTTGTGTGAATGCTTGGGTGCACTCGACTTGATCCCCTGAGGGAGTGTGCAAAGAGAATTGAAGTGGATTGTAGTGTGGAAGAAGTTTAGAAATCAGTTGAGCTCCCCTATTTTCAAAGGATGAAAATTGAGAAAGCTTGATTTTAATTCCCTTCTAGGAAGCTTAAGAATTCTCTCTGATGTCTCCTAACACTCTCTAGTGCTCAATCGATAATGTGGGTGATGAATTCAAGTGGAATTAGGGGGAGTATATCTCCCCCTATGGCAATCGGATGATAGAAGCTATGGGTGCCATTTTGATCCAATTGACCATATGGAAAAGTTATTTAGGTTGTTAGATCTTGCACATGGTTGGTTTGAGCTCTTGTGTGGATTAGTAACCTCCCATGTGCTTCAAATCAAGTGGAGGGAGGTTTTTGAATTAGCTAATTTGAGCTAGGGGGTCGATTTTGGCCTTGGGTCCATTTGGGCTGATTGAAACCCATTGTGTTGGGGGCACCACTCTCCATTAGGTCCACCTGACCTATTAGGAAGGTATCAAGTTGATATGAAGAGGGCTTGACCAAATTACCCATGGATTAGACCAAATTTTATTCTATGGCCTAGGGGTAGAATGGTCATTTTGCTAATTTTGAATTTGAATATGTTGGGTATGTTGAGAAAATAGGTTTGGCCAAGTTTCATGAGATTTGGTGTTCATTTGATATGGTTTAGATCAAATGTTGGTCAAGTCAAGTTGATTGGTCAAATTCAAACTAAGGGTCAAGTTCATATGACCATTTAAAATATTTTGGTCACTTTAGTTTGATTCAATTTGGTTTAGTTTTGAATCTGGCTCATATGATTTTATTTATGTCAAATGGGTCTAGTTGACCAATTTGACCCATTTGACCTATTTGAGCAAGGTCATGGGTGGGTTTAGGTTTGGTTAATCATATGAAGTGGATTGGTATCTTTATTTTTAATCAATTTTGGTTACTTTGAATTTGGCTGAGGTCAAGTTGGGTTCAAGGTCAATTGGGCTAGGTTAGGTCTAGTTGGCCAATTGAGGCTTTGGTCAAGTTCAACAAGTGATTTGGAATGAACTTGACCCATTGGTTTGAATCAATTTGGCTTAGATCAAGTTTTGACACATTTTGACTTTTAGGTCAAGTTGGGTCAACTTGGGTCAAGTGGCTAATTGGGCTAGGTTAGGCTCAAATGTTGACTTGGTCAAGTTCAAACATAGTTCATGAATGAACTTAGATCAATGGTTTCAATCAATTTGTCCTATGGTAGATTTTGGCTATGTTAGGTTTTATTTTGGCTAAGTGTTGACTTGATCAACCCTTAGGTTTGACTTGATTTGACCTAATTTGGTTGATTGATCATCCCATGATGATTGTTGATCATGATGAGAGGCATAGGTGAGTTTGATTCAATCCAATTTGGTTAGGATTAGAATTTGGCTCATAAGGGTACTTTAGGTCACTTTGGGTCAAGTGGGCCTAAGTGGGTCAAATGGCTTGGTCAAAGCTTGATTTGAGTTTGATTGAACTTGTATATGGACTTATGATTGAAATATAAATCCATTTGCAAGTGGTTTGAAGCCAAATGAGTTTTGATTCATTTGATAATTTCATATTCAAAAGAAGAATATGAATGGGCTTGGAGTTTGATTTTTGAATTGATTTTTGATTTGATGATTGAAATTTGTATTTATATTTGGATTCATGATTGTAGGGTTGATTGAATCATGAAGGAAAATCAAGAGTTTGGCTTGATTTGAAGTTGATTTGGCTAAGTTCAAAATTTTGACTTGAAAGGCTTAGTTTGGATTTTGAGTGGATTTGAGTTTGATTTTTGGAATTGGTTTTGATTATTTGAATTTATATTTCATTTATATATGAGAATATAAATGAGAATATAAATGAATCATGGGAAAATTTCAAGGATTTGAAGTGATTTGATCATGATATAGGCTAAGTCCATTAAAAGAGAATTTAAAGGACTTAGGGAATTTTTGAGTAGGGAACTTGAATTTTTTTGAATTTGGTTTGATTGATTTATATTTATACTTTATTTATATATGTGAATATAAATGAGTTATGAGAGAATCCCATGAATTTGAATTAATTTGATCATGATTTAGTCTAAGTCCATTAAAAGGGATTTAAAGGACTTAAGAAAATTTTGGAGTTTGGAGTTTGAATTTTTGGATTTGATTTGATTGATTTGAATTTATATTTCATTTATATATATGAATATAAATGATAAAATAAATGAGTTATGAGAAAATACCATGAATTTGAATTGATTTGATCATGATTTTGGATAAGGACTTTAAGGAAAATTTAAAGGACTTAGGAAATTTCATGAATTGAATTTGAATTTTGAGTTTAGTTTGATTGGTTTGAATTTATATTTCATTTATATATGTGAATATAAATGAGAATATAAATGAATTATGAGAAAATCTCATGAGTTTGAATTGGTTTGATCATGATTTAGACTATGTCCTTAAGAGGAGATTAAGGACTTGGGAAAGATTTGGACTTAGGAATTTCATTCATGGGTTTCAATCATGTGGTATTGATTTGAGTTTGGAGAAAATCAAATATGATTGATTTGGAGTTTGACTTGAAGGAAGGAAAGTAAGGAATTGTTCAAGATAAGGGTAGGAAAATTTTTCTAACACCCCTAAGGCATGAATTATTGTTGACCTCCACATATGTGTCATAAATCAAGACAAGCCCACAAGTCAAGTTCGACGGACTTCGGAGGTGATAGTGCACAAATTGAGGCTCAAAATATATTGGATGTCACTGAAAATGGTCAAAACGATCTCCGATCGATGAATGGACTTCGACCTCACATTGTTAAAATTGATCAGAATATAAATATTGCAAAATCTAACAAGCAATCGATTAAGCACTCAAGCTATCAATGTGTCGACATGCATATCAAAGTCGGGAAGCTACGATGATGACCAAATAACCTCCGTTCATAAAATTGATTATGTATTTAACTTCAAAATATCAAAAACTATCAAATGAGATTATTCATGCTTAATTCAGATGAGTCTATGCAAATATCAAAATTGGCAGACACAAATAGGTTGAAATGCACGTCGCGAAAATGATGGTCCTTCAATTGATGAAAGGACTTCATCATCATGTTCATAATATAAAAATTAGTTAAGATATAAATATTACATAACTTAATGATCAACTGATCAAGCACTCGAGTCATGAACATTCTTGCATGCATATAGTCTTATATAAACAATGACAAAATTGTAACCCTTATGGAAAAATAGATTGAACTTGAAAGAAGGGTGAGTGCCAACCAGAGATTTATCTCAGCTCAGGTAGTTAGGCAATTCCTATAGGGAGTTCTGTTGACATTGCCTTAAAGATAGAATGCCTACTTGGGAAAAGGGGCCCTTTAGGGGCTTGACTTCCTAATCCACAAATGAATTAATATTTTTTTTTATCATGAACCCTATTAGTTTACGAGAGATCAAACTGAGAAGGAACTCACATCAGCCTAGATCTATCTCAAATTTATTGAATCAAGGGAGAATCTGTGCATCCGCTGAATAAATTTTCTAACCGTAGGGGTGGCTACTAGGAAAGGGGAACTATCTAATCCAAAAGTAACCCGTGTAGTGTTTAAATGGGGTTGCAAAGGACGTGATCCAAATAGAGTGCTCAGGGATGGGGCTGGCAAGCTTAATCCAACACCTTAGAGAAGATGACATGGTTAGTCATATATTCAATAGGTATTCAGTGTCCAACTCAAGGAGAAAGCTCGGGGACTCATATCTGCCAAGAGTGGTGTATTCACCGGGTGAGTCGTTGCCAGCATAGCAAACATCGACCAACCTAAGATGCCCATCAGTTTGTAACAATCAGCCTTTGAAGAAAGTTGGGGACTCACGCTCCCTATGGGGAACTAATTTGGGATAGTCTCTTACGACACTCGGCGGGCTATCCAACCTAGGCTGAGTAAATGCCATTGAGAGACTTATATCAACTCAACCATAGTTAAGAGGAAAGGAGCCTCTAGGGGACTTATCCTAAACCTCGAATATACTTGACCTATTAGTGTGATGATGGGTTTAAAAGCGTGGGGACTCACATCTTCTTAAGTAAAGTAAACATGAGGTAACTTACTAGATGGGAAGTGAAGTCTACCATACTAACAAGGCGCTTGTTGGTTTGCAATGGTTAAGTTAAGAAGAAAGCTCAAAGAATCACATCCTCCAACAAGTGACCACTAGGGTGACATACTAGCGAGGTAGCATGTAGACTCGACCTAGAGCAACTAATGAGTGAGTGTCACATGAGGCTTGCTCCCACATCAAAAGTGTTGGTTGCATGTGTTAAAAGGAATATGACACCTCTGGGGGACTCTTACACCTACCTTAAACACACTAAGGATTTTGATGAAATGGTGCCACGGATGGAAAACAGGATTCCCACTAAGAAAGGATGCCGCTTGGGTTCTCTCACACCTAACTTAGTTGTGCTAATCGAAATAGGTTACACTTATTCTAATAACATCGGTATATTGTGTTTGTGTTGTGAAAGAGGGATAAGATGCCACTGGGGGACTCTCACACCTACCCTAGACACGTCACGGTGGATTCGCAAGACAAGCAAACAATGCTTCAAAAGAAAGAAGATTTGATGAATGGAATCAGATTTTTGTTCTTTTTATTAACAATTATTTTCAAACATGATTTGTTGCATGGGTAATATTTCTTTAAATAAAGCCCATTAATTGAAGCATCATGTGTTCCCCTTTACAATCAATAAGCTGATAAGATCCTCCTTAGTAGGCCTTCTCTATGACATAGGGGCCTTCCCAAGTGGGTTCAAACTTGCCTCCCAATTAGTTTCCTTAGGACTAACAAGTTCTCCTTCTGGAAAGACTAGGTGACCAAATTGTGAGCTTTAATCATTTTGGCTTTGTACAACTCGAGGTTCTGGCACGCCCATAGGCGACTTTCCTCTAAACCATCGAGCTTTTCTAACCACAACTTTGCATTATGCTCTGTAGTGATCTTGTTACCCAATGCTATCCTTAGGTATCGTATATAGCTTCAGGCCCACAAGGCTTCAACCAACTACTTGTTCCACTATCATTTGTTATCATCAAAAGTCTTTTTCAATATATGGATGAGAGTTTTGTTGAATGCTTCCGCTAAGCCCTTTGCTCTAGGGTAGTAGATGGTGGAGTATCTTTAATCTATACTATGTCTTCTGGCAAGTTGTTGATCTTCATGCTTTTGAATGCAATATCATTATCATATATAATTCATCGAGCCACCCCGAACCTATATACGATATGGTTCTTGAAAAACTAAGCACATGGTGAGCTATGACTTCTCTAAGTGGGATGGCTTCCGCCCACTTGGAAAAGTAGTCGGTGGCAGCTAAGATGAATTGATGCCCCTTGGAAGAAAGAGGATCGATCGACCTACAATGTTAGTACCCCAACACTCGAATGACCATGAGGCTAATGTAGGGTGTAGAATGTTGGGTGGTTGGTGGAGAACCACACCGTGTACCTCACACTGATGGCATCTCCTAGATACATCCATGCAATCTATAATCATCAAAGGACAGTAGTATCCTAGTCTCTTAATCTTCTTCTTCATCTTTAGACTGTATTGATATGCTCCACATAGACTTGAGTGTACCTCGGTTATAATGCCATGGGCTTCGTGTTTGTCCAAATAGCTATTGACCTCATTTTTAGGGTGAGCTCTGAACCCCTCCATCTTAGACATATGACTTCTCTTAGACTTTAAGAGATCCTTAGTCTTAAGACACATCTAGTGATTAGGTGGACCCTTAACCTAGCCCTAAAGACTTAGAAGAGTTAGTCATAGGGGTGTTTGAAAAATTTTCCTACTCTATAGCTTGAACCAACACTTCACTTCCTTCCTTAAAGTCAAATTTAAATCAACTCTAAACTCATATCAACTTCAACTCCAAATCAAACCTTGAATCAATTTTAATAGATTTTCTCAAATCATGAATCAATTCTAAATAATCAAAACCCATCATTGAAATCCAAATTCAAATTCCAAAAATCTTTCCTAAGCCCTTTGATTTTATCTTATGGACTTAGCTCAAATAAAATCCAAATAAATTCAAATTCATAAAATTTTCTCACTCATTTATATTCTCATTTATATTCAATTATAAATTAAATATAAATTCAAATCAATCAAACCAAATCCAAAATTCAAATCCAAATTTAAAATCTTTCCAGTGTCCAAAATCCAACTCAATTCAAATCAAAGTGAATTAAGCCAATCCAAATTTCATGTCATGTTTGTTGATCATCATAGGTTAATTAATTTTCATGAATTGGGTCAAACCAGTCAACTAGCTTGACCAAGTCAACCCTTTCATATGAACCCAAATAGCCAAATTGCAACCTAAATAAAATTGATTGCAACCAATGGGTCAAGTTCACTCCAAATTGATTATTGAACTTGGCCCATAATAAATTTGATTGGCCAACTATATATCCCAATTGACCATGAACCTTGACTAAAGGTCAAATCAAGCCAAAATTAAATATAAACTAAATTAGAAACAAAGATACAAATCCATTTAAAATGATAAACCAAACTCAAACCAAGCCATGATTCAAGCTAATTTGGTCAATTGGATCAAATTGTTAGTTAATTGACCTAAAATCAAATTGGCCAAAATCCAAATTAATTCCAAATTAAACTAAATTAATTGAAAAAACTAATATGCTCCAAATAGTTATTTGTACTTGACTCATGGTTTTAATTTGAATTGGTCAACTAACCATTTTGACCTAATTTGACCCAAATGGGTGAAATTAACCCAAATTAAATCAAATGAACTTCAAATAACATGAAATTTGTTCCAACTTATTTTTGAATCATTTCAAATTTGCACAAATCAAATTCAATATTAAATGACCACTTTGCCTTTGGGTCAAGGGCATCCCATGAGAAAAGACACTTTTCCAAATGGTCATTTCTTCCTCACTTCATCCATGATCCACATAGGTAACAAGAACATTGATTTTTGAAGGAGTGGGCCAGCCATGACTCATGGGAGGTAAAATCACCTCACTTCTCCCATTAGAACACTTGGCGAAGGACACTCACCTCCCTTAGCTAGACACCCACTTGTCCTTCATGGCAGTCACTTTCTATGCCTTAGCCAACCATAGGGAGCCACCTAGGATGATTCTCTTCCACGCCCAACCACCCCAAGCCAAGTGACAAGATTGGAGCAAAATTTTAAATAAAAAGTGGATTTTAGTTCATTTTGGGTTCACTTTTAATTTTAAGGTTTTAGTGGCTGAAGGAAACCCACATTCCTCTCATTCTCCCTCTCCTAGAGCTCCTAAAGCCATTAGCAATCATCCTCACTTGATTTTGGAGAGAAATACTTCAAAACTAAGTGGATTTCAACACAAAAATGATGATCACCAGAGGAAACTTCATTTTTGAAGGGGATCTAAGCTCAATCAGGCTTCTTCACTCGACGGCACCAGTCACGATCATCATCACGGTGAGGTAACCTTCAAAAAAAAATGTAGCGGACTTAGGATCTTTTATTTTGTGATTTCATGATTTTGGGAATCTACCTAGATAATCTCCATTTTTACTTTAAATCATCAATTAAAATAGAATTTTTTTGGTGCAAATCATAAAAATAAGTCCATTTGGACAAGTTTTCACTTAGAAATCCCATTTTTCTTTTAAAAAATCACCATTCACCCAACGGCACCACTTGTCCGATCGGCGGTTTGTGGATCCGGGTTGGATCGCGCTTGGATCGTGCGATCGACCTCGCTGGCGATCACGGACCATATCCGATTCGTCGGTGATCCTTAGATCATGACCGTCATGCGATCACGGCCTCACAGATCCATTGATGATCAATCATGTCGGACGGTCTAGAACGGCCAAATTCGCTCTCAGGTTGACTGGTCTTCCGCTATCGTGATCACGACCGCATCAGATCGTGGCGTCACATAGTGTGCGCGTGCCATGCGACACCGTGTGTCCAATCGCGCGATGCCACGTGGCACTGCATTGCCATGAAAGCGTCGCGCGGATTTTTCAATTTAAAAAATTAATTTAAATTACTTGAAACTTTAAAAATTCATAAAAAAATGAAATACTTAGCCAAAAATTACAAACAAAGGCTTGTTAGATTCGTTCTTCTGAGAGTAATCCAATAAATTTAAAACCCTTAAATTTCACTAAGTATTTTGAGCTTAATTTGAGTTTTAAGAAAAAATAAATTTCTTTAATTAAACCAAAAATACATGTTAGATTAAGTTAAAATTTTAAAGATTAAAATTGATGTTAAAATACACATTCCATAAAAAATTCAAGTCAAAATGACATCTGAATTAAAAGATATTGAATTTTGAGTGTCAAATTATTTATTTTAATAAAATAAATTAGTAGAATTCTTAAAAATCACTTAAATCAATTGAAACTTCCTAAATTAATAACTAATTGTAAAATTTTTTTTTTTAAAAAAACTCAGATTCATTTTAAAGATAATTTAGAGGAGAATCTAATAAAATTATTTATAATTGAATTTGAATAGTATATTTTCCTTAATTAGAGTTTATTTGAAAACTTAACAACCCTAATTATTGCCTAATGATTTTATTAATTCCAAACTTCGGGCATGTTTAGTGGGATGAGTTCTCCTCCCTAATTTTCTTGAAATTTATTGAGCAGAAAATTAATTGATGAATCCAATCATTCTCTTGTAATTAATGTTAATTAAGCATGTGAAGTGGTTTAATTCCTTAAGATAATTAAACTTTGTTTAAATGACTAGGAGGTTTATGGAATGATTTTGGGATATTTTTTTATTTCCTAAACCCCTTTCTTCCTTAATCCAAATCTAATTAAGAGTTAATCCATTAATGTAATTAATCAAATCAAAGCCTCAAAACTAAAATCAATCCAACTTAATTAATCCTTCTTGGGTAGATGCTTGGGTGTTCAACCTAAGTAGCTTAAGGAAATCATAATCCACTTGTGGGAAAAGGTTATGAAAGTACTTAAATTAAATCCTTTAGCTTAATTAATCATTAATTATGAGCCAATTGCATTGGGTACCTTTCTTTCCTAGGATGCATTGATTTAAATTCTTGTGGTTTTATGTCATACATTGGCTCATAATTATTTGATTAAATATGTTAAAATTGGTATAGGTAAGGGGTAATTAATGAACTTAATCTACACCTTAACCTAACTAAAGCATAAAATTAATCTAATCACAAAAAAATTAAATTAAACTAATACACACATGTGGGAATGGGTAAGGACTAGCAAACCTTCTCACACTTTTCAATTTCAAATCAAACTCAAAACAAAATGAAAGTCTCTTTAAACAACTTTTGATTCTCTTTAAATGATCTTAATTCATAAGATTGTCTTTAAGAATTAATTAGAGTGAATGAAATTATTTGCTTACATCACTTTATTTCTTTCCTAGCATGCTAAATGTGTATGTCATATGAAAATTATGCATTCATGCTTTTCTAAAATCAAATTCAAAAGGAAAATATTTTCTTTATGTCAAATTGCAAGTTTTGGCTAAAGTAAAAATATGAGTGGCTATTATCACTATTAAATTCAAAACCATTTTGAAAATCTATAAACCAAATACCTAAAACTAAAAGTGTGTTACTTATAGTTTATTTATAAGCTTGCATGTGAATATGAAAATGTGTCTTATATTTGCTTCCTTTCTTTCTCTTATGGATGAATAAGATTTACAAAGCGTAGTTCTTTTAAAAGATATAACACTTGCTTAAATCTATTCTTATCCTCTTCCATATTCTGACTTAAGAGAGATCCTTACACTTACACATATAAATTGAAGCATCGGGTGTTCCCCTTTACAATCAATAAGCTGATAAGATCCTCCTTGGTAGGTCTTCTCTATGACATAGGGGCCTTCCCAAGTGGGTTTAAACTTGCCTCCCAATTGGTCTGCTTAGGACTAACACAAGTTCTCCTTCTCGGAAAGACCTAGGATGGCCAGCTTATTATGAGCTTTAATCATTTTGGCTTTGTCTGCATTTCGAGGTTGCGCATGGCTCTCCTCCAAACCATCGAGCTTTTCTAAACTTTGCATTATGCTCTCTAGTGATCTTGTTACTTGTATGCTATGTAGGTGTATTATATAGCTTCAAGCCCACAAGGCTTCAACCAACTACTCATTCCACTATCGTTTGTTATCATCAAGAGTCTTCTTCAATATCTGGATGAGAGTTTTGTGGAATGCTTTCGCTAAGCCCTTTACTCTAGGGTAGTAGATGGCGGAGTATCTTTAATCTATACTTATTGATCTTCATGCTTTTGAATGCAATATCATTATCAGATATAATGCATCGATCCACCCCGAACCTATATACGATATGGTTCCTGAAAAACTGAAGCACATGGTGAGCTGTGACCTCTCTAAGTGGGATGGCTTTCATCCACTTGGCAAAAAGTGCGGTAAGATGAATTAATGCCCCTTGGAAGAAGGGAGGATCGATCTACAATGTTACCCCAACACTCAAATGACCATGAGGCTAATGTAGCAATGTTGGATGGTGGAGAACCACATGTACCTCTTGATATCACCATCCATGCAATCTATAATCATCAAAGGAGAGTATCCTAGTCTCTTAATCTTCATCTTCATCTTGAGATTGATATGCTCCACATAGTGTACCTCTCGGTTATAATGCCATGGGGCCGTGTTTGTCCAATCCTCATTTTTGGGGTGAGCTCGAACCCCTCCATCTTAGACATATGACTTCTCTTAGACTTTAAGAGATCCTTAGTCTTAAGACATATCTAGTGATTAGGTGGACCCTTCCAGAGAGAGAAAAGCCATAGAATAGGTCGCCTTCCTTGGGGTCTTAGGAAAATTTGCCTACTCATGGAACCAACTCCTCACTTCCTTCCTTCAAGTCAAATTTAAATCAACTCTAAACTCATATCAACTTCAACTCCAAATCAAACCTTGAATCAATTTTAATAGATTTTTCAAATCATGAATCAATTCTAAATAATCAAACCCATCATTGAAATCCAAATTCAAATTCCAAAAATCTTTCCTAAGCCCTTTGATTTTATCTTATGGACTTAGCTCAAATAAAATCCAAATAAATTCAAATTCATAAAATTTTCTCATAACTCATTTATATTCTCATTTATATTCACATATATAAATGAAATATAAATTCAAATCAATCAAACCAAATCCAAAATTCAAATCCAAATTCAAAATCTTTCTTGAGTCCTTTAATTCCTTCTTAAGGACTTAACCTAAATCATGTTCAAATCATTCAAACTCATGACATTTTCTCATAACCAATTTATATTTTCATTTATATTCACATATATAAATGAAATATAAATTCAAACATCTAAAACCAAATTGAAAACTCAAACCAAATTCAATAAAAAATCCAACCTAAGCCTTCAAGTCAAATTCTTGAACTTAGCCGAATCAAACTCAAACCAAGCCAAACCCTTCATTTTTCTTCATGATTCAATCAATCCTACAATCATGAATCCAAGTATAGACATAAACTTCAATCCTAAAACCAAAACTAAATTCAAAAATCAAACCCAAGTCAAACTCATGTTCACCCTTTTGAACTTAAAATTGTCAAATGAATCGAAACCCATTTGACTCTAAATATATTACAAATGGATTTATGTTTCAATCATAAGTCCAAATGTAAGTTCAACCAAACTTGAATCGAGCCTTGATAAAGCCAAATTAGCTCACTTGACTGGACCCCAATTTGATAAATAAAAAATCCAACTCAATTCAAATCAAAGTGAATTAAGCCAATCCAAATTTCATGTCATGTTTGTTGATCATCATAGGTTAATTAATTTTCATGAATTGGGTCAAACCAAGTCAACCTAGCCCATTGACCAAGTCAACCCACTCATATGAACCCTAGCCAAATTGCAACTAAATAAAATTGATTGCAAATGGGTCAAGTTCACTCCAAATTAATTATTGAACTTGACCAAAGCCTCAATTAAACCTAATTTGACCAATTGGCCAACTATACCCAACCTAGCCCAATTGACCATGAACCCAACTTGACCTAAAGGTCAAATCAAGCCAAAACTAAATATAAACTAAATTGGAAACAAAGATACCAATCCATTTAAAATGATCAACCAAACTCAAACCAAGCCATGATTCAAGCTAATTTGGTCAATTGGGTCAAATTGGTCAAGTTAGCCCAAATTGACCTAAAGGATCAAATTGGCCAAAATCCAAATTAATTCCAAATTAAACTAAATTAATTGAAACCAATTGAACTAATATGATCCAAATAGTTATTTGAACATGACCCAACTCTTGGTTTGACCAAATTTGACCAATTGGTCAACCTAACCCATTTTGACCTAATTTGACCCAAATGGGTGAAATTAACCCAAATTAAATCAAATGAACTTCAAATAACATGAAATTTGGTCCAACTTACTTTTGACTCATTTCAAATCAACACAAATTAAATTCAATGTCAAATGACCACTTTTCCTTTGGTTCAAGGGCATCCCATGAGAAAAGACACCTTTCCAAATGGTCATTTCTCTTCCTTGGACACTTGACACTCATCCATTGATCCACATAGGTACCAAGGACATTGATTTTTTGACAAAAAGAGTGGTTGGGGGCAGCCATGACTCGTGGGGAGGTGAAATCACCTCAATTCTCCCATTAGAACACTTGGCATGAAGGACACTCACCTCCCCTTAGCTAGGACACCCACTTGTCCTTCATGGCAACCACTTTCTATGCCTTAGCCAACCATAGGGAGCCACCTAGGATGATTCTCTTCCACGCCCAACCACCCCAAGCCAAGTGACAAGTTTGGAGCCAAAATTTTAAATAAAAAGTGAATTTTAGTTCATTTTGGATTCACTTTTAATTCTAAGGCTTTAGTGGCTCAAGGAAACCTACATTCCTCTCATTCTCCCTCTCTTAGAGCTCCTAAAGCCATTAGCAATCACCCCCACTTCATTTTGGAGAGAAATACTTCAAAATTAAGTGGATTTCAATGCAAAAATGATGATCACCGAAGGAAACTTCATTTCGATGTGAAGGCGAGGATCTAAGCTCAATCCAAGGCTTCTTCCCTCACTCGATAGCGTGCTCAAGTCACCATCGCCGTCGAAAATCATCCCTGGTGAGTAACCTTCAAAAAATGTAGCTGGACTTAGGATCTTTCATTTTATGATGGCTTATGCATGATTTTTGGGAATCTACCCTAAATAATCTCACATTTTTTACTTTAAATCATCCAAATTAGAAAATAGAATTTTTTTTGGTGCAAATTGATGCAAAAATAAGTCCATTTGGACAAGTTTTCACTTAGAAATCCCATTTTTCCTTAAACAAATAGATTTTCGTTCGCGTTGGCGGCAAGCGGCCCTATTCCAGGTTTGGATCGGCTTCGGACATGGATCGCAGATCCGAGCCTGATCACCGATGCGATATGGACCATCTCCACGGTTCGATGATTAGATTCTCGGATCACCATCACTGCTGGCCGGATCACGCGATTTGATGGATTGTTCGATCTGATGGGACGTTTAGCGAACGGTGTTGGGTTGACGTGCTTCGTGATACGCGTGAATCGCGGCACATAACACACGCGTGCATGGCATCAATGGCGTGATCGGGCGTTACCATGAAAGCGCGGATTTTTCAATTTTAAAAATTAATTTAAATTACTTGAAACTTCAAAAATTTATAAAAAAAAATGAAATACTTAACCAAAAATTACAAATAAGAGCTTGTTAGATTCGTTCTTCCGAGAGGAATCCAATAAATTTAAAACCCTCAAATTTTACTGAGTATTTTGAGCTTAATTTGAGTTTTAGGAAAATTAAATTTCTTTAATTAAACCAAAAATACATGTTAGATTAAGTTAAAAATTTTAAAGATTAAAACTGATGTTAAAATACACATACCATAAAAACATCAAGTCAAAATGACATCTGAATTAAAAGATATTGAATTTTGAGTGTCAAATAATTTATTTTAATAAAATAAATTAGCAGAATTCTTAAAAATCACTTAAATCAATTGAACCTTACTAAATTCATAACTAATTGTCGAAAAATTCAAAAAAAAGTCAAATTCATTTTAAAGATAATTCAGAGGAGAATCTAATAAAATTATTTATAATTGAATTTGAATAGTATATTTTCCTTAATTAGAGTTTATTTGAAAACTTAATAACCCTAATTACTTCCTAATGATTTTATTAATTAATTCCAAACTTCTCAAGCATGTTTAGTGGGATGAGTTCTGCCTCCCTTAATTTTCTTGAAATTTATTAATGAGTTAATCAGGAAAATTAATTAATGAATCCCTAATCATTCTCTTAATGTAATTAATGTTAATTAAGCATGTGAACAATTATTTAATTCCTTGATTAAGATAATTAAACTTTGTTTAAATGATTAGGAGGTTTATGGAATGATTTTGGGATATTTTTTTAAGCTATTTCCTAAACTCCTTTCTTCCTTAATCCAAATCTAATTAAGAGTTAATCTACTAATGATCTACTTAATTAATCAAATCAAAGTCTCAAAACTAAAATCAATCTAGAAACTTAATTAATCCTTCTTGGGTAGATGCTTAGGTATTCAATAACCTAAGTAGCTTAAGGAAATCATACCTAATCCACTTGTGTGGGAAAATGTTATGAAAGTACTTAAATTAAACCCTTTAGCTTAATTAATCATTGATTGTGAGCCAATTGCATTAGGTACCTTTCTTTCCTAGGATGCATTGCTGATTTAAATTCCTTGTGGTTTTATGTCATACATTGGCTCATAATTATTTGATTAAATATGTTAAAGTGGTATAGGTAAGGTGTAATTCATAAACTTAATCTACATCTTAACCTAACCAAAGCATAAAATTAATCTAATCAGAAAAAAATTAAATTAAAATAATACACACATGTGGGAATGGGTAAGGACTAGCAAACCTTTTCATACTTTCCAAATTCAAATAAAACTCAAAACAAAATGAAAGTCTCTTTAAACAACTTTTGATTCTCTTTAAATGATCTTAATTCATAAGATTGCATTTAAGAATTAATTAGAGTGAATGAAATTATTTGTTACATCACTTTATTTCTTTCCTAGCATGCTAAATGTGTATGTCATATGAAAATCATGCATTCATGCTTTTCTAAAATCAAATTCAAAATGGAAATATTTTCTTTTTGTTAAATTATAGGTTTTGGCTAAAGTAAAAATATGAGTGGCTATTATCACTATTAAATTCAAAACCATTTTGAAAATCTATAAACCAAATACCTAAAACTAAAAGTGTGTTACTTATAGTTTATTTATAAGCTTGCATGTGAATATGAAAATGTGTCTTATATTTGCTTCCTTTCTTTCCTCTTAATATGGATTTGAATAAGATTTACAAAGCGTATAGTTTTTTTAAAAGAACATCACACTTGTTTAAATCTATTCTTATCCTCTTCCATATTATGACTTAAGAGAGCTCCTTACCCTTACACATATAAATTGCATACCCAAGTTCAAACATAAGTACAAATTTTTGCATCTTTCTTTTCCATTCATTTCTTTTGTACATATGCTTGTATTTAAAGAAAGTAGTATATTAGTCTGGAAAATCCTGGGGTTGAGAGGCTTTAAGTAGCCCTAAGTAGGTGTTGTACCTTACACCCTTAGTTAACAAAGGCACCGTACTCACTTATGCCTTTCATACATATATGTGTGCATGTGAAAAATGGATAAAAAAATCTCTTTTCTAGTTAATGAAAATCATGCATCATAAAGCATTCAAATTTTCTTTAGACATGCACATGTATTTAAGAAAATTGGTATATTTGTCTGGAAAACCCCGGGGTTGCGAGGCTTTAAGTAACCCTAAGTAGGTCTTGTACCTTACACCCCTGGTTAACAATGGCATCATATTCATTTATGTCTTTTATACTTGTAAATGTGCATGTGAAAAATGGATAAAAGAATCACTCTTTTATACTCAACAAAGTCATGCATACATGAAACATTCCAAGTTTCCTTAAGCAACCTCTCTTAGCATTCATTATTAAGATGTGCTAAATACTTACATTGCATGTATATATATGCTTAGGATTCATTCATGTGCATGATAAATATATGGGAAAGAAAGAAAATGTTGTGTGTTTTGTGATAGCAATTCACTTTAATTAAACTTAAAATGCCTTTCTTTTTGAATAGGTTTGTTTAGAGAAAATCTAAATTTAAGATTAATTAAAATACATTATAAAGCATTCACTAAACAAAAAACATAAATGAATCTACCTTAGAAATCACTTAAAGTAGAGAGAAAAGAGAAGTTCTCCTCTTTTACTCTCTTTATAACCTTTAGTAATTAAGTAGGTTCTTTCAAACCAAATCAAATCATTAAATGAAATTAACCCATGAACTAAATAACTTAAATGAGACCACCCTTCTAAGTTGAACCTTTCATACTTGGAAAGTCCTAACCTTAAAGCCTAGCTAAGCATACCACATAAACTTTGCATGGCACACACATTAGGCTAGATCACCACTTCTAGTCCTATATTAGTGTGGTGCATGGTTTGATGTTTATTTTTATTTTGTAATGTAATATTTTAGTCTGGATGTTAGGGTGTATGCTCGTAGAATGAATGATAGGATGATTTAGTCTAATCATTATCTTCTGCAGGGGATCATACTTAAGGGGTGCTATAATAAAAAAAATTACTACTTTTGCTGTGTAGGTGGCTTATACCCTTAAACATAATCCGAAATAGGCTAGGTGGACTTGGTTACCCATGTATGGGGTGCTAAGTCTAATTTTTTTATATACATGCCTGGGAATGTGTGGTTTATTTAGGTAATCTCTATTTTGTAGGTTTTAGTTAGATTTATTTTTTTCCTTTTCATGTAATTTTGCAATTAGGATTTTGGAATGACTATTATGGGGATTAGGATGAGCATTGGTTATAAGATCCATGCCTTAATGTGAAGCCTTTGGAGCATCCACCTTCCAACCATTCAAAAGAAGGAACCAAAGAAGAAAGAAGAAAAGAAGAATGAAGAAATGAAGCTTGAAGGCCCCCATAACATTAATTCTTTGCTTAATTTTAATTAATTCATTTGTAATCCATGTTGTATAAGGGTAGAGCTCGGCTACCCAATTTATTTTCGGGATTGTGCGGTGGTGCCCGAGCATTAGCCTTTTATTCTTTTGCATTAGTTTTATAAAATGTTTGATGTTTTGTTTAGCCTGCGCTTTAGAAATGGCATACTTTTTCTAATTTCTTCCTTGCTTGATGTATGGCCTGGATGTCAATTAGACTCTTAGAGAAAAATAAATCTTCTATCAAATTAATCAATTCAAAATTAAAATAAACAACTCATAACTTCATTTAAAGCCTAAGGTAAAATCAAGATAAAAGAATTAGCAACCTTTTAGCTAGATGGGTATTTATTTTACAACATCATGCACAATAACATATTGATTCACTCTTGATTTGGAGGGCTTCCACCTGCCAAAGAACTTGGCTTGACCTTTGAGAGCCATGGTGGAAACACACCTCCCATCTTGCTGATTTTGGCCCATAATATAATTTCTCATGCATTAGACATAAAAAGAAATCCTGAAGCCTATGTCAAATGATTGTCCAAAAAATGTAAATAACATGCAATATGATTTTCATTAGATTTAAGTCATTCAAAGCATGCCCTTACATGATCTAGTCTCTTTGAGGTGAGTTTAAGGACTTTGTCTCTTTCTAAATAAATAACAACCTGTCTATCTTGTATAAAGCATAAGACTTACATACATGTATTTAAAATCTTAGGAGGAGTTAGTTGGCAGCCACCCACAGGCAGTCGGGTGGTTTTTCCTCTCTTGTGGAGGCAAACCAAATACCTATTTTCACCTTAAATTTAGGTTGGTTTGGCCCTGTAAAGCTCCTAGATTTAGGTTAATTGCTTCTCCCCTTGGGCCATAAGCATAAATCCTCACCTCTTAGCATTTCCATAACCTTATATTGTGGAATTATAAGCCTAAATTTCTAATAAAAAAACTCAAACAAATAATTTTCCTCAATTTCAAAAATGTAAAACTTAGGATAGTTTAGGATGTTTACTAGGCTTCTTTGTATCCTAAACATCTCCTACTCACCTCCATTTGGCTTCAATAAGAACTTCCTCTTCTTGATTGATCCCACTTGATTTGCCAAAAATAAACTAATCGATTGATAGTCCTAAATATTGAAAAATCTTTAGAGACAATGATCATTTATCTTAATCGAGAGTATTCCCAAGGAATCTCATTCCTTAAGATTCTAACTATGAGGGCTTGCATTAGGAACTTAAATTTAAAATAAACCCACTTTATTTTCCATGTGAAGTAGGGAAGAATCTAAGAATATTAGCAGAGTCCTTATTTTGGTGATTAGGTCCATTGTAGGCTGACTTATATTTGAGATAACACCTCTCCTCATATGCATTACTCAATCACCCTAATAAGAACATCTGTAGATCTAAGTAGTGTCCAACCAAAAGGCGTGTATTTCTATTTTCATTTATCCTCTTCAAAAGGATAGATGAAGGCGGGAATAATTTTTACCATAGATTTTTCTGGGGACTCCACTGGGATGGTTCCTCTCTCCATCTTTGGTAAATGATCATTGTCTTCAAGTATCGATAGTGGGTTTGTACTTTGGTTTAAATCCGAGACTATCTTTCTTTGTGTTGGCATTTAGCTTACTTCATCCTTAAATTGAGTTAGCCAACATCTTTAGGTTCTAGGACCTCACTCCGTGTTGGTCTTAAAACTCCCATTGGGTTCTCCAATGGGTAAAAATAAAAGATGTAAATAAAAAGAAAACATTTAAAAACTTCCTCCTTATCATTTTTATGATAAGGAAAGGTTCATTCTAAAATAATAAAGACAAAATAAATTTTCCATAAGAACTTTGCTTTTCAAAAAGCACTTTTTCAAAAATGCACATAATAAAATATTTTCCACAAACTTTTCTTAAATCACCCTCATCTAATAATTCTCATAATTGTTACATGTAGGAATTTTCAAAAATAAAATTAACAATATTTTCCAAAAGCACAAATGAACATCTTCCCTCAAATCATTTTGATTAAGATTTTATTTTCAAAATAAAGTGAACAATTATCTCTCCAAAAGTTAAAATCAAAATCAAAGATAAGACTTTCAAAAGCACACATGGACCTTGCGATTCAATACACTCACATCTATTTAGTGGAAGTTTCATTTTAAAACATAACTAATTTTTTTCAAAAGCACAAATGAACATCTTCTTTCAATTCACTTTGATGAAGATTTGATTTTTTTTAAAAAAATGAACAATCGTCTTTCCAAAAATCAAAATCAAAATTTAAAAATAAATAAAATTAAATCTTTCAAAATCACATATGAACATCTTCATTTAATATACTCAAATTTATTTAATGAAGATTTTATTCCTAAATAAAAATAACATCATTTCGAAATCCTACTTAAACATATCCCACATATGATTAAGTTGGAATTCCCTCTTTCAAAAAAGCAATAATCACACACAAAATAAAATTTTCACATTTCAAAAATAAGATTGACTTCCATTTCTACATACCCAAATTTGTTGAATGGAAAAATTGAAACTTAACAATCATATTTTCAAAATTCAAAACACATTTGGAACTTCATTTAACATACTCAAATTTGCTAAGTGAAGTCTCCAAATTCAAAAAAAAGTTTTCAAACACATTTGGAACTTCATTTAGCATACTCAAATTTATTAGTGAAGTCTCCAAATCCAAAATAAAAAATTTTCAAACATTTGCAACTTCATTAAGCATACTCAAATTTGCTAAGTGAAGTCTCCAAATCTAAAATAAAAAATTTTGGAACACATTTTTGGAACTTCATTTAACATACTCAAATTTGCTAAGTGAAGTCTCCAAATCCAACACCAGAATTTTCAAACACTTTTTGGAACTTGATTTAGCATACTCAAATTTGTTAAGTGAAGTCTCCAAAGTCAAAACCAAAATTCTCAAGCACCTTTAGAACTTCTTTCCTTAGTATACCAAATTTGCTAAGGAGAAGTTTCCATTTTTAAAACCAAACTAAATCAAAAATCTTGAATACATCTTTTGGAATTTCATTTAATACTCAAATTTCTTAAGTGAAATTTCCAAACTAGGATTTCAACCTTAGCATACCATATTTGTTAAAGTAAAGTCTCCACTTTTAAACAAATCAAAAACAAAAAATGAAACACTTAAAGATTTCCTTAGCATACATAAATTTGCTAAGGATCCTACTTTTTCAAAAATCAAACATCCAAAAAACAAATGAAACACTTAGATTTTCTTAGCATACCTAAATTTGCTAAGAATCCTATTTTAAAATCAAACAAAATACACTTGGGTTCTTCACTTAGCATACCTAAATTTGCTAAGTAGAATTCCAAATTTCCAAAATCAAACAACAAATCACCCAACCATTTTCAAACACTTCGCAGCATACCTAAATTTGCTAAGTGAAATTCCGAAATCATCAAACAAGAACAAAATCAATTAACCCTTACTTTAACATACCCAAATTTGTTAAAGGAAAGGATCCTCAAATCAAAATCTCAAATTCAAACAAACATGAACTTATGGAAGCATCCTTCTCAAAATAATTGAATCCATCTTTCAACATACCTAAATTTGTTGAAGTTGGATTCATGTTCAAAATTCCTCTTTCAATCAAAAATTCTCAATCCATTTGAACCCACTTAACACTTCCACGTTGGATGTGGGTTCAAATTTTCAATTCAAATTCAAAATATATAAGACAGATCGATACAAACTCATTTCTTATTATAGATTCTTGGTCATACATTTTGTTTTTTTCTTTTCTTGTTGTTCTAAGATGGCGGCTGAGTTCGTTTTCACTTTACCCCATGGTATGGATTTGGCTTTGGACCAAGCCAACTTTCCCCGGTTGGATCATACACATTTTATCCACTTGGGTAGGGGATTTGAGGGAGCGAGGATTACATGTAAGGGCACTCCCCTCATGATAATCAGTAGGACCACAGTGACCGGGCAGAAGCTGGTCATCCGGATTAATCTTCCTTCCGATTTTGACATCTCCTCGTTGAAGAGGAAAATAGTAGAAGTCCCATAGGCTTCAGTTGTGATAGTACTAGCAGTGCTAGCCCCAATTTCAGTGGACCCCATGGTTTCTCATGCTGCCTGAGTGAGGGCTAGCACCCTCTCATCTGTACCCTTGTTGACCTCATTTTTGGAATGAGCTCTCAACCCCTCCATCTTAGACATGGACTTCTCTTAGAATTTAAGAATTTCTTAGTCTTAAGACACATATCTAGTGATTAGGACACTTAACCTAGCCTAGAGACTTAGAAGAGTTGCCATAGAATAGGTCATGCCATAAGTGTTAGAAAATTTACACCCTATAGCTTGAACCAACTCCTCTTCTTCCTTCTTTAAGTCAAATTAAAATCAATTCCAAACTCATATGAACTTCAACTCCAAATCAAATCAACAATCAATTCCAGCATAATTTATTTTCCCTAAACTCAAATCAATTCCAAATGATTGAAATCCATGATCAACTCCAAATGATTGAAGCTCCAAATTCAAAATCTTTCCTAAGCACTTTGATTCCATCTTATGGACTTAGCTCAAATCAAATCCAAATCAATTCAAATTCAAGAAATTTTCTCATAATCCATTTGTATTCTCATTTATATTCACAAATATAAATGAATTATTAATTCAAATATCCAAGAATCAATTCAAAAAATCAAATCCAAATTCAAAATCAACCTAAGCCTTCAAGACAAAATCTTGAACTTAGCCAAATCAAACTCAAATGCAAACCTTTGATTTTTCTTCATGATTCAATCAATCCTACAATCATGAATCCAAATATAAACATAAACTTTAATCATCAAAGCAAAACTAAATTCAAAAATCAAACCCAAGTCAAACTCATGTTCATCCTTTGACTTGAAATCATCAAATGAATCAAAACCCATTTGACTCCAAATCACTTGCAAATGGATTTATATTTCAATCATAAGTCCATATGTGAGTTCAACCAAACTTGAATCAAGCCTTGATCAAACCAATTAAATCATTTCACTTGACCCAAAGTGACATTTTGAATCAAATTCAATTCAATCCAAATTAAAGTGAATTAAGCTAATCCAAACTTCATGTCATGTTTGTTGATCATCATAGGTTAACCAAATTATCATGAATTGGGTCAAACCAAGTCAACTTTATTGACCAAGTCAACCCTTTAACCCACATGAACCCAAACTAGCCAAATTGCAACCTAAACCAAATTGATTGCAACCAATGGCTCAAGTTCACTCCAAATTGATTATTGAACTTGACAAAGCCTTAATTAAACTCAATTTGATCAATTGGCCAACTAGACCCAACCTAGCCCAATTGATCATGAACCCAACTTAACCTAAAAGGTAAAATCAAGCCAAAATCAAATATAAATCAAATTGATTAGAAAACAAGATATAAATCCATTTCAAATGATCAACCAAACCCAAACCAAGCCATGATTCAAGCCAATTTGGTCAATTGGGTCAAATTGGTCAACTTAGTCCAAATTGACCTAAATGATCAAATTGGCCAAAATACAAATTAAATCTAAATTAAACTAAATTAATTGAAACTAATTGAACCAATATACTCCAACTAGTCATTTGAACTTGACCCAAATCTTAGTTTGACCCAATTTGATCAATTGGTCAACCTAAATTTTGACCGTTTGACCCAAATGATTAACTTAAACCAAATGAACTTCAAATGACATGAAATTTGGCCCTACCTTTTCAAATTTTTCCAAATCAAATTCAATGTCAAATGATAACTTTATCCTTGGGTCAAGGGCATGCCATGAGAAAAGACACTTTCCCAAGTGGTCATTTCTCTTCCATGGCCACTTAACACTCATCCATTGGTTCACATAGGCACCAAGAACACTAATTTCTGACCCAAGGAGTGGTTGGGGCAGCCATAACTCATGGGGAGGTGAAATCACCTCACCTCTCTCATTAGAACACTTGGCATGAAGGACACTCACCTCCCCTTGGCTAGGACACCCCTTTGTCCTTCATGGTAGCGACTTTTCATGCCTTAGCCAATCATAGGGAGCCACCTAGGTTGATTCTCTTCCATTACCAATCACCCCAAGCCAAGTGACATGAGTTTGGAGCTAACATTTTAAATAAAAAAGTGAAAAAAAGGCTCACTTCACTTCACTTTTTATTCTAAGGCTTTAGTGGCTGAAAACTCATTCCTCTCTCTCCTCCAGAGCTCCCAAAGCCATTAGCAATCATCCACTTCATTTTGGAGAAATACTACAAAATTAAGGGGATTTGTGAAAACTATGATCCGGAAACTTTGTTTCAACATGAAGGCGAGGATCTAGCAGTCGAGGCTTCTTCCTCAGAAGTGCCAGTCACCACCAAAATCATCCGGTTAGGTAACCTTCAAGAACCATTGTTAGCCTTAGGATCTTTCATTTTGTGATAGATTTTACGTGATTTTAGAATCTACCTAGATAATCTACTTTATCATCATCTTAGAAAATAGAATTTTTTGATGAATCGATGTAAAAAATGAGTCCATTTGGATAAGTTTTCACTTAGAAATCCAAATTTTTCCTTTTAAATATTTTTCGTTCATTGTCGGTGGCGAAGCCACCATTCGATCCAGAGGCGGGATCGGCTTCGGTCAATGATCTAGAAACGTCGATGCGTGGTTCGCTGATCGGTTGATCAAAATACCACAAGATCGATTGTTGGATCTCCACTCCCATTTCTTTGAGCGGCGCGGCGAATCACATGGTGCCGTGTGGCATGCACGTGCCACATGGCGCCATCGTCAATCACCGCGGCATGTATGCGTTTCCACGTTAAGCGTGTGGATTTTCCAATTTAAAAAATTAATTTAAATTACCTGAAACTTCAACAATTCATAGAAAATAAAATACTTAACTAAAAATTGCAAATAAGGAGTCATTTGATTTGTCTTTCCGAGAGGAATCTAACTAACCAAAAATCTCTAAATTTTACTGAATATTTTGAGCTTAATTTAAACTTTTAATGAAAATAAATCTTCTTTAATTAAATCAAAAATACTTGTCAGATTATGTTGAAATTTTCAGATATTAAAATTGATGTTAAAATACACCTACCATAAATATTTCAAGTCATAATAACCTCTAGATTAAAAGATATTGAATTTTGAGTGTCAAATGGTTTATTTTCATAAAATAAATTAGCAGAATTTTTAAAAATCACTTAAATCAATTGAAACTTCAAAAATACATAACTAATTGTAGAAAAATCTAAAAATATGAACTCAAGTTTATTTTAAAGATATTTTAGAGGAGAATCCAATTGAATTTGAATAGTAGATTTTCCTTAATTAGGGTTTATTTGATAACTTAATAACCCTAAGTACTCCCTAATGACTTCATTAATTAATTCCAAACTTCTTAGACATGTTTAGTGGGATGACTTCTCTCCCTAATTTTCTTGGAATTTATTAATTAGTTAATCTAGGAAATTAATTAATGAAGCTCTTATCATTCTCTTAATGTAATTAAGGTTAATTAAGCATGTGAACATTAGTTTAGCTCCTTGATTAAGTTAATTAAATTTGTTTAAGTGATTTGGAGGTTTACAAAATGATTTTGGAATATTTTTTTAAGCTATTCCCTAAACCCCCTTTCTTCCTTAATCTAAACTTAATTAAGGGATAATCTACTAATGACCTACTTAATTAACTTGATAAAAATTTCAAAAATTTTCAGAACTTAACTAATCCTTCTTGGGTAGATGCTTAGGTGTTCAATAACCTAATAACTTAAAGAAATCATACTTAACCCACATGTGTGAGAAAGGTTATGAAATTACTTAAATTAAACCCTTTAGCTTAATTAATCATTAGTTGTGAGCCAATTGCATTAGGTACCTTTCTTTAGGATGCATTGGATTTAAATTCCTTGTGGTTTTATGTCATACATTGGCTCATAATTATTTGATTAAATATGTTAAATGGTATAGGTAAAGGATAATTAATGAACTTAATCTACACCTTAACCTAACAAAAAGCATAAATTTAATCTAATCACCTAAAAATTAAACTAAAATAACACACATGGAATGGGTAAAACAAACATTCTCACACTTTTCTAATTCAAATCAAACTCAAAATAAAATGAAAGTCTCTTTAAACAAGTTTTGATTCTCTTTAAATAATCTTACTTCATAAGATTATCTTTAGGAATTAATTAGAGTGAATGAAATTACATGCTTATATCATTTTATTTCTTTCCTAGCATGCTAAATATGTATGTCATATGAAAATCATGCATTCATGCTTTTCTAAAATCAAAGTCAAAATGAAATATTTTCTTTATGTCAAATTGCATGTTTTGGCTAAAATAAAAATATGTGTGGCTATTATCACTATTAAATTCAAAACTATTTTCAAAATCTATAAATCAAATACCTAAAACTGAAAGTGTGCTACTTATTGTTTATTTATAAGCTTGCATGTGAATATAAAATGTGTCTTATGTTTGCTTCCTTTCTTTCCTCTTAATATGGATTTGAATAAGATTTGCAAAGTGTATAGTTCATTTAAAAGAACATAACACTTGCTTAAATCTATTCTTATCATCTTCCATATTATGACTTAAGAAAGATCCTTACACTTACACATATAAATTGCATAACCAAGTTCAAACATAAGTACAAACTTTTGCATCTTTCTTTTCCATTCATTTATTTTGTATATATGCTTGTATTTAAGGAAAGTGGTATATTAGTCTGGAAAATCTCAGGGTTGAGAGGCTTTAAGTAGTCCTAAGTAGGTCTTGTACCTTACACCCGTCGTACTCACTTATGCCTTTCATACATACATGTGTGCATGTAAAAATGGATAAGAAAACCTCTTTCTACTTAATGAAAATCATGCATCATAAAGCATTCAAATTTTTTTAAGATCACTTAGCATTCTCTTTCCATGCATTTCTTTTGTATATGCACATGTATTTAAGAAAAGTGGTATATTAGTCTGACAACCTTTGTGAGGCTAAGTAGAGTAGGTATCCTTACTAGTTATGATCGTCACTTATATCTTTTATACTTGTAAATGTGCATATAAAAGCTGGATAAAAGAATCACTCTCTCCTACTTAACAAAATCATGCATACATGAAACATTCCCATTTGTATGTATAGATATGCTTAGGATTCATTCATATGCATGTTATACACATGTGGGAAAGACATAAAATGTTGTGTGTTTTGTGATAGTAATTCACTTTATGTAATCTTAAAATGCCTTTCTTTTTGAATATGTTTGTTTAGAGAAAAATATTAAGTTAGGATTAATTAAAATACATAATAAAACATTCACTAAATAAAAATTCTTAATGAATCTACCTTAGAAATCACTTAAGGTAGGGAGGAAGGAGAAGTTCTCTTCTCTTTTTCTCTCTTTACAACCTTTAGTAATTAAGTAGGTTCATTCAAACTAAATCAAACCATCAAATAAAATTAACCCATATCAACTAAACAACTTAAATAAGACCACCCTTCTAAGTTGAACATTTTCATACTTAGAAAATCCTAACCTTAAAGCCTAGCTAAGCATACCACATAAACCTTACATGGTACATACATTAGGCTAAGTCACCACTTCTAGTCCTATGTTAGAGCGGTGCATGGTTTGATGTTTATTTTATTTTATGATGAGATATTTTAGTATGGATGTTAGGGTGTATGTACATAGAATGAATGGTAGGATAATTTAGGCTAATCATTGGGATTGTGCATAAGAGATGTTGTAATAAAAATATAACTGCTTTTGCTCTGCAGGTTGCTTATACCCCTAAGCATAATCTAAAATAGGCCAGGTGGACTTGGTTACCCATGTGTGGGGTACTAAGTCAAATTTGTTTATATACATGCTTGGTAATGTGTGTTTTGTTTAGCTAATATCTATTTTATAGGTTTTAGTTAGATTTACTTTTTCCCTTTTCATGTACCTTTGTAATTAAGATTTTGGAATGATTATTATGGGGATTAGGATGAGCATTGGTTATAAAGGCCATCTGTATCATGTGAAGCGAGCATCCACCTTCCAACCATCAAAAGAAGGAACCAAAGAAGAAAAAAGAAAAGAAAGAAAAGAAGAATGAAGAAATGAAGCTTGAAGACTCCATAACATGAATTCTTGCTTAATTATAATTAATTCATTTGTAATCGAGTTGTATAAGGGTAGAGCTTGGCTACCCAATTTATTTTGGGTTTGTGTGGTGCCGACACATATGGCCTTTATTCTTTTATGTTAGCTTTATAAAATATTTGATGTTTTGTTTAGCTTGTGCATTAGAAATGACATATTTTCCTAGTTTCTTCCTTGCATTGATCTATGGCCTAGATGAGGATTAGGCTCTTAGGGAAAAATAAATCTTTTACCAAATTAATCAATTCAAAATTAAAAATAAATAATTCATAACCTTATTTAAAGATTAAGCTAAAAATCAAGATAAAAGAATTAGAAATCCCTTAGCTGGATGAGTATTTCTTTTACAACATCATGCACAATAACATATTTACTCTTGATTTGGATGGTTCCACAGACTTGAACTTGGACCTTTGAGATGGTGGAAACACACCTCCCTTCTGATTTTGGCCCATAATCTAATTTCTCATGCATTAGGCAGAAATAATCCAATGACTTGAGTCAAATGATTGTCTAAAAATGAAAATAATATGTAATATGATTTTCATTAGATTTAGGTCATTTGAAGCACGCCCTTACATGATCTAGTCTCTTTAGGGAGTGAGTTTAAGAACTTAGTCTCTTTCTAAATAAATAATGACCTTGTTATCTTGTATAAAGCATAAGACTTGCCTACATGTATTTAAAATCATAGGAGGAGTTAGTTGGCCACCCCAGTGCGGTTGTAAGTCATGAAGTTGGGTATTTGTCCTCTCTTGTGGTAAAACCATATTTTTTGCCTTAGATTTAGGTGTGCTTTTAGCCCCTCAGCTCCCTAGATTTAGGTTCAGGTTGCTTCTCCCTTATGTATAAGCATAAATCCTCACCTCTTAGGCATTTTCATAACCTTGTATTGTGGAATTATAAGCCTAAACTTCTAATAAAAATTCAACTCAAACAAATAATTTCAATTTAAAATGTAAAGCCCAACCATAGGATAGTTTGGGATATTTTACTACAGTATCCTAAACATCCCTACTCATCTCCATTTGGCTTGATAAGAACTCCCCTCTTGATCGATCCCACTTGATTTGCTAAAAATAAACTAATTGATTGATAGTCCTACCTATTGAAATCTTTGAAGACAACAATCATTTACCTTAATCGAGAGTATTCTTGAGGAACTTCTTTCCTTAAGATGTAATTAACTATAAGGGCTTGCCCTTGTAGGGAACTTAATGAACCCGATTTAAAATAAACCTTTCTTTATTTTTTTATGTAAAGTAGGGGAAGAATCTCTGGTATATATGCAAACCCATAGTCCTTAGGAGTCCTTATTGAGGTGATTAGGTCCATTGTAGGGTGGTGACTTCTATCTTTCAAGATAGTACACTTCTCCTCAATGTCGTACTTGTTCACCCTAATAAGAACATCTGTGGATCTATGGTGTCGACCAAAAATATTTTATTTTCATTTATCCTCTTCAGAGGATAGATGAAGCGAGAATATTTTCACCACAATTTTTCACTCTGGGATGGTTCCTCTCTCCATCTTTGGTAAATGATCATTATATTTGAGTATCGATAGTGGGTTTGTACTTTGGTATGAATCCTAGATTATCTTCTTCTATTGCCACTTAGCTCATTTTATTCTTGAGTTGAGTTAGCCAACATCTTTAGGTTTTAGGACCGCATTCCTTGTTGGTCTTAAAACCCTCCGTTGGGTCCTCCAATGGGTAAAATGAAAAGATCTAAATAAAAGAAGAAACATCTTGAAGACTTCCTCCTTATCATTTTTATGATAAGGAAAGGTTCATTCTAAAATAATAAAGACAAAAATAAATTTTTCATAAGAACTTTTCTTATCAAACAGAACCTTTTTCAAAAATGCACTTAATGAAATATTTTACACAAAATTTTGTCACCCTCATTTAACAATTCCCATAATTGTTACATGTAGGGATTTTCAAAAATAAAACTAACAAAATTTTCCAAAAGCATAAATGAACATCTTCCTTCAATTCATTTTGGTGAAGATTTTTTCAAAATAAAATGAACAATCATCTTTCCAAATCAAATAAAGTTTTCAAAAGCACATGAACCTTTCCATTCAATACACTTTTGAATGGAAGTTTCATTCAAATAAAACAACAAAATCTTTTCCAAAAGCACAAATGACATCTTCTTTCAATTCATTTTGATGAAGATTTCATTTTCAAAATAAAATGAACAATCATCTTTTCAAAATCTCAAAATCATAAAGTTTTCAAATGCACACATGGATCTTCCTATTCATTACATACTATGAATAGAAAGTTCATTTGTAAAAAAATTAAAATTTTCAAAAAGAACATCTTCATTTAATATACTATTTATTAAATGAAGAACATTCCTAAAATAAAATATCTTTTAAATCCTACTTAAACATATCTCACATATGTTTTAAGTTGAATTCCTCTCTTTCAAAAAAACAAAATCTAACAAAATTTCATACTTCAAAATAAAAATTTCATCTAAATTTAATGAAGGTTCTCAAAAAATAAATAAAATTTTTAAAATCATATTTCAAAAAAATTTTTCAATTTGGAATTTCATAACATAATCAAATTTGCTAAGTGAAGTTTCCAAATCAAAATCAAAATTCATATTTCAAAAATTTTTTGGAATTAAATACTTCATACCCAAATTTGTTAAGTCTCCAAATCCAAAATTCAAAATTTTAAAACATATTTGGAACTTCATTTAATCAAATTTGCTAAAAAAGTTTCAAAATCAAAATCATCATAATCATATTTTAAAAAAATTACATTTGGAACTTCATTTAACATACCTAAATTTGTTAAGTAAAGTTTCCAAATCCAAAAAAATTCAAAATTTTCAAACATATTTGGAACTTCATTTAACATACCCAAATTTGTTAAGTAAAGTTTCCAAATCAAAATTCAAAATTTCAAACATATTTTGAACTTCAGCATACTCAAATTTGCTAAGTGAAGTTTCCAAACTCAAAACAAAAATTTCTCAAACCCTTTTGGAATTTCTTCCCTTAGCATATCAAATTTGCTAAATAGAACATTCCATTTTTCAAAAATCAAAAATAAAATCAAAATTTTAAAGACACCATTTGAAATTTCATTTAGCAAACTCAAATTTGCTATGTAAAATTTTCACAAAACTAAGTGGGACTTCCTCTTTAGCATACCAAATTTGCTAAAGTTAAATCTCCACTTTCAAAAAATCAAAACAAAACAAAACACTTAGGATCTCCTTAGCATACCAAATTTTCTAAGGATCTACTTTTCAAAAAATCAAAACATTCAAAATACAAATGAAACACTTAGGATTTTCTTAGCATGCTTAAATTTACTAAGAATCTTATTTTCAAAAATAAAACAAAATACACTTGGATTCTTCACAAAGCATACCTAAATTTGCTAAGTAAGAATTCCAAAATTTTCCAAAAAAATAAAATAAAACAAAAATTTCAAAATAGAAACAATAACTTTTAGTTCTCTTAGCATACCTAAATTTGCTAAGTAAAGTAAAATTCTAAAACAATCAAACAAAAAAAAACCAACTTGACCCTTACTTTAACATACCTAAATTTGTTAAAGGAAAGGGTCCTCCAAATCACAAAAACTCAAATTCAAAACAAAACAATATGGAAGCATCCATCACAAAATTTTGAATCCATTTCAACATACCTAAATTTGTTGAAGTTTGGATTCATATTCAAATTCCTCTTTCAATCAATCTTTCCAAATTTTGAACCCCACTTAACACTTCCAAGTTGTTGGATGTGGGTTCAAATTTTCAAATTCAAAATTCAAAATCTATGGGAAAAGACAAGTTCATTTCTCATTGATCCTTTTTGATCGGTGCAATAGTTTAGTTTCAATTCTTGAATGTGGGTTCCAAAAATTTGTCTTTACATTCCCCATGGTGGTATGGATCTAGATCTTGACTTCCCTCTCAGACCATACCCATGATCCACTTGGCCTTTGAGGGGTGAGGATCACTTGTGAGGGCATTCCCTCACCATAGTAGGAAGAAGGTGGTTGGGTAAGCGGTCATCGGGTGACTTACCATCGATTTGGATATCTCCTCACTAGAGGAAAGGCGTGGTAGTACCATAGACTTTAGTTGATGTGAGTCGATAGTTCAGTTGTTGTTCATCCCAGAGTTACACATGTTGCCCTAGCTAGCACCACCATATACCCTCAGGGTAAGGCTCCCAGTTGAGGCTTGCCTCCCCATTTGAGTATGGGTCTAGCTCTCTCTCATCTCATGCAACATAGGAACAGAACATTATGGTCACGGTTCCACACACTAGATAGCAGAAGAGCTTGATCGACCATGGATGAGTCTCCCATGATCACTTCAGGTTACAGAAAACTGTTTCATCCTCTCAAGATTAGAGAGGATGCTGAGGATCTGTTTGTCACCTCCTCAGTGGTGCACATACAACCAGTTTTAGTAGGAGATGTATATGTGCAGCTCTTCATGCGGTGGCGAGCATCTGGATGCTCGAGTCAGTACCCAGTTTGATCTTAATCCATTATCCCCGTAGCATGGGGAGGCTTAGAGAGGGATCGTGAGGCCCATACATCACATTACTAGAAGTGAGAGGTTCAGGTCGGTCGATTCGCCTTGATTTTTTTTCGGCTTGCCGTCGACCACCGATAGTATTCTCCTTGGGAATCGCCACCATAGGAGGTAGTTCATACATAGAGTCGGTGGTGTCTCCACCGCTTTACCCATCCATATTACGGTCTGTTTCACATCACCATTCCATCAGGCCATGAAGGCTCAGGAAAATGTACCCATTGGTGATCCGCTATGAGGATCTTCTCCTCCCCACCCATTATGGTAGAGCTCTCGACCTTCGCCCTTATGGTGGAAGGAATTGGCGAAAAGCATTGTGGTCATTCCTTCACCAACTCCACCCATACAGTGGATGCGAGATGGTGACAATTATAATGGATATTCCAGATGACGATTTAATTAGCGGTGGTAAGGATCATCTAGATCCCTATTATAACTAGTATCAATCAGGAGTATCATTATTCTAGTGAGTATAGTCCTCTGATTGATTCTCCCGGTAGGGAGGTGCGGTGCTCCGGTACAGTGATCCATGGTATAAAAGCATTTGTGCTAGTTTGATATCATTCTCTTAGAGAGTAGCTCACTATTTCATGGAAGAAGAGGATAAGGATATGATTGGTCGATGAGGATAAGATCAGCTTTGATCCCAATGATTTTTTGGGAGACCGAGGGGTTTGCATGGTAGATACCGGATCCCTTCGAGAGCATCTATGGAAGGTGTTGAGCTCGGCGGAAGTCCACTCACTTCCTCAACACCTCCTAGTACAAATCAAAAGGATGAAAAGATAAAAGGATGGAGAAGAGGCTGAGGATCTTAGCTTGTTGTCTGCATTGCAAAAGAAATACATCCCTACCATTACTAGTCGGCCCGAGTTGGTGCATGTCTTGGACCCAACCAAGACTTTACCTCCATGAGCAAGGTAACACCAACATGTATAGGAAGGTAGTGGATAGTACCTCCATAGAAAAAAAAATCATTCATGATGGTTGGCGGTGAAGGAAGCATTGGCTCAAGCAGGGAGGATCATCGGTTCAAGGGTAGACCCTACCCAGAGGAATTTGATGCAATCTAATATCCCAAGGGTTTTGTGCCACCTTCTTTCAAGAGTTTTGATGGCAGTGGAAACCCGAGGCAACATATTACACACTTTAGGGCTAGTTGTTGCAACACTGATGGTAGTGATGCTTTACTCTTTCGTCTGTTCATCATTAGCAAGATAGCTTTTGATTGGTATGAACTTCCCAATAGTTGTAAAGACTTTGAGAGCAACTCTTCATCAGAGGTTTGGGAGCTCGAAAAAAGGGTCACTTGTGGATCTTTTATTGTGGGTCAACAAAACCATGGTGAGTCCCTTGTTGATTACATTCTCATATGACATAATTTGAGTATAAAATGCGAACCACAACTATCTGAATAGCATGCCATTTATATTTTGCTTAAGAATATCCACGGATCGGTCGCCTTCATGCTCAAAAGTTTCACCATCAAAACTTTTGAGAAATTAATCAACAAGGAAGCTAGCTTTTAAGGCGAGGCAAATAGTTACCTTCTCCAGATCTACTAACAAAGCCAAAGCTATAGAAGATATATGAGAAGAAGGTCGGGGTAGTGATAGCAGCAGATAAGGGAAAGAGGCGAAGCGAGAGACCTCTGCTCCACCATCACCTCCTCACCATCGAGGCAACCTTGCCACCACCATAACCTTAGCCTCCCCGCCTCCTCAACCACATCATCAACAGCAGCGGTACACATACTCGCCGCCAGGTAGCTACCATCCACCTACTCTTATGGATAAACTAAACAAACCATATTCATTTAAAGAGGTAGTTAAGAAAATCTTTAAGAATCTCTTAAAACGACTTTATACCCAAACCTAGAAGGCGGGAGAAAATGGGCAAAAGCAATGATCCTAACTTTTGACCTTGCTAGGTCATGTTTTGGAGGATTGCTTTACATTCAAGGATTGGCTTGAACATAGCTTCAAGATCGGTGCTATAGTCATCCCGAAGGAATACCTTGTGGAACAACCATCCAGTTCCATTAGGGTAATCCTTGGGGATGATGATCCTTCCAAAACCAAAGAAGGTTGGGATATCTCATTATCAAAACCTCTAAAAATTATCTCAAAATCAAGAAACTTTCCTTGCAAGTGCAGTCAAACCTCAACATCAAGGAAGGTTTGCAAGTCCAACTCGAGAAAGGGGAGCTCGGCCGGAGCGACATGTGTGACGGGATAGCCCATTAGCACCAGTCGACTCCAACCTAGTTGAAGCTTCCATCGGCGACTTCTTCCACTTTAGCTTCTTCTACTAGTAGAACTCTTGTATGGTGGATAAGGGCATCAAATCCCTTACCCCACTCACTTTACTTGATTTTTTACTTTGTACCTCAATAATTCCAAGAAATTGAAGAATAAAGCTAGTTTGAATTACATATGTCACTTCGATGAGTTATCTTCTTCTAATGATAACTCTTCAAGTCAAAATAACTATAATAATTATCTTCCTCTTTTTCGATTTAGAGTTGGATTTTCCTACTCGAATACTACAGTTCATCTCTTGAGATAGAGGAATCATCGATTCGAGGTCTGGGAGGTGAGAGTGTGATGTGGTAGAACCTTCCATTACCCTAGAGATCACAAGTCAACCTTTGTAGTGGTAAGGTTCTACCTCTGGGACACCTCAAGATAGGAAATAAGTCATTGGTTAGAGGATTGAGAAGCCCTCACGGATGCTCCACCCTTGGATATGCTTGTGGAGGATTAGGATGGACTACAATGTCTCTCTCACTAAGAAAGTTGCCATCTAAGCTAAGCATATATGATGCCCTTATCTTATCCAAAGAGATGAGGGAATCATTAATCAAGGCTCTCCTTGATCACGATATGCTTAGCTTAGTTGACTATGAGGAGGACATCCTTCACGGATGAAGACCTTCTTAGGGGACTTGGCACAACCATCCCCTACATTAGTGACATGGAAGATTGACTAGAGTTCTCATCGATCCAGTGCATTGAACATTATGAGTCTAAGACCCTTGCATATTTGATGATCGACATCTCTACACTCTGAGGAGATTGAATGATGTTAAGAGGATTCAATGAATAAGGTGAGAGGGCTTTAGGTTCCATAGTGTTACCTTTGGAGATAGGTGATTGGAAGATTGAAGCCAAGTTTTTCATAATTGATTCAAATACTTCATTCACTACTTTGCTTGATAGGCCTTGGATACATTAGAACAAGATAATTTCATCCTCCCTCCATCAGTGCATCAAGTTCAGAAAGAATGGGATTGAGTATTGTGTCAAAGGAGATGAAAAACCATTTTCAGTTAAAGAGGTTGAGATATATGAGGATGCGACCTACTATCTTCCTCAAAACACCCTTTCTGAACTTGGACAAAATTCAAACTCAAATTCAAAAGCAAAAAAGAAAATGAAGAAAAGAAAAGAAAAGCAAAATAAAAAAAAAGAAAAGAAAAAAGGAAAGTCCAAGTGAACAAGAAAATTGAAGAAGAAATAGATCATATCACATTCCACCCAGTTCATTCCATCATATGGACATGTGGGTAGATGACTCAACCTCCAAGAGGTAGAGGCAAAATAGGGTGGAGACCCTAGTTTAATACCAGAGTTCCTTCATAGTACCCTACTATTCACATAGACTTGGAATCCAGTTTGGAGGATGAGTCTAATGTGTGATTAGATACCAACCAACCTCTCGGCGGGTTCCATTGGAGGTGACTTTTGATCGCGATGATGATGGCCTCGACAAAGCAAAGTATTCAAATCGGTTTATGTGAGACTATTTAGGCGGAGAATAGCTCTAACTTTCATCTCAAAAGTTGAAGGTTTAGTAGTTAAGGAAGCCTAAGTCTTCTAGTGATATGAAACCAAAGAGATTCTTTTGGGATCATCATCCTCAAGTCACAGTTGATGTAGAACTTGAGGAGGATACATTTAAAGAATTAATGGAATTACCATTTGACTTTTACTCTTGTGTTCATAATCTTATATAGAAAGGTTTGGTTCCATACATGGTCAACAGTTGAGTATTTTGAAAGCTATGGAATAATATGCGGGAAGCACAATCAAGAGCGGGACTAGGATTTGGTGCAATGGGTCGGTCGATGATGATTCTTAGTTGTTACCAATCATTTGGAGTCGATAGTTCTTCACACAACAACTCTTATGAGAATGTGTGTTTAGAAATCTTAGATGATCGATGATCTCCAAATCAAAGATGCACCTAGAATTTGAAGAGGAGATTCATTCAATAATTAAGCTTAAAGAAATCAACCTCGGATAGAAGAAAATCCGCCCAACATACATCGGTTCATTCTTGAATGAAGAAGAAACCAATGACTTAGTTAGGCTATTGTTGAGTTTAAAGACTACTTGCATGGAGTTATGAAGAAATGCGGATTATCTCTAGGTCCATAGCAATATATCTAGTCTTGCTAACCCATCAAAGCTCTAGACACATGTGATTAGAAATTGAACAGTCATTTTAAAGTCAAGCGATGATCTTTGGTTTCATCGGGAAGAAAAATATCCTACAGTTAGCGGTGTCATAGTTAAGAAGAAGAATGGCCAAAATGCATATGTGATTTAGGGATTTAAATAAGGCATGTCCCAAGGATGAGTTTCCTCTTCCTATATAGAATTAATGGTGGACATCGCCTCATCTCATGTATTTTCTTTTCATGGATGGGTCATCTCAGCTATAACCAAATCAAGATGTCTCCCAAGATGAAAGAAAAACATTGCTTTTCAAACCGATCAAAATCTATTGTTATAGGTCATGCCTTTCGCCTTAAAATCTTTGGTGCTACATACCAACGGCCATGACTCGGATCTTCAATGAACTCATCCATCATCGGGTTGAGTGCTATGTTGATGATGTAAAGAAAAGGAAGACCATCTCTTTGACTTGAGTAGTTTTTCAAATGGTTAAGATAATATAACCTCAAAATGAATCCCAAGTGTGCATTTGGAGTAGCTTAGAAATTCCTTGGGTTTGTTGTCGACAGGGGAATAGAAATAGATCAAAAGATTAAAGCTATCTTAGAAATGTCCTAAGAGTTTAACTCAACTCGGATCTTTCAAGGATGGTATCTAAGATGCTTTATTTCCAACTTCGGAGATGCAAGCCATTTCAACACTTGTCAAAAATGCCAAGTTCAAGTGGGATGATAAGTTCGACATGCTTTGAAGACATCAGTACTTGGTGAAGCCTTCTAGCGACCTATCCGAGCCACTCATCCTCTACCTTCCGCATTGGATGACTCTCTCGGTGCTTTGTTGGCCCAAGCCAATGATGGAAGGGAAGAGAGTGCTCTACTACCTCAATCATCTAATTCCTCGAACTATCCACCTATTGAGAAATATTGCTAGCTTTGATCTTTGCCTCCCAAAACTATATGCTTTCTCATAAGGTGAACTTGATCTCGAACCAATCCAGCGGTATCTCATGACAGCAACATTATTTGACGGTTGGCATGGTCCATGATTCTCTCTTTGATATCACATTTATACTCCGTGCGGTAAAAGGATAAGCATTAATGATTTCTTAGCATCCACTTCTCCGATTCTCTTAGTGATGATCTCCTTGAACAAATCATGAACTTAGGGAGGTTGACCACCAATGGGAGATGTATTTTGATGGTACTTCTTTTCATAAAGGAAGCACCATGATCTACTCTCGAAAGCGGTAGGAATAGTTCTCTAACTAAGCGATGATGTGATGAGATTCTCTACTATCTTTCTAACCCCGCACCAACAAAAGGCAGTATGTGACTTTGATTGCAGAGTTAGCCATCACTATCATATCAGAGCATCAACATCTTTGGGATTCTCGGTTGGTCATCAATCAGATTCGGGTCCTAGGTTCTCAAGCTTTGTCATTACCATGAAGGCATTGGCCACTTCAAAGTCACCATCTACAAGGTTCCCCAGAGAATGTAGTAGATGCTTTGGCCAAACTTTCAAAGAATTGGCATGTCAGGAAGATGAGTCCATTCAATAAGGGTCCAAAATAGACAAGTCTTATCCCTTATTGATGTTGAACTCATCGAGACTTTCTCTTGAAGGGGAGGTTGTTGTTGCCTATGGACAAGGAGCTAGATTGGAGGAAGCATAGACTATTTGAACAACAAACTACCTCAAGAAAAGTCCTGAAACCCATCGGGTGAAAGCAGAGAGCTCTCTCCATGCTCTCGTTGATGGCACCACATCGGTCCTTTGACCAAATGTGGTTACATTGTTTAGATAAACATGAAGCTTCATTATAATCGAGGTACATTAATCATGTGGAGCACATCAATTGATCGAAGATGAAGGCGATCAAGAAGAAAGATACTTAGCCTTGATGATTACAATGGATGTAGCTAGGAGATGTCCATCGGTGCGGTACGGTGTGGTCTCCATACCACCCAACATTCTACACCCTACATTGGCCTCATGGCCAGTGGGGTATTGATATTGTGGGTCCTCGATCCTCCTTCTTCCAAGGGTCATCGGTTCATCTTAGGTGCCGCACTACTTTTCCAAGTGGTGAGCAATCCCACTAGAGGTCATAGCTTAGCATGTGCTTTAGTTTTTTAGGAACCATATCATATATAGGTTTGGGTGCCTTGATGAATTATATCGATAATGATGCGCATTCAAAACACTAAGATCAACGGCTTAAAAGACATGGTATAGATTGGAGATACTCCACCATCTACTACCCGAGCAAATGGCTTAGAAGCATTCAACAAAACTCTCATCCAATACTAAAGACTCTTGATAACATGGAATGAGCGGTTAGTTTGAAGCACAGCCTTGTGGGCCTACCGTACCACATATCGAACTCCAACTCAGTCTATCTTGTTTTCCTTAGTGTATGGGTCCAAAGTTGTTCTACCTTTAGAAGTTCAACTCCCATCACTAAGGATAGCATTGGGTAGCAAGATCACTACAGAAAGGTAATGCAAAGTTACTGGTTAGAAGAGCTCAAGGTTTGAGGAGAGTCTGTGTGCCGTAACCTTGAGTTGTACAAGGCCAAAATGATTCAAGCTCACAACAAGTGGTTCTAGGTCTTTTGAGTAGAGAACTTGTGTTAGTCTAAGGAGACCAATTTTTCCCCATCAAAGATGGGAGTAAGTTTGAACCCATC